>JAJPUD010003404.1:0-20738 GCA_023553655.1 Myrmecobius fasciatus
TTTTTTTTTTTTTTTTTGGCAATATGGTCAATATGGAAATATGTTTTGAATGACTTCATATAGAATTGATATACTGTTTTCCTTTTCAACGGACGAGAGGTGGGAAGGACTGAAAATTTGGAACTCAAATTTTTTAAATGAATGTTAAAAATAATGGCGGTCATCTCTCAAAAAATTCTCCTCTGTAGGATTTTTGCCAATCAACTCAAATTCATCTACTTTTCACTTGTGCAGTTTTTCTTGCATGTTGCAGAATGTATACAATTTCCATTTTTTTTTTCCTTTGGTCTATAAACCATTTCTTAGAGAACTGCCTGGAGGCATTAAGAACTGAATGATGAACTTAAACTCAACCTATGCCTAAGGCAGGCCTTAAACCCAGGTCTTCCCAATCCCAAAACCAACCCTTTATCCACAAAGCTGCCAAATCTCAATTAACAAGTTGTAAGCTGATAGCAGGGTCATACTTAACAAGCTCTGCAGTGCTTGGCACAATACCAGCCATCAGGGAGCACCAATTTAAGAAGACAGAGAGAGAACCAGTTCGGAGCAATCAAACCGTCTATATTGCATCTAGAGTATTTAACTGTCCCTCATCAAACATTTTCTATAATTGGATATCTCTGCCTCAGTCTCCATAGAGAAACTTTGTAGAAACACATGCAACGTCCAAATTATAGGATGAAAGCCCCAAAATGAAGTCCAACAGTCAAAGGATTTCATGTGTCATCCTCTACTAGATGACCTTCTCTGATCTTTCTCAGCCATTACACTTCCCCTCTTGCCTCAGGGGCCCAATTAAATTTGCTGAGAAATATCAATAGGGTGGAATGAGAACTCAAAGCAATCTGTAAATAAATGTCTCTCCAACCCCACTGCTCTCTTTACACTTAGCTTTTGGTCAAATTCATAGGCAAAGGGAAGGGTTCTCATGCAGTAACTCCTGTTGAAACAGGTAGCCGTCCCAGAGTAGACCTGCCTTTTATTAATTATTAGAAATATGTTAATAGTTGTATTTTGTTGTTGTTCAATCATTTCAGTCATGTCCTACTCTGTGAGACCCCATCTGGGGTTTTCCTAGCAAAGACACTGAAATGATTTGCCATTTCCTTCTTCAGCTCATTTTACAGATGAATTTGCAAGGTGATAGTCTCCTCTCCCTCTTTCTCTCCCTCTCTTTCCGGAGGGGGAGAGGGGTAAGATGAGAAAGACACAAGTCTGAGTAAACTGTAGCCATCCAATCAAAATGGGATCACAGAAGTAGATTTGGGAATCGATAATCCCAGAACTGCCAATCCCCCAACAACCTCTAGAATGAAAATTGTATCCTATGCCTGATTCATGTGGTTTTAAATTTCCAGTTCACTGCACTAACCAAAATCCATGGAGTTTAGAAAATAGGAGCACATGTGGTATCTGGATTGAGATGGAGCCTGGAAATGAGTTAAGTGTCCCAGAGACCACCCCATCCTTCCCTCCAAAATATTCCAGGTTTCAAAATGAATGAAGGACAACACGATACTCTTTTGCCACTATCTGACTAAAAGCCTTGGTAGGGAGGGCACTCTGCTTAAAAGAGCCACCTTCCAGAATTTTTCTAGGTTAAACATGTCACATATAGCTATAGGTATGATATGCAAGCAACTAGCATTGCATATGCTTGAAAACTGATGTGTCATGCCAATCTTGCTAAGAAGCAAACTTGCCTGTACACATCCCCTTTCCTCTTGTGAATTAAGTCCTAGAAGACAGGTAGAATAGGGACATAATATTGTTAGCGGATGGGATTCTTCCCTGCTTGGGCTAATGGAAAACCATGAATTCAGTTAGTGAAATCATCAAAGCTCTTTTGGAGATGTGGCATTTTCTTCACTCCAGGGAGGGATGTGATTTGTCCCAAATCTCAAAGAGGTTAAGAGATCTATGTTCTAGTCCCAGTTGTAACACCAATTCCCAAATCCAATGTTTCTTCTACTCTGTTACTTTTCTCAATTTTTGTTATGAAATTCACCCCCACATGGATCATCCCTGTTTACAAAGGAGGACAATACCCAGAATATGTACAGAATCTGGTAAAGGGAGGGTGCTACACAGTTCTGAAGACTAGACAAATTGAAGAAATGGAATTGTGAGAGATTCCTACTTGGGGTACTGCTCACAAGTCCATCTCTCACTCACCAATAAGAAGTAGCACCAGGATAACAATGAGAACCACAAAGAAGGTGTTGCCATAGCTCACTACCAGTTGTACTAGGCTGGACTTAAAGATCTTCTGCCATCTAAGGAGAAAGAAACAAAAGCTGAAGTATCAAAGTATCCTGAGGTCCCTCTCAGCCCCAACCTAAGAGAGGGATAGCTTTCCGTTATTATCCCACCCTTAACAAGGCTACTTTCTCAACTTTCTAGTTTGGGGAGGCTGTGCACTCGAACACACAATTGCTTAATTCCAACAGACTGACAATTCTGGAGAAAAGTGTTAGGTAAGAGATATATGCAAGAAGAATCAGCTTAAGAGACCTTGAATGTTAGTTGCATAAGGACTCCCAACCTCCTACATTCACCTCCATCCCTCAGCACTTCACAAGTCATCATCAGGACACTTTAAACTCTAAAGTCAATCCCTTGATAGGCTGTACCTTTTGGGAGAAATGAAAGGAATGCAGAGCAGCAGCACAGCAAAAACTTCTGCATAAAGGAAAGTAGCAACCGCAGTCCACTGGAGACTCATTCTTTGTCACTAGCTGGTTTTGACCTGGAGGCAGAAGAAATCAACCTTGGGAATGTCTGGAAAGAGTTGAGGAAACACAGGTCATGAGAAAATCGTTGGGGGAAAGGGGAGACAGGAGGTGATCAATCAGCAACAAACTCTGGAAGGGACTATGCAGATCCATCCAATACCTCATCAATCCTCTTCAGCTTTCAAAATCATACTGCCTTTCTTCAAACAGGAATTAAAACAAATAAGTGAACTGAGTCACATTAATAAAGCTGAGGGAACCTATCAACTTCCAAAGGACTAGGAGATCTCTTGCTTCCTATAAGTTAATTTACTACACAATCTAATCTTGAGAATATGGATTCAAAAAGCCCCAAACACATGAACACATGACTACTTAAACTAGGAACCCAAGTAGAATCTTGACATGCCAAGAGAAGTCAAAACTAATTGATTTCCAGAACAGATACCCAGATGGCCCTGACTAAGCCATTTAACCCTTCTGGGTTTCGTGTTTTTTTTTTTTTTTAAATCTGTATAATACAATAAGAAATTAATCACGAGAATAGCAGATTACATTTACATAGTGATTTAGAGTTTTGTAAATCACTGCATACATCTGGTAAAATAAACGAATTGCACTAGATGAGCAGGGCTCCTGCAAAAAACAATCTGGAAGAGGCTGGGTCTTTCAGATAGGCAGGATTAAGATCTCTTCCTTTCCTAACAAGTAACCCTACCCCACCCCTCTGTTGGAACCCGATAGGGCTTCGACTATGCAGCAGAAACCCTTCGCTCACGCCCTTCCTAAACGCACCTCCTAACTACTATTCCCTGACACTACGGCAGATCTGGTTAGCTGGCAATGGCCGGACCATCTCCCAGACCCCTCCTGGGTGCTGCTGTCCCCCCCCCACACACACCGCCCTGGAACCGGGGAAGCCCCCTGCACCCTTCCTCTCTATGCCCAGAGGGCTCCGGGCCCCGGCGAGGCGACATGGCCTCGCAGGCGACGGCCCTCTGCCCTCGGACGAGCAGCTCGCGGGGGTTCCTTTCCCTTGGCTCCCAGCCGCCCCCCGCTTCGGACGGCTGGACCCGGTCGCGCCTCACCGGCTTGCCTCTGCACCACAGCCGCAGGATTTGACTGCTCGAACTCAAGGTTCCCACATCCAAATCCCGCCCCTCAGCCTTGTGTCCACAGGTCGGAAATAGGAAGTTGGATAGCCAGGTCCCGCCTTCTCTCTGTCCTCCAACCAACCACCGCACTGCTTCCACATACTGCTCCCGTGACCTCAGAGGGCAGACAGGAAAGTGTGAGAGCGGGAATGCGCATGCTCAGAAAAAGGAGCCAGAGGGCGTTCTCTACCGGTGACGACACTGCTTGAAGGCGGGGCCAGCAGGGGGAAGGGAGGGGGAAATGGCTTCTCTAGCCCGCTGAGTCCTCCAAGTGCTCTATGATTTCGAAGACTAGGAGGAGTGTAGCTAGAGGCGTGAGATGGGCGGGGTCGTTGTAGCTTGCGGCTGCTGAAGCAGCAGCAGCTCCTCCTCCTCCTCCTCCTCCTCTTCCTCCTCCTCCTTCCCCTCCCCCCCCATCTCGCTTGCCCCGGGGGAGGGATGGGTGGGGATTATGGGCCGGTGGCGGAGTCACTGTCGCTCCAGTCTGGCTGAAGAGAGGTAGAGTTTGCTGCCCTGGGGAAGGGCCGCGTCCTGGGAAGAGGAGGAGGAGGAGGAGGAGGAGGAGGAGGAGGAGGAGGAGGAGGAGGAGGAGGAGAAGATAGCACTCCCTTCCCTGGACTCTGTCCACCCCACATCCTGACCTTACATGGTCCACGAAGCTGTCCCGGACGAAGGGATCACTGACTGAGGAGGGTGAAGAGGGAAAGAGACTGAAAGAAGAGACAGGAGAGAAAGAGACAGGGAGAGACAAACTGAAGAGATAAAAAGTACAGCTAGAAAGGAGACAGCCTGAAGAAAGACAGAGACATAGAGGAGTGACACAGGGGAGAGGCAAAGATTATGACAGAGGAGAGACTAGAGACATAGAACAGAGATAGCGCAGAGCCAGAGATCCCTGGTAGGTTGCTGGAGCAACCACCACAGTGGACGCCCTGTTGCACCCCGGGTTTCCTAGGAAACGGCCTAAGGGGCCTGTCCACAGGGTTCCAGTTGCCCGGGCAACCTTCCCAACAGCCCCTGCGAGAAGCTTGTGTGCCCACTCTTCCCGGCAGGCGCCATGCAGGTGCTCTCGAAGGCCCGGCCCTCGCGCTCGGTCTCTCTGAGGCGCCTGGCCATAGTGCTGGCCCTGACCGCTTACGGGGCGCATAAGATTTACCCCCTGGTGCGCCAATGCCTGGTGACGTCGTCCCCGAGGGGGCCCCTGGCCCAGGCCTTGGCTGAGGCGGAGACCCGCAGCACCTCGGCCTCTTCAGCAGCCGGGGCGGCGGGCGGCAGCGCCGGTGCCAACCGCGTGTTCTTGCGCCGGCTGCTCTGGCTGCTGCGGCTCCTCTTCCCCAAGGTCCTGTGCCAGGAGACGGCCCTCCTGGGCCTCCACACGGCAGCATTGGTCAGCCGCACCTTCCTGTCCGTTTACGTGGCCCGCCTGGATGGGCGCCTGGCCCGCTGCATCGTTCGCAAGCAGCCGCGGGCCTTCAGCTGGCAGCTGCTGCAGTGGCTGCTCATCGCGCTGCCTGCCACCTTCGTGAACAGCGCCATCCGTTACCTGGAGGGCCGCCTAGCGCTGGCCTTCCGCAGCCGCCTCGTGGGGCACGCTTACCGCCTCTATTTCAACCAGCAAACCTACTACCGAGTCAGCAACATGGACGGCCGCCTGCGCAACCCTGACCAGTCCCTCACCGAAGACATGGTGGCCTTTGCGGCCTCGGTGGCCCACCTTTACTCCAACCTGACCAAGCCCCTCCTGGACGTGGCGGTTACCTCCTACACCCTGCTGCGGACGGCTCGCTCTCGGGGAGCCAGCACGGCCTGGCCCTCAGCCATTGCGGGCCTGGTGGTCTTCCTCACCGCCAAGGTGCTTCGGGCCTGCTCCCCCAAGTTCGGGGAGCTGGTGGCCGAGGAGGCCCGCCGTAAAGGGGAGCTGCGTTACATGCACTCCAGAGTGGTGGCCAACTCGGAGGAGATCGCCTTCTACGGAGGCCACGAGGTAAGCCAGCAGGCTGAGGGGAATGAGGGGGACTGTGGAAAGTGACAGGGGAGGCTGGACCCATACTTGGGGAAAGGCTTCAGCAGTTCTTGGAGTTGGTGGCAGAAATGAGGAAGGAAAGGGAGGAGGGGTATTGGGATTAGTGGTAGAGGAGAAACTTCATGTTGGGGGGGGGGGGAGATGCTGTTCAGACCCCTCCTGGATGGTTGAAGAAAAGGGAGGTTTCAGAAGAGGTGGGCCATTGACATAAAAGACTGCCTGAGGTGTGAATGTGTATGAGGCTAGGGGAAATGCTGCTCAGGGTGGCCTGGGGAAACATGATGGTGTGGGGTTCTTTGCCAGCACTAGCCAGGTTACAAACTCCTGCTTTCTTTTACACTTCTGTTTATTTTGTTCTGGCGACTGGCTGCCAGAAAATCTTAGCGGTTTCAGACTAGAGCATCCCATTCAAGTCTCTGCTTGTCTCACTCCATCCCCAAAAACCCGCCTGGCCCCCTCTAGCCTTGCTCTTCCCAGTCTTCCGTGCTCTAGGGCAAGTTCCCTTTTGCCCAGAGCCCCAGGAAGTCTCAGGGCTGGATCTGTTTACCCTCATGACTGAGCCAGGAAGATGCCAAGGACTGGGGATGTGTTCTCTCTGAGGACCGAGCCCTTGACTTTCAAGCAGAGGGGTGGAGGGTGGGGGGGGGGAGGGAGAGAAGAAATGCCCAGTCCCAGCGATGGGAGAGAGAAAATGCCGGCTTTTGAAGGTTGGGGAAATCGGGACTATTGTTGGGCCCCAGGAAAGGGTAGAGGATATAGAGGATAGCTTGGGGCCGGGGAAAGGGGGAAATGGAGAACTGCCTTTTGGCATGTGACTTGAGCTGGTTGAATCAAGCCCGGCTTCTGGATCTTCTGACCCCTCCCTGTTCTCAGTTGTTGAAATCCAGGTAGCCCTCGGAGGGGCCTCTGGGAGGCAGGGGCGTTCAAAGAGTGACTCAGCCCCAAGCTGGGTTAACAAGCGGCACCAGCAAAGACTGGCTATTTGGAGTTAGAGGTCAGGTCTTTTCTGACCTCCTTCCTCCTCTTGGGGCTACAATACCTCCGGGGTCCCTGCCTGCCAAATTTCTCGGCCAGCTCGGGGGGCCCCGGGATCCTCCCCCCCTTCCTCATTTCCTTGAAAGGGAGGGAATGAGGGTGTGTTGAGATAACAGGCCCGGTGGGCAGAGGTCACGAGGAAGTTGTGTAACTCCTGTTTAGCTTGGCTTCAGCTGCCAGCTTTCTCCTGGTACCCTTTCCCCCCTCCCACACTCCACTACAACTTCTTTCCCACTAGGAAATTGGATGCTTGAAAGTATCTTGAGCTCGTTCTCCCCATCCCAACCGGAAGCCCCTCGGGAGACAGAATTGGTGTGGGCCACTTCCTGTCCATGCTTGGCTGTCCCCGGAGGGCGACCCACCCTTCCGCCATCCAGGCCAAATCCCACTGCCCTCTTCCGCCAGGCTCCCGGATCAGCCCGGGTCCCTGCCTTCCCTGGCACAGCGTCTCCACCATAAAGATCACGACTCCGCTGTGTTTTCCTTTTCCCCACCCGTGGCTAGGGCCTGTGGAACGTTCTAACAGGATGGAGTCAGCCCTGGCCTCAGCAGCCTAACCCCGAGGCTCCAGGAAAGGTTACTCAAGGCCAGTGCTCTCTTTCCTCTTCCCTTCCTTGGCTGCTGGCTCGGCTGCGCAGGCGCCAGCCTCTTTGTTTCACTTTCACCCAGAGCCGCGGGAAGGGAATGTCGGGTCTCCACAGCCCTGGGCGCACCTGCACCCTGGCACCCTGAGCTCTTTGTGGGCCGGGGCCCGAAGGCGGAGGCTCTCTCTCCCAGATCCCTTTGTCCTAAGCTGTGTGCTCCCCTCCGTCTGTTTGTCCAGTGCCACGTGGCTTGTGGGGGAAGTGTGTATTGGAGTGGGAGGTGGGGAAGGGAGCAGCATCACTTACACGCTCCTAAATTAGCTATTTAAAAGAGCATCCTGGCCAGGGATCTGCCCTCCCTTAAGAGTTTGAGTTCCGGCCTTTAAGGATTTCCAATCCCACCCAGCTAGCTCTCCCTGGGGAGGGCATCTTAGAAGACAGGTTTGAAGGTGAGCTAGTTGGCAAAGTCTGCAAAGCTAAATTGGCCACCTGGCCCCAATCCCCCTTGTGCCCAGTAGGTCTCTGGATCCTAGGGCGAGCACAGAATGCAGACTCATCTCTTTCCTGGTGAAACTTGCTCTATGACAATGTGGATTTATAGGAGAGATAATTAGAGGGGGAGCGCTTATTGGCTTTATCAGAGCCACTGGACAGCAGCACAGCTCTTGTGTCACCTGGGCTCCAGCTTCGTTTCCATGATCATTTCCCAAGTCCCTTCTGTTGGGGGTACAGAGCTGAAAAACACCACTAGCCTTGCTCTCCCAGACTACAGTTGTGAGGCTTGGACACAGAGAGTTATAATATAAATTCGAGGCCATTAAAGCAGCCTAATCTAAGGCCGGGGTTCTTGAACTTACTTTTGAAAATATCATAACCAGATTTCAATATAATTGCTTTCCTTTGTAATCCTATGTAGTTTGTTTTATGCCTTTAAAAACATGATTCTCAGAAAGGGTCCCTAAGTTCCACTAGACTGACCCCAAAAAGGTTAAGAACCCCTGGAATAGTGGCTAGAGGGCTGGGCAGGAGACCCGAATTCTATCTTTGACTGATATTTTGGCTATTTGATCCAGAACAGGGGAAGCAGCACAATACAAAGAAAGAAAACAAACAGACAGACAATGGATTTGGAGTCACAGGAACTGGATTTGAATCCCAACTCGGGTCCTTACTATATTGGGCAGGTCCCTTAACCTCCCTGGGCCTTAGTTTCCTCCAGGTGCTTTCCGGCCCCACATCTATAAACCTATGACCCTAAATTCATCTCAGTGGCCCGGGCAATTCTGTGAGACTATAAATCGGAGGAGCCAGGACTCCTGACTCCAATTTGACTATTTCTCAGATCAAAGTTGTAAATTAGAAGGACTACTTTGCCTAGTGTGTGAAAAATGAGTTGGAGCAGAAAGAGACTCGAATTAAAGAGGCCAGCCAGACTTAGAGGAAAAGCTGGAAAAGGAGCCATTTGGAGGAGAGCAGTTGAAGGGATCTCAAGGTGGATCGCCACCATCTTCTCTATAAAGGTGCAATCAAGGCGAGCTGCCAAGATTGCTGATGGAGGTAGGGTTAGATGAAAGAAAAGGGAGATGCTGTGGACACTCGCTAGTGAGTCAGAGATGAATCAAAAAGGCCAGCAAGCAGGGCTTCCTGACGTTTAGCACCAGAGGTCTGGAGAGATTTCAAGTTCAGTCTCTCTAGAGCAGTACTAGAGAAGGTACGGTCAGCTTAGTAGGGTGAAACCAAAGCAGGTCATTAGACTAGGTCTGGATGTCATGGAGACTCAAGCAGGTGAGGTGGTTTCCCACGGTACAGTCAGGAGACTGAGTTGGAGCCATTACATGTCCACAGTCTGGGTCCCTGATAAATCCACATGGGGAAATCAGCTCCTTGGAATGGTATTCAGGGGAGGCCAGAAGCCCCAGGTGACTGAGGAGCTCTAGAAGCTGGGCTTGTTACTTATTGTATGCACTATGATACTGAGTTTCAATGTGATTTATTTTAAATTTTAAGCAGCTCCCTTGTGTATATTATGTTGTAAAAGAGTTCAGGAAAGAAATATAATTGTATAGTAACTTTTGTCCTTGGGTTGCTTGCGTGTGTATTTATTTGCAAGGTCAATAGAGACAAGATTAGAAGCCAGGCATCCTGACCCCCACTTTAGGGCTCTCTCTGCCATGTCACAAACCCCTTTTCCCAATTTAACTCTCAGGGTAAACATGTGAAATTATATATATATATATATATATGTCTATGCACATAAGTACACATACTTATACACCCACATGCATATATAGGTTAAGCTTTAATAGCTTAAAATTGCACTGAAATTGACTTTGGGGACAACCAATATATAGATACCATTTTGAAGTCAACTAGAAGTTTTCCTTTGAGATGATCTGTCACAGGTATTTGCCATTGCTATATTAAGATAATTGCCTGCCTTTTCAGTGGTCTGAGTATTGGGGAACTAAGCGATTCAGTGAGATCTATGTATGCTCCATATGCTCATTCAGACTCTGAAGTCTGACTTGTAATTGTCCCTTAAATCACCATGGTCAAGGATTTCTCTCCTAGCTGTCACTTCCACCTGGTACTCACCATTACTGGGGAACCTCACCCCTTCCTACTGCCAGGGCCCTTAGTCCCTTTCCTTCTATTCCTGTTATCACTGAAGAGCTTATTCTTTCTTCTTTCCCCTGTTAAGTCACTTGGTCTCAGTTTCCTCATGTGTAAGAGCTCATTGAACTCTAACGCTACTTCCAGCTCTTAAATCCAGGGTCCCTTCTCCTCCTGCCCCCTTCCTCTCCCCACTCTGATTCTCTGACAAGGTCATTTGAAAATAGTGTTGACTCTGAATCCTGGCTGATCCTTAGCAGCTGTGTGACCTTGGGCAAGCCACTTTACCTCCTGAGTTTCCACATCTGTAAATCAAGGGGGGGGGGGAGGGGGTGCGTGAATGATACAGATGTTGATAGGGCCTTAAAAGGTATTTGAAATGAAAGTTGTCTTGGCTTTACCTGAGATAAGAGACCTGAAGGGAAGGGAATGAGTCTTTGTTATTTCTAGGGCTGCATCTGTGGCGATAGATGTGTCCTTGGTTTCCCAAGCAGCACCTTGGAATGAGCTTTCCCACAGAAACAATGCTCTAGAGGGTACATAATGCAGTTGGTACTTTGTGGACTGGCCTGAGAATCTGCCCACCATGGACATTTAAAATTGTTTTTGTTGACTTGAACTACCACTTGGAAACTTGGTGACCTTGTTCCAAACTATCTACTTGTGAAGGACTATTGGGAACAAAACCTATTAGTGAACTGGAGACTGTGTGTGTGTGTGTGTATAAATATACAGAGTATGTACACATACTTCTGTATGTTTACCCCAATTCTGAAGTCTGACTTGCAAATGGCCCTTATAATTGAGTAGCCACCATGGTCAAGGATTTCTTTCTCTTCCCCTTTCCATGGTTAAGAATGAGAAGATTGATTTAGACCAGAGGTTATTCATTTTGAAAAGGGTTCCATCACTTTGTACAAATGGTCCAGGATGCCGAGAAAGTTAAGGGTCCCTGGTCTTGATTCTTTCTAGTCACATGATTATAAGAACACCTCACTGACCGCATCTCACGCTCCTTGCCCAGGCTGCTCACCTAGGACAAGGTTTAGGCCCCAAAGGCAGGGGGAGTGGGCAGGTGCTCACTGAACTTCTTTTTCCCCTAGGTGGAGCTGGCCCTGCTGCAGCATTCCTACCAAGACCTCGCCTCCCAGATTAACCTCATTCTTCTGGAAAGGCTCTGGTATGTCATGTTGGAACAGTTCCTCATGAAGTACGTGTGGAGCGCCTCAGGCCTTGTGATGGTTGCTGTACCCATCATCACTGCCACTGGCTATTCAGAGACAGGTAAAGGGACCCCTGTGGAGAGGAGAGTCTGGGAGCAGATTCCACAAAAAGGTCTAGCTCCAGATGTGGCCCCACACTGAGACTGAGAACTGGGGAGAAGTGTGCCGTCAGGACCCGAGTGCAACTGTCAACCGCCCCCACCTCCCCACTAGCCACATTATCTGAGCTGAGTCACTTGACCTCTGAGTTGCTCACTTGTTAGAACCAGATGAACTATAAGCACCATGGCTGTTCCAAATCTGTGATCTGGCTTAGGGCCCTGCATCTGGTGAATAGTTGAGTCAGGCCCAGAGCCCAATTCTTCTGACTCCTTCCTGGTCCAGGCTTCACTCTTTATACTGCCTGCCAGTCAGAAAATCCTGCTGTATTTCAAGCTAAGTCTTCTCCTTGTCCTGCCAGAGCAAGCTATAGCTGAGCAGGAAGAAATACTGTTGAGGTTTATTAATGCTATGCACCCTTCATTCAAACTTTTTCTCATTATTTCCCCTTACATTCTAAGCCTTTTGTTTTTCTGTTATTTTATTTAGTTCTAAAAAACTTTCTCTGAAGTAATTTGGTATAGCACTAAATATATAAATGAATTTATCTTGTCATTTATCATTTATTGACATGACCAAACCATGAGTAGTGAATCTCTCCAATTATGTCTCCCTTTATTTCTGCCAACAATTTTTTTTGTAGTTTTATTTATATAAATCCTGGGTATGTCTTTTTTTTTTTTTTTTTGCTTTTTGCTGAGGCAGTTGGGGTTAAGTGACTTGCCCAGGGTCACACAGCTAGGGAATGTTAAGTGTCTGAGACCAGATTTGAACTCAGGTCCTCCCGACTTCAGGGCTGGTGCTCTATCCACCTAGCTGCCCCCTGGGTATATCTTAGTAGGTTAACTCAAATATTTTATACATTTTATGGTTATTTTAATAGAATTTTTCTTATTTCTTTGACAGTTTTTGTTGATATTATATAGAAGTGCTGCTGGTTTTGGATTTATTCTTTATTTTCCTATCCTGCTGAAAGCATTAATTGTCTCAGTTTCTTAACCAATTCTCTGGAGTTTTCTAAGTATAGTATCATCTGCAATTAGGGATAGTTTTATCTTCTTTGTTAATGCATATGCCTTTGGTTTTATTCTCTTGTTATTACTATAGGTAGAACTATGTCAAATACTGTTGGGAAGAAGAGTGTGTGTATGTGTGTGTGTGTGTGTGTACACACACACACACGCACGCACACCAGCCTTCAATAACTTGACCCTAAGGAAATTCCATTATTCAAACATTACTTGGCTTATTTTTCAGCCCCCATCATCTATAGTAGGGTTTCCTTTTTTTTTTTTAAGCTTTTTATTTACAGAACATATGAGTGATTTTTCTACATTGACCTTTTCAAAAAAATTTTTTGTTCCAAATTTTTCCCCTCCTTCCCCCCACCCCCACCCCTGGATGACAGGTAGTCTAATACATGTTAAATAGGTTAAATTATATGACAAATCCAATATATGTATGCATATATATACAGTTATCTTGCTGCACAAGAAACATCAGATCTAGAAACAGAGAAAAAAACAACCTAAGAAGGAAAACAAAATGTAAGCAAATATTCACAGAAAGCATTAAAATGTTGTGGTCTACACTCAGTTCCCACGGGCCTCTCTCTGGATGTTTGTGACTATCTTCAGTGAACAATTGGAAGTGGTTTGAAACATCTCATTGTTGAAGAGAGCCATGTCCATCAGAATTGATCATCATATAGTCTTGTTGTTGCCATGTATAATGATCTCCTGGTTCTGCTCATTTTGCTTAGCATCAGTTCATGCAAGTCTCTCCAGGCCTCTCTGAAATCATCCTGCTGGTCGTTTCTCACAGAACAATAATATTCCATAACATTCATATACCATCATTTATTCAGCCACTCTCCAATTGATGGGCATCCCTTCAGTTTCCAGTTTCTTGCCACTACAAAAAGGGCTGCCACAAACATTTTTGCACATGTGGGTCCCTTTCCCTCCTTTAAAATCTCTTTGGGATATAGGCCCAGTAGAAACACTGCTGGGTCAAAGGGGATGCACAGTTTGATCACTTTTTGAGCATAGCTCCAAATTGCTCTCCAGAATGGTTGGATCCGTTCACAGTTCAACCAACAATGTATCAGTGTCCCAGTTTTCCCCATCCGATATTTGTCATCTTTTCATGTCATCTTAGCCAATCTGGCAGGTGTGTAGTGGTGCCTCAGAGTTGTCTTAATTGGCATTTCTCTGATCAATAGTGACTTGGAGCACCTTTTCATATGACTAGAAATGGTTTTCATTTCATCATCTGAAAATTGTTCATATCCTTTGACCATTTATCGATTGGAGAATGGCTTGCATTCTCATAAATATGAGACAATTCTCTATATATTTTACAAATGAGGCCTTTATCAGAGCTCTTAAATGTAAAGATGATTTCCCAATTTATTGCTTCCCTCCTCATCTTGTCTGTATTAATTTTGTTTGTACAAAACCTTTTTAACTTAATATAATCAAAATGATCAATCTGGTGTTCGGCTATGAGTTCCAGTTCTTCTTTGGCCACAAATTCCTTCCTTCCCCACAGGTCTGACAGGTAAACTATACTATGTTCCTCTAATTTGCTTATAATATCACTCTTTATGTCTAAATCATGAATGCATTTAGATCTTATCTTGGTATGTGGTGTTAGGTGTGGGTCAAGCCCTGATTTCTTCCACACTAGTTTCCAATTTTCCCAGCAGTTTTAGACTAGATGATCTTTAAGTTCTCTTTCAAGTCTGACATTCTGTGACTATGAAACATTTATTCAGTACCATCTATTCCATTCAGCAAACATTAAGCTATCTATTCTATGAGAGATATACAAATGAAACTCACTAATGGAGAAGACAAGACACAAAGTCCTGAAAAAAAGTCATTAATGCTCACTATCCAGTGAGAGCTGCAGACAGCAAGATGACAACTGGAGACTGGATGTGAGCTAGGATTTAAATAAGCAGAGTCAAAGCCTCTTAGCTCAAGAGGCAGAGTCTCTCATCCTGATAAAATGGCTTATTGCCCAGAGTCTTCAGGAGTGATTTCCTGATCATACACAGATAACCTCTAGAGAGCTCACCTGGAAGGAGATAAACAGAACCTAATTATGCATAATGGGCAGCCACTGCCACTACCTGTTAGACCTCGAGGGGATCTTGGAGATTAGCCAGCATAACCCCCTCACTTTACAGATGAGGCTCAAAAGGATCTTGCTAAAGATTGTGTGGCTGGCTAAGTGGCAAAAATGGAACCCAAACTTAGGTTTTCTGACTCCCAAGTGTAGTGTTGTTTTCATGGCTATCAGCTGCTTTTTAACATCAGACCCTGCAGACTTGGAGTATGACTTCTTGTAATGAATTTTTCCCCTTTTTCTTCTTCAATCCCTCTCTCCTCTCCACCACAATGTATGTTTCTGGAAACCGCAATAATCTCAGAGGTCCCCTCCAGTGCCCAGAATCCATGCTTCCAAATTGAGTTACTCAATACAGTGCCTGTCATAGAGGTAGTGAGGTAGTGACTGCTGATTCCCATTGTGATGAGATAGGCAGGCCCCATTCGTTCAGACTCCCTGTGCCCCTGTGACTCTTTCAGGCCGTGATGCTGCCTTCTTGCCTCTCTCATCCAAAGAAGAATTAGAAGCTATGGTACAGAGATGACACATAGCCAGGAGGCCGTGGCTCTTGGCACATACTGGGCTGCTTATTGAGTTTTTTCCTTTAACATGGCACTGGGATTATCCAAGCAGTTTTACTTCCATTGCCTCAGTTGATTCTCATGACAACCAAGTAAGAGAGGTGAGGCAGAGATTATTAACCCCATTTTACAGATGGTACAACCAAGTAGTGGAGCCAAGACAAGAACCTGGGTCTCCTAAAAATCCTAATTAGTTCCAAACTTTTTCTATTAGCCCTCACTTTGTGCCCAGTGCTATGCACTATGGAACTAGAAGAGAAATAGGCCATGTGGGCCCTGTTCTTGAGGAGCATACTGTCAGACCCACCATAGCCGGGAAATGAATATGTTTCAAATATTTGACTGTCTTGGGGTTCTCTGAGAGCCACTATGTTATAGTCATTGCCCGTGTTTAGCCCAGAGCCAGCTGGAGGAGGAGTGGGGATGCCGCTGCTGCCTTTTTTCCATTTCTGAGGACCAAGGTGAAGCCCTGCCATGGAGGCCAGATTGACTAGAAAGTAGCATCCAGCACAAGCTTGCCCTGCTCCCCCCTCCTCCCCTCCAAAAAGGCTTCTAAGTGAACTAGAGGGACAAGCTTCTTGCATCTTCAGGCTTACTGGAGCAGTGGACGCTTGTAGGGGGGTAACTGTAAGGTAGGTCAGGCCCTGGTTACCAAGGGCTTTGGATACAGCCATCCAAGGAGTTTGCACACTGTCCATGAACTGTCAGGAACTGTTGGAAGATCGCTCTATGGAGGTGAAATTGGAGCCACCCAGAAGGTGAGCCAGTGGAAATATAAGTCCTGTAACTAACTCTCCATCCTTCTCCCATCCTTCCTGTGTAGACTCGGAGGCAGTAAAAAAAGCAGCCTTGGAGATGAAGGAAGAAGATCTGGTGAGTGAGCGCACTGAAGCCTTCACAATTGCCCGTAACCTGCTCACAGCTGCTGCAGATGCGATTGAGCGAGTTATGTCTTCCTATAAAGAGGTATTCTTGCCCCCAACTTGCTCCAGGCTTCCTGCCAGAGTGCCGGGCCAAGACTGATTTTTCCCCACCCCTCCTGCCCCCCTCAGGTGACAGAACTGGCTGGCTATACTGCCCGAGTGTACGAGATGTTCCAAGTGTTTGAGGATGTTCAGCGAGGTAGTTTCAAGAGGCCTGGGGAACAAGAGGATTCTCCAGTGAAGGCCAGACCTGGAACTGTTGTGAAGCATGGGGTGCGTATGGAGGGGCCCCTGAAAATCAAAGGTAAGGACTTGCTCTGTTTCATTCATTCATTGAATCAACATATCAAGCACCTGTCATCTTTTGAATGGTTTCTATCTTGTGTTGCCTCCGTGGTTGCCTGTGACTTGTCACACGGTCTTAACTCTTTAAGTCTATTGTTCAAGGCTCCCTCCAACTCCCTTTTATCCCATGTCTCCAGACGTGTCTCTTTGCCCTTGCTCTGGATAGACCATGCTTATCTGGTTCTTGCCTAGCCTCTCAATTTCTCTGTGTCCCTCTGGATCCCCCACATCCTTCAAAGCCCAGTTCAAGGTTCCTATCCTTGACGAAGCCTTCCCTGAGATGACCTATTGGATGCAGAGATGCTCCCAGAGGAGCATGCTTTCTCTGTCATCCTTATTTGGCTCTTCATGGCTGCTCCTGCTACATGTCACAGGCTTACTGGGGAGCTAGGATTAGAGTGATAAGAGGGAAAATGGATGCTATTGATCATCTAGTCTAATGCCCTCATTTTTCAGATGAGGAAACTGAACCCCAGAAAGTTACCTTGTCCAGAGTCCCTTGAAGAGGTTAATTACTAAGCCAGGCGTGCTGACTCCAAGTCCAGTGTTATGGACAGTTAGGAAAAATCTTCGAGTGGCTGCTGGCTGATCTCTTGCCAGGGAATCCCTACTCAATGGTTGGTCGGTCCAATGCCCTCTGGGATCCCCGTCGACTTCTTTTTGTAGATGCCCATCGCCAGCTGCCGGACAAACTCACGGATGTCTCCACGTGCACTCACTCCTCCTGCCCCCATGCTTCTAGCCTTTGCTGACCTGTAGATTAGGAGCTTTTAAGTGTTGATTTGCATGTGCTTTGAATATGCTTTGTGTGTGAGAAGGCTACACCACTTTCTGTGTCCCCCCACCCCCACCCCAAGGCTCCAAGCTCCCATTCTTTGCTCTGTGTAGCCCTCAGTATGACTACCTTAGTACCCTCCCACATCTGAGAGCGCCCATGAATTGTCTCTAACCTGCTCTCTCTTCTGCCTTTCCCTCCATTTCCCTCTACCCCCTGCCTGGCACGGTAGAGCAAAATTCAAGTCCTGTGCTGGCTTCCAGAGTCAGCAGAGTTAGTAGAAGTCCGGGCAAGGCAGCGGTCTGCCCTCCAGTGTCAGGCGTTCATCCTGTATCACAGTAGGCATTGGATGGGCGGGTACAGAAAAGAGCCACGGCTCCAGCCCTACCCTGCCCTCGTTCTCATATGTGATGGGTAAATGGTGCTGCTTGGATAGGTGATAGAAGAGAAGTGTCTGAGCTTCCTGAAGGGATGGGAGGAAAGTTAAAGGAAAGCTGGAAGGGAGACCGGTTGGGAGAGTCCAGGGAAGGGCAAAGAGATAGCACGCACATAGACGCAGAGAGAGCTAAGCATGAGCATCGTGTGTGTGGTGGGAGCAGTAGATAAGCTGCTGTGCTGATGAGGCAGGCTGTAGCAGCCCACGTCGTAGGACCGCATATGCATGTGAGTGTGCATGCACGTGGGAGGTGTGCGTGAGGGCATGTAGATGTGTATGTGAATGTGTGCGTGTGCGTATGACTAAATAGATGTGTGAGGGTGAGGATGTGTGTTAGAGTGTGCACGTTAGAGGACCGAGGGTAAAGGCTGGAGAGCAGACAGGGATGTGAGTTGGAAGCAGGCAAGGGAGAGACAGCTGTCTCCCCTGCATATTAGGTGTGAGGTTCTGCCCTTGGGGACCCCTAGTAGCCACCACGAAAGGGTCCGTAAGAACTTCCCAGTCCTGCCTCATCCCAGCTCGTGGGCACTCAACTCCTCAGTGGTCCATCCTCTAACAACTCGGTGGGGTTCTCAGTGGCTTTCCAGGGAGCCTGCAGGCTCTTCAGTGCCTTTCTAGGCCTCTCAGCAGCAACTCCCGCCTGCTTGCCAGCCTTGGGGTAACCAGCCTTCCTTGCTCTTTCTCCCTTTCCTTCTCCCCTCAGGCAAGGTAGTGGATGTGGAGCAGGGGATCATCTGTGAGAACATCCCCATCATCACCCCAACAGGAGACGTGGTGGTGGCCAACCTCAACATCAGGGTAGGCCAGAGGCTCCATGTGCTGTCAGGCTCTGCCCTGGCACTGGGGAGAGACTGCTTCTCCAGGGGCAGCTAGAAGGGAAAATTCAAAGGCAGACACTCATCAGCTGGGTGTCTTAGGCTTCTCTTACTGCCCATCTAGTCTAGATAGTTCTGGAGGTTCCTCCTAGCTCCAAGGTTCAAGAGATGGCTCTGTAATCTGAGGGTAAGAAGACTTCAGGCCTGGGCAACTGTGACCTACATGTGTTGGCATCAGGACGGTGCCCTCGGATCCAAGGTCAGCGTAAACAACCCCTAGGTCACATGTGCTGCCAGTAGGGCAGAATCGATCAAAGAGGCCAACGATTGTTGAGAGCTGGCCTTTGGTCCCTGAGTCTGACTGCTACTAGTCCTACTCCTGCTTATCTCTCAGTGAGTTCTGGGCCTACTCCTCCCCCCTTCCAGGCAGATCAGGAAAGGGATTGCAGCCCTGGGTCCCTGTGCTCCAGGGATATAAGGGCTGGCACCCATTACCCTTTGAACTTCCTGCTCTCGGGACCTTCGCATATTGACCTATGAGCCGAAAGACTCTGCTGCTCAAAGACTGGATTCTGCCTTCAAGGGCAGCAGTTGGCTGGGAATGACATTCTCTTTTACATGCACTAGGGAGAGAAAGAAAGGCCCAGGGGGCCTAGTCATTCCATGTTCACGGAGCCCAATTTGGGGTGTCAGGGAGGAAGGTGGGGGCAGGGAAATGAGAGAGAAAATTCCTCTCCATGCCTGTTCTCAGGGAGCTTCCAATCTCCTGGAAGAAACTAGATCCCTGAAGAGGAAACGCAATCTTTGCGTGTTGAGTAGCCTGATGCCAACATGAAGTGTGCTGCTTAAGAGAAGAAAGGGAGAAATCAATGTGTAAAAAGTAGGCCCGAGCTAAGCCTCAAAGGACGGGAAGGGTTTGAAAACCTAGCACACACAATATGCAGGCCTTGCCCAGCAGCACTACGGGTATATATGCAGGCCTTGCCCAGCAGCACTACGGGTATATGCAGGCCTTGCCCAGCAGCACTACAGGTATATGCAGGCCTTGCCCAGCAGCACTACGGGTAGCAACATAAAAGGGGAAAAGAGCAAGCTAGTGCCGGGGAAGGCTTCCTGGGAGAGCTGGGACCTGAGCCAAGCTTTGAAAGATGATTACGATTGAGCCAAGAAGGAAGGCCTAGGGCCTTCCAGACAAAGGAAATGGCCCGTTCAGAGATTTGCAGATAGAAGTGAGGCAAACAAGGAGAGCGGCCCGTCTGTGGTAGAGAGATGGGACTAGATCCTGAAAGGCTTTGGCACTTGGGTTCAATATTTGGACTTGTTGTCATGGGTAACAGGGAGGTTCTCAAAAGGAAAAGAAGGGAGGGAATGTAAGTCTCCTAAGTACACAAGGCCTCTCTCTCCTGGGACTCTCCCCATAGGTGGAAGAAGGCATGCACCTGCTCATCACTGGCCCCAATGGCTGTGGCAAAAGTTCCCTGTTCCGGATTTTAGGTGGGCTTTGGCCAGCCTATGCCGGAGTCCTCTACAAACCTCCACCGCAACGCATGTTTTACATCCCACAGAGGTGAGTGAGACGACAGGCCTCCGTGGCCTCTGCATCCCAAACAGGGATGCCATCCCAGACTGGGGCCATCAAGCTGGTTATTGGGATGGCATGGGCAGGGCAAGGAACAGAGCCATTGCTGAGCAATTAAAGCCCCCCCCCCCACTCCCATATGTCTCTCACAGGCCCTACATGTCAGTGGGCTCTCTGAGGGACCAAGTGATCTATCCTGACACAATAGAGGACATGAAAAGGAAGGGCTACTCTGACCGCTACCTGGAAGCCATATTGGACATTGTGAACCTCAACCACATTGTCCAGAGGGAAGGAGGTGAGTGCTCGGGGATTGGTGAGGGTTCCCCCTTCCCCGGCATTCCCATATCCAGGCACATAGGAGTTGTCTTTCCACAGTGGAGATAGGATACATTACCTCACGTTTCTCCAAGCCACTCTGACCAAAGCATGGTAACAGGTGAATGTGTCGGCCTCCCAGGGTGACCCTGGCTTTTGGCCAGCTCCTCCCTGGACAGGCTCTTCTATCTCGTTGGAGAAGCTTTGGCCCTAATCTCTGTTTTCATTTGGAGGTTAGTCAAGGTGCTCCTCTACACTTGGGACATAGAATAGACAATCTGGAGTAGGGGCAGAGGGCAACTCCGCTTGCACCCCATCATAGGGAAACGTTGGAGCCTGTGAGCTCTTGGGCACAAGGGAGATGCCTTTTTCACAAGGGA
>JAJPUD010003404.1:20748-36871 GCA_023553655.1 Myrmecobius fasciatus
CTGCCTCTGTCCCTGCTCCTCTTGTCCTTTATCACAAGGCCTGCTCATTCCAGGAGGGAATCCCAGGTAACTTCAGTGCTCACATTGATCCTCTACCATTGGAAAGCAGAGAGCAAGAGACTGAAGAGAGGAAAAGATTCAATTCTGGAGTCAGAGGGTCAGACTCTGAAAGCCAGCTCTGGTCCAGTAGTGTTTATTGTCCAAGCCAGCTTTTTGCCTTGACATCCTTTTCACTTTAGTCCTTTGTTTTTATACTAAATTGCTTCAAACCCCTTCCCACCCCACTCCCAGCATGCTTGTTTTGGATTCGCATGACTGGGACTCAGAGTCATTTCCTAGCTATGGGCCCCAGTTCCAACACAGTGCTTGGCGCAGTGGGTGACACGACATTTGTATTAATTGGTTGTTCATGGACAAGTCACTAATGTTTGTAGCGCATCCTTTTCCTTATTTGTAAAATGTAATGAGTCATACTACGACCCCCAGGTTATTGTAAGGAAAGTATTTTATAAAGCTGCTGGTGGTGCCAAATGGTCAGGGCCCCAAGTTCAAAGGTCAATTCATCTTCCAGCCTCAATTTCCTCCTGTGTAAAATGCGGCTAATAATAACACTAGCTGGCAGGGTCAAATTCAATCATCTAATAAAGCATTTTGCAAAAGTTAAGTATAGAAATACCAAGTATTATTAAACCCTAACATACTAAAGAAATGGTGTTATTCCAGTGCCAATTGTTCAGTGAAGAAAGCCATATGCATCCAGAGAGAGGGCTAGGAAATGTGGCCCACAACATAACATTTTCATGCTCCCTATTGATGTTTGCTTGCATTGGGTTTTCTTTCTCAGGTTTTTTTTTTTCTTGTAGATACGATTTTTCTTGCACAACAATGATAAGTGGGGAAATATGCATACATATATTCAATTTGTCAAGTATTTTAACATAATTAACATGTAGTAGACTGCCTGCCATCTAGGGGAGGGGTGGGAGGAAGAGAAGAAAATTTGTAACGGAAAGCTTTGTAAGGGTTAATGTTGAAGAACTACCCATACATGTGTTTTGCAAATAAAAATCTTTAATAAAAAAAAAGAAGAAATGGTGTTATTATTAGACCAAGCCCCAGGACAAGGAGCATTGTTGCCTTTTTTTTTCTCCTATTCCTCTCCAAGTGCTCATTAGCACAAGGCCAGACATAGTACAGGGGTCAAACAACTCTACGTTGAAGCCTCCTCTTCCTTTTCCTTCCTCTGTAGGTTGGGAGGCTTCCTGTGACTGGAAGGATGTCCTCTCAGGTGGAGAGAAGCAAAGAATTGGCATGGCCCGAATGTTCTACCACAGGTCAGTTGGGGTTGGGTTGGGAAGAAGGGCCAGGCCTGGCTGACACTGGCAGCATGTGTATGTGTGTAGGGGGTCCCTTTCTTTGTCCCTCTGGGGTAACCACCCATGAAGAGAACCAAGACAAAAGGCCTCAGTGCTGGCCAAAGGGTCAGTGTGTTCTCTTAGATAAAAGAAAGTAATGGGAGCATCATCCCCTTGAAAGAGAGTACAAGTTGAAAAGGACAACTTTGCTGCAGAATGGTGGGTCTGTTTTCTCAGAGAAGGGACCTGGGTCAGGGACAGGAAGGCTGTGAGTTGGCCCTTGGGCCATATTGAAGGCCTTTGTGTCCCTTTACCCATACACTTGGTCTAGCTGGTTGGGAGTTTGATGCATTTCCTCCTTCTTGAGGAATTGGCGATCAGAAATGTGGCACTGGCAGAGTTCTCTGAGACATCTTCCTCATTAAAATGCAGCCCCATAGGAAGCCCTCTTGTCCATAACACTGTGCTAAACTCTGAGCCTCTGACCAGGGAAGCTGGGCAGCCCAAACTTAGGCTGGTGAGTGGAGAGGACGTGGAGAGCACCAAGCCCTAGAATGGAGGACGGCCATGGCAGTGTGTCTGGCTGCAGGCGTTCGGGACTCTGGGAAGTTAGTGGGAGGAACCATCTCCTTTGGGATTCCTTCTCTTTCAAAATATTCCAGGGCTCTCGATCTGCGAGTGGCAGGTGCTGTGAAGCCAAAAAGCATTGCTTGTACCCAGGAACTCGGGCCCAGAGCAGAGCCTGGGCCCTTGGCAAGCCTCCCTTCGACTTTTCTCTTCCCTGCCTGGCAGGAGATGCCAGGGGCCAGGCTGAGCTGGAGCCTTTGGAGAGTTGGGCAGATGTTCTCTCTCAGGAAAGTCTTGGACTTCTTCCAATAGCAGTGGAAAGGCCTTTGAAAATCAAACAGCCAAGGCCTAGAGAAGTTGGAACTGGCCTAAGATAGCAGAGTAAATCGTGGAAGTAGGTCCTGTGGCTGTGTCATGGTGCTTCAGGCCCGTCCTTTTCCAGGGGATGGCCCTGAAGTCCCGAGTGCTTAACTTAGACTTTCCTCGAGCTGAGACTTGGAGGCTGGGTAGGCTTTCTGACAGGCGTTCCAGGCGAGGGGAAGCAATGCAAGCGCAAGTGCTTGAGCACCAATGAGGATGAGAAGGGTTGGGTTTGGACTTTGGTTTTTTAAGGGGAAGGATTTATGTTCCTCATTGTGTCCCCCTCCAGGCCCAAGTATGCACTTCTGGATGAATGCACCAGTGCCGTGAGCATTGATGTGGAGGGCAAGATTTTCCAGGCTGCTAAGGATGCGGGCATCGCCCTGCTCTCCATCACCCATCGGCCTTCCCTGTGGTAGGTGCCTCCTCCCCCAGGCGTGGCGACATCTACCAGCTGAGTCCTGAGTGGACTCGCTCTGGCTTGCCCTCATTTCTGCTCAGGGCTCACTGTGCCCTTCTGAAGACCCAGTCCACACAGGAATCAGCTGCGTGGAGGATTGCCCTTTGGATAGAGGGAACAGAGGGATGGAGTTGCTGCTTACTTAAAGGAGATGCCGTGAAATGGTAACAGTGCAGAGCAGAGGCGCTGCCTTAGGGATACCTCGTGCTCGGGCATGGGACCCATGCACACTGGCTTCCTCCCTACAGGAAGTATCATACACACCTGCTGCAGTTTGATGGTGAAGGGGGCTGGAAATTTGAGAAGCTTGACACGGCCACCCGCCTAACCTTGAGAGAAGAAAAGCAACGTCTGGAGCAGCAGCTGGCAGGCATCCCCAAAATGCAACAACGCCTCAGCGAACTTTGTGAAATCCTGGGGGAAGATGCAGACCTCCACCGTGTCGACCCATCTCAGACCTCCTGCCCCAGTCCCTGAGGCCCCGGCCTCGGCCTGGGCCTTCTTCTGGCCCGGGAGACCATCCTATAGCCAAATATCCCCGGACGCTTTTGTCCTGTGTTCCTTAACCCACGGCCCTCCCTAACCTTGTGTTGTCCCCCCCAGATCTCACAAAGGAAGCAGTGCGGTCTCCTTTTGTCATTCCCCTCCCAAGGAGATACAGAGAATCCTGTGTGTTTCTGGCCCTCCTCCCTGTCTAGGGACTTGTTTCCTGGGGAGCAGGGGTGTAAGGAGATGGGGGAAATACTTACCTTAGTAACTGTACCATCTGCCCAGCCAACACTTGCCTTGCCCCAGATCTGTATTAGCTGAAGGTAGGAAGGCTGAGGGGAGCTGGTTGGTAATTAGTAACTGTGAAGTAGATAGCACGTATGTAGCCAGGGTCCTTTCCTTTTCCCTGGAGGGGGGGGGGTGAGATAGGGTGAGTCGGGTTGTTGCCCTACTTGTACTCCCAAGCATCCTCATCAGTTATGTTCTTAATGAAGGCAGAGGTGTTAGATTCTTTGCCGTGACAGGTATGGTGGGTGAGGAGCCTGGGACTGCCACCATCCCACTCCCAGCCAAAAGTCCACATGGAAGGTTCCAGATTGTTCACAATCCTCTCGCTGCTTCTCTTGTCCCTTCCTCCTCCTCCTCCTCCTCCTCTCTTTTCTCTCCCCACCTCACTGAGACATCTTCCAGTCTGCCTGATCTCCCAACACCTTCCAGCTTCTCTGCCAAACTGGAGTGGTCTCCTGGCTGGCTGGCTGGGGGCGGCACTTCATCAATCTTCTCCAACACCAGTTGTTCCAAAGAGCCCTCACCCACCCACCTGCCCACAAGAGGGAGACTTGCACAATATTGCCTCTTCTTAAGAATGTAGTCTTTTCTTTGTCTCTCAATAATACTATGTTGGTCTTTCTCTCTCTCTTTTTTTTAAAGTAATTTATTTGATCCAGTTTTATATTTGTAAATGATTGCCAATGTGAGTATTCCACCAGAGAGATGGGGAGGTAGGAATAGAGGCGAAGGGAATTGCGCCCTTGCCCAGGTTGGTTGGCATGAAGGGTTTGATCTGCCCATGCTTTTGCCCTGGTGTGTCAGTATTGAAGGGTGAAGTGGAATGGAAAAGGGGAACGGGGGAGCAGCCCCCCACCCCCACCCCCAGCTTGTCACCAGTATCCGTGGGCCTGCCCCGACTCCCATTGACACCAGCTAACACTGCCAACTACCTACCAGCCAACTCCCCGTGCCACCTCACCGAAGTGAGGGACCTAGGGAAGGGGGAAGCGTGTCCCTCTGCTTGCCAAAACCACTTCACCCCTCCCTCTCCCATGGAGGAAACATGCTGTGAGGGGTCCCTTCATTTCTTCCCCTGCCCCTTCCCCAATGCCAAAGTGTACTCAGGAGGAGAGGGGGATCAACTATGCAAACCCACACGGTCACTTGTGGATGGAAACAACCGAAGCCGCGTGCCTTAGCCCTCCTCCTTGGGGCTGGGGGTGAGCTGGGCTCTCCTTGTCCTCTCCCACCCTCCCTCCCAGTCATTAAAGAAAACGTGTTGGAAATCCAATCCCCGCCTCTTTATTCTTTGGGGACACCTCTGCCCCCCTCACATCCATTTCCATTTGTTCTCGGATGCAGATCTTTAAGCATTTACTTTCTTTGGTTTGGGGCACAGTGGGGGGGGAGGCACTTTTAGCTCCCATTTTAGTGGGGAGGAAGAGGAGGGAGGGATGGAGCATCTTAATGCAGCTTGGGCACATCAGGGGTTAGGATGCCTGGCATCCAAGTCCAAGAAGCACCTTCATTTCCTCCTCCATAAAAGGGGGAGGGAGGGTGGCTACCTAACTGAACTCAAAGTGCAAACCTTACAAATGCTACAAACAAGGAAGTGTCTTGATTAGGAGTGGGGAAACTGAGTCCCAATTGTGCTTCTGACAGTGTGACTAGAGCAAGGCCCTGAACTTCCCTTTCCCTGTGTCAGTCAATAAACAGCATGGGCTTGCAGGCATTGCACTATAATGGGGAGCTATGAAGAAAGCTAAGTCCCCGACCTGGAGCAGCTGGCAGTCTCATGTGGGAGACGACAAGTTAGGGACAGAAGGCACCGGAAATGATGAGCAGAGGGGGCAGCTAGGTGGCTCAGTGGTTAGAGCATCAGCCCTAAAGTCCGGAGGACCTGAGATCAAATCTGGTCTCAGACACTTCCTAGTCACTTACCCCAATTGCCTCAGCAAAAAGCAAAAAGAAAGAAAGAAAGAATGAGTAGAGGAAAGACAAGAATGAATTCAAGGGCATCAGGAAAAGTTTCCTCTATCAAGTAGGACTTGAAGCCAGGAGGCAGAGCTGCTTATTCCATGCGTTGGGGACAGCCAAGGAAAGTGGCCAGAGTCAGGAGCTGACTTGTGGTAGGAAAAATAAGGTCAGTGCCCAGTGTAGAAAAGTAGCTAGGGAACTGGAAGGTGTCAAAAGACTGGCAGAGGGCAGACTACTGAAATATTCTCTTTTGCTTTGAAAAAATAAATTTTACTGATATTAAAAAAATCAAATCAAATCAAATCAAACCAGTTTAAAAAAGAGTGAAGCAAAATAAAACGCAAGGGAACGACAACAAAAAGAGTGAGAATGCTATGTTGTGGTCCACACTCTCTGGGTGTATATGACTATCTTCATCACTGAACAATTGGAACTGGTTTGAATCATCTCATTGTTGAAGAGAGATGCGTCCAGATGATGGTTCTCTTAACAGTAAGAGGGAAGTTAGGAAGAAGGAAAGGTTTGGGAACAAAGAGAATGCCATTTTGGACATGTAAGCTGTAAGTGCAAGATGTCTGCAGGACATCCAGTTTGAGATGTCCACTGAGAATTTGGAGATGCAAGACGAAATAAAAACTTTTCAAAAGCTTAAGGCCTTGGGAACGGGTGGGAGCGGAGAGAAAAATTTGGAACACAAGGTTTTGCAGAGGTGAATGTTGGGAACTATCTTTACGTGTATTTGGGAAAATAAAATATTATTAGGGAAAAAAGGTTAGGGCTAGATAAATATGAAAAACAGCTGCATAAAAATTATCACTGAATCTATAAGAGCGGATGATAATATAGAGGAAGAAGAGAAGAGGGCTCAAGATGAAAGTCTGTGACACAACCACTTTTAGTGGGCATGATTTGGATGAAGGTCCAACAAAGGAGACAAGAGAGGGGAATGTCATAAAAACACAAATCAGAGAAGAAGGTGATTAATGTCAAGGGCAGCATAGAGGTCAAGAATAAAGAGGATTGAGCTTTCTCAATCCATTTAGATTTGGTAAAGAGATATTTGACTTTGGAGAGAACAGTCTCAGTTGGTTGATGAGATGAAGTCAGAAGCCAGAGTGTTAAAAGAAGTGAGAGGAAAGGAAGTAGAGCCATCTATTGTAGACAATCTTCTCTTCTTCTTCTCCCCCCTCCCCCAGGCAATTGGGGTTAAGTGACTTACCCAGGGTCACTTAACAGCTAGTTAGTGTTAAATGTCTGAGGCCAGATTTGAACTCAGGTCCTTCCTCCTGACTTCAGGGCTGGTGCTCTATCTCCTACACCACCTAGCTGCCCCCATAGACAGCCTCCTCAAGGAGTTTAGCCACCAAAAGGGGAATATGGGAGGATAGCAAAATGAATGTATCAAAGTAGGGGTTTTTGAAGATGGGAGAAACATGAGTATGATTGTGATAGCAAGGACACAGCTAGTAGACAAGAAGAGAATGAAGATGAAATAAGAAATGAGATGATACAAGGGGCAGTTTGCAGGAGAGGATGAGATGGAATGGAGTACTCTGTACAGTTAGAGCAGTCTGCCTTGCCAAGAAGGGTCATCTCAGAGACTTACATGAACTGATGCTAAGTGAAATGAGCAGAACCAGGAGGTCATTGTACATGGTAACAACAATACTATATGATGATCAATTCTGATGGATGTGGCTCTTTTCAACAATGAGGTAATTCAGGCCATTTACAATGATCTTGTGATGAAGAGAGCCATCTACACCAAGAGAGAGGACTGTGGGAATTGAGCGTGGATCACAACATAGCATTTTCACCCTTTTTGTTGTGGTTTGTTTGCATTTTATTTTCTTTCTCATTTTTTTTTCCTTTTTGATCTGATTTTTCTTGTGCAGCAAGATAATAGTATAAATATGTATGCCTATATTGGATTTAACATATATTTTTACCATGTTTAACATATATTGGATTACTTGCCATCTAAGGGAGGGGATGTGGGGGGAAGGGGAGAAATTGGAACACAAGGTTTTTCAAGGGTCAATGTTGATATTTTTTGTATATGTATATGTTTTGAAAATAAAATTTTTAATAAAAAAAGAAAGGTCATCTCTTTTTGTAAGATAGATAAAGGCATCTGGGTGATGTTAAAGAGGAAGGAGCTGGCTTTTTTTTTCAGTAAAATATGAGTCAAGATTCTCAGATGAGAAAGGTGGAAAAAAGAGAAGCCATGGGTGGTTTGAGAAGGGATGCAAAAGTTTGGAAGATTCACAGTGGAGAATGAGATAATTATGGAGGTATAGATGTATTGCCTAGCAACAGTGAGCCTCCAGTTAAGGTTATATAACAAATTTGGAGTGGACCCAGTGAGCCAACTTTATCATTTCTCCACCACTGTTCAGGAACAGTATTAGTATCTACCTCCTAGGGCTGTGGCAAGACTCCCGTGGAAATGGATATGGAAGGGCTGGCTAGATAGTGCTGCAGTGGATAGAGCACCGGCCCTAGAGTCCCCAGGACCTGAGTTCAAATTTGACCTCAGACACTTAACACCTCCTAGCTGTGTGACCCTGGGCAAGTCACTTAACCCCAATTACCTCAGCAAAAAAAAAAAATTGCAATTGGGCAATACTTAACAAAATAAATAAAACCCAATAAAATATAAATAATAGCACATTAAAACATTTAAGTTATTTAATTTAAATCACCATGCTACTGACAGTTATCCTTCCCTACGGATTTGGGGGGCCCCCTTTCTACTTGAGTTTGGGGGCACCACTGTATACATACTAGCAGCTCTTACTGCTCCAGGATGTTGATTTGTTTGACTTTGGGGAAAAGGGGAAGAGGAAGGGGGAAGCCAAGCCCTCTCATGTGTATACTGGAGGTGGGAAAGGGGATAGGGAGAGGGAATGGTGAGTCTCGAGAGAGTGAGAAGAAGAGTGGGGGGTGGAACGGGCCCAGTTGCTACCATAGCCTCACTTTTTTTTTTTTACTTGCTTTGTAGATTTGAGTTTCAAGGTACTCTTCCAGTCAATTTAAGCCTGCAGTTCAGTCTGCTGCCACCAGAGGGTATATGTGTAATGGGGGGGGTGTCGTTTTGCCCCACCCTCATGCCCATCTGTTCCCTTAACCATAAAACAGTGAAAACATTCATTTATTCACCAATTCATGGTTTTGTTTTGCTGTTCAATCGAAGAAGAAAGTGGTCATATTCAATTTGTCAAGTATTTTAACATAATTAACATGTATTAGACTACCTGCCATGGGGGGGGGGAGGAGGGATAAATTTGGAACAGAAGGCTTTGCAAGGGTCATTGTTGAAAAATTACCCATGCATATGTTTTGCTAATAAAAAGCTTTAATCAAAAAAAAGGAGAAGAAGAAAGTGTACAAAGTGAAAGGGGTTCTTGGGGAGAACAAATTGGAGAACCGCATTGGACCCAGGATGATAACCTGAGTTACCATCCCAGGAGGCTCCGTTCCCCAGCTTTGGCTTGCTTTGCTTCCATTGGCAGGGAGCACCAAGGAGTTCGCCTGGCACTTTCGGGCTTGGGGGAAGGCAGTAACAGATCCAATTCAGTTCAAGGAGCTGGGGGATCCCAAGACACAAACAGAAACAGTCCCTGTCCTCAAGGAACTACCTACCAATCTACCAGAAAGATGGACCACATCCACAAGTCATTCAATACATGGTTATTTGGGGTAGCTATTTCAACAAGTACAATCAGGAAGCTGGCACCTGAGCTGACTGAAAGGAAGGAAGCCAGAGATTCTAAGAGGCAAACATGAAGGATGATACCATAGCTAGTGTTTCTCAAGTATTGTCAGGTTTGCAAAAGGCCTTTTCAAATACGATCTCATTTGATCCTCCCCAAAACTCTGGGAGTGTGCTATTATTATCTTCGTTTTTACTGATGAGGAAATTGAGGCTGTGAGAGTAACTAGTCCAGAGGCACACAGCTAATAAGTTAAGTGCCTGAGGTCGAATTTGAACTCCACGGCGAGAACTCCATCCACAGCACCACTTAACTTCCACCTATACTTTTTTTTTTTTTTTTTTTTTTTGCTGAGGCAATTGGGGTTAAGTGATTTGCCCAGGGTCACACAGCTAGGAAGGGTTAAGTGTCTGAGATCAGATTTGAACTCAGGTCTTCCTGACTTCAGGGCTGGTGCTCTATCCACTGCGCCACCTAGCTGCCCCTGCCACTTATACTTTTTGTTAGAAGTGATAATCATTGAAGTTTTTTGAACATAAAAAAGCAGCTACAAAAATGGGAAATTTATAAGAAATGGCAAATCACTCCAGTAGCTTTGCCACTAGAGTGGGACACAAATGAAACGTCGGAAAAACAAGTTATAAAATCCTGTTGACTACCTCCCCAAGCTCCCTTTTCTTAGCTCACACAGCCACCATCTTTGTTCTGAGGGACTCAGCTTCCTTGGGGAGCAGGCGACACACAATATTCCACACAGCAGGATTTTTAAAAATCTCACTATGTCTGTGTCCCTGGAATGCACTCCCTCTTTACCCCTACCTAAGGTAGGATCCTGGATCTTTGCCTTGTGGTAGAAGGGCTTGTGCAGCTCAATGAAAGTAGGACTCATGCTGTATAAGGTTAACCAGTTGAATATCATAAGGTGTCATCCCTATCCAGAAAACTACAGAGATTGAATGTGGATCGAGGCATAGTATTTTCACCTTTTGTTGTTGTTTGTATGTTTTTTTTTCTTTCTTGTGTTTTTTTCCCCTTTCAATCTGATTTTTCTTGCTCAGCATGACGAATACGGAAATATGTTTAGAAGAATTGCACATGTTTAATCTATATCAGATTGCTTGCAGTCTTGGGGAGAGGAGAGGAGGAGGAGAGGGAGAAAATGTGGAAGACAGGGTTTTGAAAAGATGAATGTTGAAAATTATCTTTGCATGTATTTGGAAAAATAAAATACTATTTAAAAATGAATGTTGAAAATTATCATTTCATGTAATTGGAAAAAGCAAGCTATTATTTACAAAAATAATAAAAGTCATGGGAAGTGGAAAAAATTAAAATCCATGAACCAAGGTAAGTTGGATGTGGTTAAACAGGAAATAGAAAGTTTGCACATCAACATGTGGGGGATCATTTAACTTAAATGGACAGGAAAGGGTAGATTTTCTATAAAAAAAAAACCCACCAATTTTTTTTATTACTTAAATACAAAATAAGAAAAGAAAAAATCTTTCCTTGTACACAGCAGAACTATAAGAAAAGATCCAATATAGAATGTTATGGAGTATTAATGTTCTATAAGAAACAATCAGCAGGATGATTTCAGAAAGGCTTGGAAAGAATTACCTGAACTGTGAAGGTAAAGGGCTAGAGCAGAATCTTTTATGCTTCAGGTGAACAAAGAAAGGCAGGGGTAGCAATCCTTATCTCGGATCAAGTAAAAGCAAAAATAGATCTAATTAAAAGAGATAAGGAAGGAAACTATATTTTACTAAAGGGTACCATAGACAATGAAGCGGTATCAATACTAAACATATATGCACCAAGTGGTATAGCATCCGAATTCCTAGAGGAGAAACTAACAGAGATGCAAGGAGAAATAGACAGTAAAACTATACTAGTGGGAGATCTCAACCTTGCTCTCTCAGAATTAGATAAATCAAACCACAAAATAAATAAGAAAGAAGTTAGGGAGGTAAACAAAAGGTTAGAAAAGTTAGGTATGATAGATCTCTGGAGAAAACTGAATGGTGAGAGAAGGGAGTATACTTTTTTCTCAGGGGTTCATGGAACTTGTATGAAAATTGATCATGTATTAGGGCATAAAAACCTCAAAATCAAATGCAGAAAAGCAGAAATAGGAAATGCATCCTTTTCAGATCATGATGCAATAAAACTCACATGTACTATAAGGCCAGGAGAAAACAGACCACAAGTTAATTGGAAATTAAATAATCTAAGAGCAAATTATAGACACAATCGATAATTTCATCCAGGAGAATGACAATGAGACAACATACCAAAATTTGTGGGACACGGCTAAAGCGGTTATAAGGGGTAATTTTATATCTCTAGATGCTTACTTGCATAAAACAGAGAAAGAGAAGATCAATGAACTGGGCTTACAATTAAAAAAGCTAGAAAAAGACCACATTAAAAACCCTCAATTAAATACCAAATTGGAAATTCTGAAAATAAAAGGGGAGATTAATAAAATTGAAAATAAGAAAACTATTGAATTAATAAATAAAACTAAGAGTTAGTTTTATGAAAAAAAAAAACAACAAAATAGATAAGCCTTTAATTAATTTGATTAGAAAAAGGAAAGAGGAAAATCAAATTGTTAGTCTCAAAAATGATAAGGGAGAACTTTCCTCCAATGAAGAGGAAATTAGAGTAATAATTAGGACTTACTTTGCCCAACTTTATGCCAATAAATTTGATACTGTAAATGAAATGGAGGAATATCTACAAAAATATAGATTGCCCAGGTTAACAGAAGAGGAAATAAATTATTTAAATAGAGAATTACCTGAACTGATGCTGTGTGAAGTGAGTAGGACCAAGAGAACATTGTACACAGCCACAACAAGATTATATGATGATCAATTCTGATGGACATGGCTCTCTTCAACAATGAGGTGATTCAGGCCAATTCCAGTAGACTTGCCATCTGTGGGGACTGAATGTAGATCACAACATAGTATTTTCACCTTTTGTTGTTGTTGTTGTTGGGTTGCTTTTTGTTTTCTTTCCATTTTTTTCCTTTTTTGATCTGATTTTTCTTGTGCAGCATAATTGTGGAAATATGTATAGAAGAAATGCATATGTTTCACATATATTGGATTACTGCTGTCTAGGGAAGAGAGAAAGAAAAAAATTTAGAATACAAGGTTTTGCAAAAGTAAATATTGAATCAATGTTATACAACAATCAATTCTGATGAACGTGATTCTTTCCAACAATGAGATGACTGATGCCAGTTCCAATGATCTTGTGATGAAGAGAGCATCTACACCCAGAGAGAGAGCTCTGGGAACTGAGTGTGGATCACAACATAGCATTCTCCCTCTTTTTGTTGTTGTTCTCTTGCATCTGATTTTCTTACTCATTTATTTTCTTTTTTTAAAATCTGATTTTTCTTGTGCAGCCAGAGAATTTTATAAATATGTTTATACATATTGGATTTAATATATTTTAACATGTTTAACATATATTGGATGGCTTGCCATCTAGGGGAAGGGGTGGGGGGAAGGAGGAGAAAATCTGAAACACAAGGCTATGCAAGGGTCAATGTTGTCAAATTATCTGTGCGTATGTTTTGGAAATAAAAAGCTTTAAAAATTAAAAATTTTAAAAAAATTAAAAAGTGAATGTTGAAAACTATCTGCACATATTTTGAAAATAAAAAGGCATTATTAAAAAAAGAAAAGATTCAATATAAAACAATAAATTTCCATTTCAAGAAAACCTATATAATTAATATTATATATTATCTTTAAAGCTACCCAGCTTTTCTGTGTTTCCTTCTAAGTTTTCTTTTGCTCTTTGATATGTACTTTTAATTTCCCACCCCCTTCCCTCGAGAAGGCTGTAATTAACTGCAAATATATGTGTGTACACACATGTACACATATAAATGTACATTCATATCTATAAACACACATACATATGTAAGACATATTAGACATAATTCTATTTGTCAGTTCTTTATCTGGAAATGGATAGCATCTTCATAATTCTAAGTCTTTCCATGTTTTTCTAAATCAACCAACTCATCATTTCTCATATCATAGTAGTATTCCATGACAATCATATACACACCGTTTCTTTTTAGCCATTTCCCAATTGAAAGGATCCTATCATTTTAAACATTTTGAAAGGTGTAAGATAATATCTCAAAGTTGTTTTAATTTGCATTTTCTAGTCAATGATTTAGAGCATTTTTTCATATGATTATAGTTTTAATTTCTTCATCAAAAAACTGTTCATATCATTTATCATTTGGGGTATGACTCATATTCTTATAAATCTGACAAAGTTCTTTATCTATTTGAGGAATGAGACCTAAACAATATTGAGTAATACTGGTGACACATAGTGTAGTTTGAGATCGTGATTACTACCCCTGCTTTTTTTTACAAAATCAATTCTACTCCAGCCCTTTAATTTAATTGTGTGTATCTCTCATTTTTATTTTCCTGAAAGTGACATGTTGTTAAATTCAAATTTTAATTCATTTAATTCATTCTGCTATCCATTTACATTTTATGAGTAAATTCATTCATGAGTACCCATACCATGCATAAATGTTCATATTCAAAGTTATAATTACTTGTGTATTTCCCTCCATCTTGTTTTTCCTCACTATTTTTCCCTCCTTATTTACTCTATCCTTCCTTATTCTTCTACTTTACTTCTATAGGCTATCTTGTCCCCTGATTCCTTAATCTACCCACCCATCTCTGAATAATTTGCCTATTCTCAGCAATGCAATGATCCAAGACAATTCTGTAGGGCTTATGATAAGAGGTGTTGTACACCTACGGAGAAAGAACTGGTAGAGTCGGAAAGCAGATCAAAGATACTTTTCTTTTCCTTTTCTATTTCTTTTTTATTTGTGTATTCTTTCTCAGAATGACTAACACAAAAATGTGTTTTGCATGACTACACATGTAGAACCTATGCTAAATTGCTTGCCTTCTCAATGAAGAGGAGGGAGACAATTTGGAACTCAAAATTTGAAAAAGAAAAAAAGACTCTTAAATTTGTTTTTACATGTAATTGGGGGGAAATGAAATATTAAATAAAAAATTTTTTAAAAGAAGTAAACAGTTTGACTTTACCGAGTCCTTTATAATAAATAAGTCTTTAATGTTTACTTTATATGCCGCCTGAATCTTATATATTGAACTTTCCATTAAATTCTGCTCTTTTTGTCACAAATACCTGACAGTCTTTCAATCCATGCAATATCCTTCCCCCCCTTCATTCAGAATAATACTTAAGTTTGCAGGGCAAGTTACCCTTGGTCATAAACTCAGCTCTTTTGCTCTACAAAATATAGTGTTCGGGGGCAGCTAGGTGGCGCAGTGGATAGAGCACCAGCCCTGAAGTCAGGAGGACCTGAGTTCAAATCTGGTGTCAGACACTTAACATTCCCCAGCTGTGTGACCCTGGGCAAGTCACTTAGCCCCAATTGCCTCAGCAAAATGCAAAATATATATATAGTGTTCTCAGACTTACGGTCCTTCAATGTAGAAGCTGCAAGGTATTTGTATAATTTTTTTTTCCTGAGGCAATTGGGGTTAAGTGACTTGCCCAGGGTCACACAGCTAGAAGTGTCTGAGACCAGATTTGAACTCAGGTCCTCCTGACTTCAGGGCTGGTGCTCTAACCACTGCGCCACCTAGCTGCCCCTATTTGTATAATTTTGATTGTAGTTCCGCAATATTTATTTTTTGTGTGTCTTGTTGCTTACAATATTTTCTCCTTAATTTGGGAGCTTTAAAACTTGGCTATGATATTCCTGTAAGTTTTTCTCCTTAGTGGAAATATGTATGCATATATTTAATTTGTCAAGAATTTTAACATAATTAACATGTAGTGGATATCCTGCCATCTAGGGGAGGGGTGGGGAGTAGGGGGGAAAAATTGTAACAGAAAGCTTTGTAAGGGTCAGTGTTGAAGAACTACCCATACATATGTTTTGCAAATAAAAAGCTTTAATAAAAAAATTTTTTTCTCCTTAGATCTCTTTCAGGTGGTGATTTTTTTTTGGGGGGGTTTCTATTTCTTCTTTACTTTCTTTTTCTAGAACTTCAAAGTAATTTTCCTTAATAATTTCTTGTAATAAACTTGTCAAATATTTTAATATAATTAACATGTAGTGGACTTCCTGCCATCTAGGGGAGGGGAGGGGACTGGGAGTAAAATTTGTAATGGAAAGCTTGGTAAAGATCAATGCTGAGGAACTACCCATACTTATGTTATACAAATAAAAAGCTTTAACAATAAAAAAATAATAATTTCTTGTAATATTGTATCAAGATTCTTTTTTAAATCGCAACTTTCAAGTAATGCAACTATTATATTGTTTCTCCTCCATCTACATTTGTTTGTACAGATCAATTACTTCCCATTCTCTTCCATTTCTTCATTTTTTAAATGTTGCTTTTATGATTTCTCAGCCTCCATGAACAGCTTCCCCTTACCCAGTTCTGCAAATGCTCTTGCTCCCTGCCACCTCTCCAGCGGCTGCAAACTTCAATTGTCTTCTTCACCCAGGATCCAAAACCAGAGATTCTGCTCTCCTGCAAGTGCCCACAGCCCGCAGGGCTCCACATCTGATTAACAGGGCTATGCTTGACTTTCCTCCACAGTAAAAGGTCCTTCAATCTTTTTCTGCTCAGGTGAAAAGTTCCTGAGGCTGAGGTTGCTTCCAAACCCAAGTACCTCCAGGGCTTGTTAATTTGTTGATTCCAAAGAGTCAGCCTGGAGGTATTTGTACTTAGGCCAAACCTCCACCCCGGGAGGTCAGATCTTTCCTGGAGTCTGCTTTACTACACTGACATGTTTATTTCTGTTGCTCTAAAATCTCTGAGGCAATGTTCCATCCCTGTGTGTGTGTGTGCGCGCATAAAATTTGGAGAGTC
>JAJPUD010003404.1:36881-72789 GCA_023553655.1 Myrmecobius fasciatus
ATATATATACATATATAAATATATATATTTATATATATGTATATATATAAAGATATATATATATATATATATATAAAGATTATATATATAAAGATATATATCACTGTGGTCAAGAATCCCTTAGAAGAAATGGAGTAGCCCTCATAATCAATAAGAGGGTGAGAAAAGCAGTACTGGGATATAATCTCCCAAAATGGCAGAATGATATCTGTCTGAATCCAAGGCAAACAATTCAGCATCACAGTACAACAAATCTATGCTCCAACCACTGATGCCGAAGAGGTCAAAGTTGATCAGTCCCAGGGCGTCCGGCAACATCTAGAAATAACCCTGAAAAAGAATGTCACATTCATCATAGGAGATTGCAATGCTAAAGTAGGAAATCAAAAGATAATTGAAATAACGGTCAATCGGGTCTTGAAACACAAAATGAGTTAGGGCAGAGACTACTCAAGTTTTGTCAAGGTAACTTGCTGCTTATAGCAATCACCCTACACATGGACGTTACCAAATGGTCACTATCAAAATCAGATTGACAGATACTTTGCAGTCAAAGGTGGAGAAGCTCTACAGAGTCAGGGAAAACACAACCTGAAGCTATGGCTCAGATCATGAGCTTCTTATTGCAAAATTCAGACTTCAATTGATGAAAGTAGGGAAAACTATCAGTCTGTGTGTCTATGACCTAGATGACATCCTTATGAATATGAAGGAGAAGTAAAAAGTTTTAAGGGGTTAGATCTGGTACAGTATTGTAGAATACCGTCCGGGAGGCAGCAGTAACAACAACAAAATTACCCTCTCCTCCCAAAAAGAAGTGCAAGAGAACAAAATGGCTGTCTGATGAGGTCTTTCAGATACTGAAGAAAGAAGGGGGGGAAAGAGAAAGATATATCAAACGAATGCAGAATTCCAAAGAATAACAAGAAGAAAGTTTTTTTTTTTAATGAGTAATGCAAATAAATAGAAGAAAATAATAGGATGGGAAAGACAAGATCTTTTCAAGAAAATGAGAGATATGAGAATGGTTCATACAAAAGTGGGCATGATAAAGGTTAAAAATGGTAGGGACTTAATAGAAGTAGATAAGATTAAGAAGGGTGACAAGAATATATGGAAGAACTATATAAGAAAGATCATAACCTCACCAGTAAGTAACCAAGATGTCATGGTTACTTATCTAGAGCCAGACGGAGGTTGTTGTTTGTCCCTCACTTAAATCCGATTGTCTTGGCACCAGCTCCCTGATGCCATGATCCTCTTTGAGAACCGAGCGTCCAACAGCAAGAAGAGCCAGACATCCTGGAGAATGAAGTCCAGTGGGCTTTAGGAAGCACTGCTAATAATAAGGCTGGTGGAGATGATGGATTCCAGCCTACCTATTTAAAATCTTACAAGACATACTTTTTTTTTCTTTTAATAATACTTTATTTTTCTAAATACGTGCAAAGATAGTTTTCAACATTCACCTTTGCAAAACCTTGTGTTCCAAATTTTTCTCCCTCTCTCTCTCCCTCTCTCCTCCCCAAGATTACAAGCAAACTGATATAGGTTAAAAAGTGCAATTCTTCTAAAAACATTTCCGTATTTGTCATGCTGCGCAAGAAAAATCAGAAGATACTACTGTTAAAGTCTTCCACTCAATATGTCAGCAAATTTGGAAAAGTCAACAGTGGCTATTGGATTGCAAACACTTAATTTACCTTCCAATCCTAAAGAAAGGTAATGCTAAAGGGATGTTCAAATTGCCAAAAGCTTCTGCTCATTTCACATGCCAGCAAGGTTGTCCTTGAGATTCTGCCAGCCACACTTCAGCAGTATGTGAACCAAGAATTGCCAGAAGAGCACATTGGTTTTTGAAGAGGCAGAGAAAGCAAGGGACTTCCAGAAAAGCATCTACTTCTGCTTCATTTGACTACACTAAAGTCTTTGACTGTGTGGCAAGTTCTCAAAGAGATGGAAGTACCAGATAATTTTATTTGTCTCCAGAGGAACCTGTATGCAGATCAAGAAGCAACAGTTAGGTTGTGGAATATTATTGTTCTGTGAGAAACGACCAGCAGGATGCTTTCAGAGAGGCCTGGAGAGACTTGCATGAGCTGATGCTGAGTGAATCGAGCAGAACCAGGAGATCATTGTACACGGCAACAACAAGACTATATGACGATCAATTCTGATGGACATGGCTCTCTTCAACAATGAGATGTTTCAAATCAGTTCCAATTGTTCACTGAAGAAGAAAGCCATATAAACCCAGGGAGAGGCCTGTGGCAACTGAGTATGGACCACAACATAGCATTTTAATGTTTTCTGTTGATGTTTGCTTGCACTATGTTTTCCTTCTCAGGTTTTTTTTCCCTCTTTCTAGATCCAATTTTTCTTGTGCAGCAAGATAATTGCATAAATATGTATACATATATTGGATTTGTCCTATATTTTAACATATTTAACATGTATTGGACTACCTGCCATCTAGGGGAGGGGGTGGGAGGAAGGAGGGAAAAATTTGGAACAGAAAGTTTTGCAAGGGTCCATGCTAAAAAATTACCCATGCATCTGTTTTATAAATAAAAAGCTTTAATTAAAAAAAGAATTAACAGTTAGAATAGAACATAGAACGACTGATTGGTTTAAGATTGGAAAAGGAGTATGACAAAGTTGAATTTTGTCACCCTATTTATTTGACTTACAGAGTACGTCAGGCGAAATGCTGGGCTGAACAAATCAAAAATCAGAATTAAGGTTGTAAGGAGAAATTTGATACGGCCTCAGATATACAGACTATACCATTCTGACCAGAGAAAGTGAAGAAGAATTCAGAAGCCTCTTGATGAGAGTGGAAGAGGAGAGTGTAAAAGCTAACTTGAAGCTTAACATCGAAAAAAAAAAAAAAAACCATCTTGGCAACTGATTCCATCACTTCCTGGCAAATAGAGAGAGAAGAAATGGAAGCAGAGTCAGAATTTATATTCTTGAGCTCAAAGATCATTGCAGATGGTGACTGCAGCCATAAAATTAAGATGTTTGCACCTTGGAAGGCAAGCGATGGCAAATCTGGACAGCATACTAAAAAGTAGACATCACTTTGTCAACAAAGATCTGCATAGTCAAAGCTCTGGTTTTTCCAGTTGCAATGTATTGCAATGTAAGAGTCGGGTTATAAGAAAAGCTGAGCGTCACAGAATCGATGCTTTTGAATTGTGGTGCTGGAGAAGACTTTTGAGAGTCCCCTGAACAGGAGCTGAAACTTAAGTGCTTCGGCCAAACAATAAGATGGGGTTCACTTGAAAAAGACCCTCATGTTGAGAAAGAATGAAAGCAAAAGGAAGACTGGATGGTAAAGGATGAGATGTCCTATTGTGTTATGAAAGCAACTAACATGACAAACTTTGGGAAGTGGAGGACAGAAGAGCCTAACATAATATATGGTAATAGAGAGTCAGATTCCACGGCAGAACAAGAAAAACAGTTTAGAAACAATCTATCTTTTTCATATTTCCAGTAGTTCTGAACTTTAGGGAGCAAGGAAAAACTATTTTAGAATAAAAATTTACCAAGGTTTTATTTCCAATAGGATTTTATTCCCCCAAGAAGTGTGACTAAATAGGTCATCAAAGTGGCCTGTCTGCTTCTGTGACCATTTCCTACCTTATCTGCTCTCCCCATTCTGGCTTTGCCCCTTAATTGGCTAGAATGGGGAATTGCAGTATCCTTTTGATTTGCTGTAACTATTGAACGGGGTTTTAGTGTCTACGGTTAATTTAGGAAGTGAACAAAAGTACCAGTTTATGTGTACCAAGTAACAGTATTGTAGAATGATCAGCTGTGAATGACATAACTATTCTCAGCAATATCCAAGACAATCCAAGACAACTCTGAAGGACTCAGGATGAAAAATGCTATCCATCCCCAGAGAAAGAGCCAATGGTATACTTTTTTAAAACTTTTTTTCTTGAGGGTTTTTATGTCTGTTTTCTTTCTCAATGTGACTATTATGGAAATGTTTTGCATGATTACATGTATATAACCTATATCAAATTGCTTGCCTTCTTGATTGGGGGAGATGGGGAGGGATGAAGGGAGAAGTTTAGAACACAGAGGTTGGGGTTTTTTTGGTGTGTGGATATATAGATATAGATATAGATAGATAGATATACCATATATAGTTTTCAACATAACTAGGAGGAAGAAACAAAAAAAAGTGGAAAATAGTATGTTTCGATCTGCATTCAGACACCATAGTTCTTTCCCTGGTGATGGACAGCATTTTCCATTATGAGTCTTTTGGAATTGTCTTAGGCTGTTGTATTACTGAGAAGAGCTAAGTCTACCACAGTTGCTCATCACACAGCATTGTTCGTATTCTCCTGGTACTGCACTTCACTCAACATCAGGTCATGTAAGTCTTTCCAGGTTTTCCTAAAATCCACCTGCTTGTCATTTCTTATGGCACAATAATATTCCGTTACATTCGTATACGATGGCTTGTTCAGCCATTCCCCAGATGATGGACATCCCATCAATTTCCAATTTTTGGCACCACAAAGAGAGCTGTGGTAAGCATTTTTGTGCATGGAGATCTTTTTTTATGTCTTTGGGATACAGACTCGGTGATGGTATTGCTGGATCAAAGAATATATACAGTTTTATAATCCTTTAAAGCATAGGAACAGAGTTTTAAAAATGAATGTCAAAAATTGTTTCTACATGTAACTGTGGAAAAATAAAATGCAAAATAAATTATGGTTTTAAAAAAGGAGCAGTTTAGAATAATTTTGTGCTGCGTTTCTCTTTTAAGTAGATCGCAACCTAGCTTGTTTTGTTTTTAATGGGACGCCGCATGGATTTTGTTTTCCCCTGTGTATGAAGATGCTTAGTAGACAAAGGCAACTTCCCTCCCATAAATTCCCGAGGGACATCTGTCTTCCTCTTATGAAGCAAGGTTGGGAGGGGACCACCTGGATTCTCTCCAGCCCAGTCCCTGAGCAGGGGAACAATAAGATAAGAAAGTTTATCGGATCTCTTGTCTCAGTTCCTTAATTTCTACTAGTTGGTCCTGCCTGTACTTCTAATATACGCCTATATGGACCAAAAACTTTGAGCTTTAATTAATCCAGTTTGAGGTATAAGGAGGTGGGAGATGGGTGGGAGGAAGGAGTAGAAAGGGAATCTCCCCTTCACTAGGAGGGGCAGGACAGGGATCAAAAAGGAGGGAATCAGATTGCGACCCCAGCTTCAGTAGACGTTACTCTGCTTCCTACACACTAGCCTTATGTGAGATATTCCATCTTTAGTCTTTGTTAATTACTCCCTCCCTCCCTCCCTACCTACTTCTTACCTAGCTACTACCTAGTTGCTCCTTACCTAGCTGTTTCCTACCTAGCTACCTTCTTTTTTGAAAGCTTAGTATTCATTATCTTTTATTCTAATACTTTTTTTCAAAATAACAAGCAAAGATAGTTTTCTTTTTATTTTAGTTTCTTTTTTAATTAAAGCTTTTTATTTTCAAAACATATGCATAATTTTCAACAGTCACCCTTGCAAAACCTTGTGTTCCAAAATTTTTTCCCTTCCTTCTCCCCATCTCCTCCCCTAGGCAGCAAGTATTACAATATATGTTAAACATGTGCAATTCTTCTACACATATTTCCACGATCATCATGCTGCATTAGAAAAATCAAATCAAAAAGGAAAAAATGAGAAAAAGCAAAATGCAAGCAAACAACAATAAAAAAGTGAAAATACTATGTTATGCTCCACATTCAGTATGATGCATTCCTCTCTCTGGATGCAGATGACTGTCTCCATCCCAAGTTTATTGGAATTTCCCTGAATCACCTCGTAGTTGAAAAGATTCAAGTCCATCACAGTTGGTCTTCATATAGTCTGTTGTTGCCGTGTATAATGATCTCCTGGTTCTGCTCATTTCATTCAGCATCAGTTCATGCAATTCTCTCCAGGCCTCTCTGAAATCCTCCTGCTGGTCGTTTCTTACAGACTAATAATATTCCATAACATTCACCTACCATCATTTATTCAGCCACTGTCCAATTGATGGGCATCCATTCAGTTTCCAGTTTCTTGCCACTACAAAAAGGGCTGCCACAAATATTCTTGCACATGTGGGGCCCTTTCTCTCCTTTAAGATCTCTTTGGGATATAGGCCCAATAGAAACACTGCTGGGTCAAAGGGTATGCCCAGTTTGATAACTTTTTGAGCATAGCTCCAACTTGCTCTCCAGAATGGTTGGATCTGTTCACAGTTCCACCAACAATGTCCCGGTTTTCCCACATCCCCTCCAACATTCATCATTATTTTTTCCTATTATCTTAGGTGTGTACTGGTATCTCAGAGTTGTATTAATTTGCATTTCTCTGATCAATAATTAATTAGAGCATTTTTTTATGTGGCTATGGATGGCTTTCATTTCTTTGTCTGAAAATTGTTTATATCCTTTGACCATTTGTCAATTAGAGAATGGCTTGTCTTCTTATAAATTGGAGTCAATTCTCTATATATTTTTAAAATGAGGTCTTTATCAGAACCCTTGGATGTAAATTTTTCCCCCAGTTTATTGCTTCTCTTGTAATCTTGTCTGCATTGGTTTTGTTTGTACAAACCCTTTTTAATTTAATATAATCAAAATGATCCATTTTGCATTCCGTAATGTTCTCTAGTTCTTCTTTGGCCATAAATTCCTTTCTTTTCCATGTATCTGAGAGGTAGACTCTCCTTGGTTCTCCTAATTTCCTTATAGTATCACCCTTTATGTCTAAATCATGAACCCATTTTGACCTTATCTTGTTATAGGGTGTTAGGCGTTGGTCAATGCCTAGTTTCTCCCCTACTAATTTCCAATTTTTCCAGCAATTTTTATTAAATAGCAAGTTTTATTTATTAAATAAATTAATAAAATAAATTCAATTACATAGTTAATTAAATAAATAAATGTATTAAATTAAAATGTTAAAAATAAAATTTATTCAATATTAAAGACTCCAGAAGCTGAGGTCTTTGAGTTTATCAAATACTAGATAACTATAATCATTGCCTATTTTGTCCTGTGAACCTATCCTATGCCACTGATCGACTACTCTATTTCTTAGCCAGTAGCAAACGGTTTTGATGAGCACTGCTTTATGTCTGGTACAATTTCTACCTAGCTACTTTGTTATGTGTTACTTAATGTGCAACAGCTGAGACTTGAGTTTGAATCCAGTTGTGTTACTTAATCTTTGTTAGTCTTTGGCCTCTGTTTTCCCATCTGCAAAATGGGGATAATAACTATGTCTTTTGTAGAGTTGTTATGAGAATAGAAGCAGTTATATGTGAAGTGTTTTGTAAACCTTAGGGCACCTTGGAAATGTGTGGTACCACGTGTAATGTTCACTTAGATGTCAGTTCCTTGGGAATAAAGATAATTTCATTCTTTGTCTGTTCAGCACGTAACACAATGCCTGTCGAGTAGCTGGTGATTAATAAATGCTTGTAGATTCATGGCTTGATTGGGGGTGTGGGAAGGTTTCCTGAAAGTGGTGAATGGACCCTGACAGGGTAGGTTGGGAATAGAGTAGGCCAAGGGATCCTTGGCTTTGCCCTTCTTCTCATCTCCACCAGGAGCTCCTCTTTCTTTTATCCTAATGGCCATATGCCTGCAAGTACATACACACACACACACACACACACACACACACGGAGCCCCCATCACACACACCAGCACTTATTGTTGCCTTGGAAGGCCTGCAGAGGGCAGCAACCACCGGCCTTGGGATGGAGTATAGGCGTTGGGAATGAGGGGGGTGGAGGGAGGGCGGGCAAAGGGGCCGGGCTGGCTGGGTTGGTTTGGGCATATTGCATTGTGGGGAAGCTGGGGCACCGGCAAGGAGGGAAGAAGGAGGGAGGGAGGGAGGGAGGGAGGGAAAGTGGGAGGGAAGATTCCTGCCTGGCTGTCCAACTCCCCCAGTTCCCGCTCGGGACGGCCTGTACCCTCGCTCCCTCCTCCCTCCTTTCTGCCCCTGCGGGAGTCTTGCCCAGGTAGGTGGGTATATGCCCTTGCCTCGTGGGGGAGCCCGTGGACAGCGAGTAGGGGGGGGGGGCAGAAGCAGCTTTGGGGGTGCTCAGCTGGGGAGCAGGTTGCCCCACCCTTCCTGCTCCCCCCATCTCTGCTCCAAAGATCACGATGGGGTGAGGGAAACTAGGAACTTTATAGGGTCGGGGAGACAGACAACTGGTAAAGATGGCAAGGTCTGAAAAGGGGCCCCTTTTCTGCTTTCCCCAATCCAGACAAGGGGAGGGGAGTTGCAGGTTTGGGGTTTTTTTGTGACTGGTTATCTGCTTCTAGCAGGGGGGAGCCCCTGAGTCTTACCTGCTCCCCCCGGGAGAGAAGGAAACCCAGACACTAACGTCAGAGCTTTAACCCTGTCTCCCTACCCCGCAAGAGTAGTTGCCAGGGCAATTCCAAGGAGCCTTAATTAAGAAGGTGGCTGGCCCCTCTAGTGGGGAGTAGATAAGGAAAGAAATACATAGTGGCTCTTCCTAGCATGGCCATCTGTAGCATCCTGCCTTTTTTGTTGTTGTTGTCGTCCCAGAGATAGCAGGAGCCCGGCGCCAGCACCAGCTGAGGTGCAGGGTAGGCAGCTGGGCAAAAACAGGGCTGCTTTTCTGGAGAGCAAGTGCCCCACACAAGAGCTCTGGGGTTTCAGAAAGGGTAGGGACCGAGGCTCCAGGCTCCCTTCCCCCAGAGCCACCCAACCAGCCTGGCCGGGCTACAGATCCAGCCGGCACCTCCTTTCACAGCCTCTTTCTTCTCCTCCTCCCCCATTGCCTGGCCCCAGGCAGCGTGCCCACTGCTAGGCACCGCACCAGCAAGTGGAAATCCCCTTACCATCCCAATACTCTTTTATTTTTCCTTCCTTCCACCCCCCCCCAAAAAAAAAACTGTTCCTGCTTTATGAGTGGGGCAAATGGGGGTGGGGGGAGAGATCCGACTCTGCTGGAGGATACCCACAGACCTGCAGGGGCACACCTACCCATGCAGGGCCTGTGCCATCAGGAGCTTGGGAGTGCCTTGCCCCAGAACTCTTACAGAGAGACCAGAAAAGCAGATGGTGAAACTTGCCTGGGGAGGCCAAGGCCATGGGGGGGGGGAGGTAGCTGACCAGTGGTGAGGCTTTAGGGAAGAGGATTTGCAAGAAGATACTTAATCTCTGAGGATTACTTTTTTTTCCCCCCTTGAGTGGGTGGTTGGGAAGGGGCGGGGCTTGTGACGCCGTTTTCCATACCTGAGGCCATGAAGGTAGTTGCCTGCCATGCAATGTGCTGAGGTGCCATCTCTGGGGCCCCACCCTTTCCGTACCAGGTGAAGAAGGGGCTCTATTCCCTTCCCAGCATCCCCTGTTCCCTGTCTTAGGCAGTTTCCGGCCGGGGCTGGTTCTGGCCTGAGCCTGGCACAGCAGGAATAAGGGCATCTGGCTCCCCGTACCACAAAAAGGTCACCGTGTGACCCAGGGAAGATGGGGCTAGCCCGATCCAGTGTGCTCAGGGTTAATGTGGAGAGGGCTGAGGGAGGGGGGCATGCCGCAGGGGAGATGGTCCCTCGCTGGGGGGCTGGGGGAGGGCTTGGGTACTGTGTTGCCTTTTATCAGCCAGGCCTCTGGCCCCGGGCCCCCTGCCCCCTCCCTTCTGCTAGACAAAGGCAGGCATTGAACCCCTAAGGCTGGTAATTCATTTCAAGGAGGGGAGGAGGAGCTGGGGAGGGCACAGAGGCTGGGGTGGGCACGTGCCAGGGCCACCCATCCCATTCCTGGGCCACTATCCACCCTCTCCTCCCATTCCAGCTTCAAGCCAAACACCCCCAAGTCCCTTCCTTCTAGCCAAGCTGTGGCTAGGAATCGGGGGAGAGAGGGCAGACCTCCACCTTTCTGAACCCTAATGAGCACTTTTCAGAGCTCCCCTTTCTCTACCCAAAAAGGGTAGGGTCAGCTTACCGGATGCCAGGCCGGGCTTGGGGCCCTATGTGGGTATCTTTTCTTCTGCTTCTGTATCCTAAGGGAGGAGGATCAAATTCTTGGGTTGGCATTTCAAGTCCCCTCACCCCCCTGTGCCAGGAAGGAAGGCATCTCTGTGACTGACAAGGGTCCTCGGAGCGGCAGAAAAGCTCTCTCAGCTCCCAGAAACCCTCGGATGGAGGCCTGAGAGAAGAGGGCTGGATAATAGGTCCCTGGAACCCCCCCTGGGTGGGGTTAGGGAAACAGAGGAGACATTGTTGGGGCCGGGGGGGAGAAAATTACCATCATAGCCGCTATTGACGAAAGTACCAGCTGTGCTCAGGGTGGACCCTGCTGTCCCTCCCCCAGATGGGCCAGAATGAACAAGGGCTCAAGCATCTCCCCCTCTCACCCTCTTTCAGGACAATGCCCACCACATCCACAGTATACCAGGCTGCAGTGTCCCGGGGCAGCTGAGTGGAGGAGGTTCCCCCCTCTGCCTCAACATTCACGGTAAGTGACCGAGACACACCTTCGTCCAGCCCGGGTTACGAGCTCTGTTCTTGGTAAGGGGACGCCTCTCCCCTGCTTTCCCCAAAGCCAGTTGGGCCAGCAATTGGGAGGAGAGAAGGCAGAATTCCACGTAGGATTCTCCAGGAAGAAATAGGGTCTTGGGGCTTCCAAAACTCTCTCAGGCCAACTTTGGGGCCCAGGCCCGCCCCTGCTGTGGATTTCATGTGCTCTGGACATGTCTGCAGTCTTATGAAGGAACCCTGATGGAAAGTGCCAGCAAGGTTAGCCCTGTGGCCCCAGAAATTGAAGAAAATCCATTCTCCAGAGGGGGCCCCACCACCATCCCCTGTGTGGCCCCAGCTCCTCAAGCGTATCCTCACACTGCCAGCCCTTAACCACTGGTTTTCCTGTCTCTGGTCTCTGGAGATAAGGAGATCCTGGGGAGAAAGAGAAGATAGTTAGGAGCCATGTCTTTGTGGAAAGCCCACCTCTTCCACTGGGAGAGAGCTCAGTTCCCACTTTGTGTGTGTGTGTGTGTGTGTGTGTGGATGTGTGTGTGAGTGTGTGTGTGTGTGTGTGTAGGTATAATCTGTTTCTGTGAATTTGTCTGTCTTGGGGAAGGCTGGGATGGAGGAGGGTAGAGGATTCAGGTCTTCATGTGTGTCTGTGCTTGAAACTATATGTCTGTGTTCACATATGCAGAGTGCGCAGCTGTATCTGGCTCTGGGTGTGAGGGATGGTGGAGGGGCAGTGTGTGTGTGCCTGTGGAAGGGGGTCCTTGCCTTTCTGTGTGTATTCATGTGGAGGGGGTCTGCACACTATGATCAGGCAGTCTGTATGTCTAGGCCTCCGAGGGGAAAGGACATGAGTACTGGGGGTTCAACACGCCTCCACACGCCTGCCTCAGTGTGTGTGTGTGTGTGTGAGTGTGTGTGTGTCACCGTCTCTAGGTGCCTCAGCTCTTTGCCCCAGCCTGCCTGACCTGCTGGGACTGGGCGTCTGCACTGGCTGCGCTCCCATCCCAGTCCCATGGCCCTGCTGCTTCTTTGTCTTCCCTTCTCCGTCTCGCTTCTTCCCTGTCCCCTGCCTCCTAGCTCAGGCTTTGTACCTGGTACTCACTGCCTGGCCCAGGCTTCTGGGTACCTTTGCATCCTGTGGGCGTCTCAGCACGTCATCACTGCCGGCCTTCTGGGCTCCCCTTTTTGATCTCTCTGCAGACGTGGCTTAAACGATCCTGTTCCATCATCCGCAATTGGCAAATGCCAACATGACCCTTCCGGAGAGGGCACAACTTTGGCCCTTCTTGCAGAACTCTGAGGCCCAAGCTGGCCTTGACCTTGATATCTTAGCATGTGTAGGCTGGACCCAAGCCAGCAGGTTGCTCTGGGACTGTCCCAAGGTGTGTGCACTTGGGAACCCAGCCTGGCTCAGAGTCCCTGGTAAGGTCTCTTCAGAGCCAGAAGGCCAACCACCCCATTTTTATAGAGAAGGAAACCGAAGGCCAGGGAGATGAAGTGGTAACTACCAATGGTCTGAAGCTGGATTCAAATCCGGGTGGTCTTGCTACAGCACTCTAAGCACAACTGGGTAGCCCAAGGATAGAGCCGTGAACCTGGAGCCAGCCCAAGTTCAAATCCAGTCTCAGACATTTATTAGAGACATCACCCATTTCCTTCTCATGCCTCTCTCTAGTCCCTCTTCTCTTTTTCTGCCCCTGTGCCTCTTTATTTCCCTCTCTTCTCTTTCTTTTCTCCATCTCTTTCTTGATAGTAGATTATTTTCCAATTACACGGAAAAGTAGTTTTCAGATTCATTTTTCTAAGATTTTGAGCTCCAAATTGGTTTTCTCTCCCCCTAGACAAGAAGTAATTCAGCACAGACTATATCTGTGTGATCATTTCATCTCTTTCTTTCTCTCCCTTCTAACAAATCTCTCTTCTCTCGCCATATGTGCTCTTTGTCTCTCTCTCCCTCCTTATACTCCTCTTTCTATTGCTTATATCTCTCTTCCTCTCTTTTCTTTCTCTTTTCTCTCTCTCCTTCCCTCTCTTCTGTTTTTGTCTCTTTTTCTCTATTCCTCTCTCTGTGTTTCTGTTTCTCCTCTCCTCCTCCTTCTCCTCTTCTTCCTCCTTTTGCTTTTCCTTCTTTCTTTTTCTTTTCTCTGGCATTCTCTCTGTTTCTGTCTGTCTGTCTCCCCCTTCCTTGCCATTTTCTCTTTCTGTCTCTGTCTCTATCTGCCTGTGTTTGTCTCTTTCCACCACATCACCCCAATTCAACAACAAGCGCCGATTTTCCTCCCGCCTGCTCAGCAAGCACAGAAACACAAAAATCCTTACGCTCACTCACTAGCTAGGAAAAAAGAAGTGAGCATAAAAGCGAACCCCAAAGCTGTTTTTGGTCCAGCGATTTCATCGGTGCGGGCTCCTTCTGGGGCGGAGACCCCTTCTTTGCATGGCTCATGCACATCAGCAGCTTAGCTTGACCCTCTGCTCTTGGAAACCTTCCCAGGGTCTGCAGAGATGAAATGCTTTGCCCGGGGAGCCCCAGGTGCTATGTGTCGGAAGACAAGACCGGCCCCTTGTCCCGGATGCCTATATTTACAGAGTGACTTTAGTCGATTGGAGGGCAAGAGGAAAATTCTGCCAGGCTGCCATCAAAGAGGGGGAGGGAGAGGTGGCGGGCTTCCACTTGGCTCCTGCGCTGGTGGACCTCGTGGTCGCCCCTCCTCTGGGGCCATATTTCTCTCCAGTTCTCAGCACCTGGATTTGTGTCTCTTCTCTCTCTCCCCTCCCCTGTAGCTGCTTTTGAACTTGCGTCTTCCAGATTTGTTTCTTTGCTTCAGCGTTTCTCGATTTTGCTTCTGGCCAGCCCGGGTCTGGCTGGGTTTTTGAGCACATTTCAGCCCCTAACTCTCCACCGGTGTCAGCCTGGGTGTCTGGGGCTTTCTGAAGATGCCGTGTGTAATTGTGGGGTGGGGATGTGCGTATAGGTGTATATAGGGGTAACGTGGGAAGCACGCAGCTACGTAATGTGTCTGTGTGTGGGGGGGTAACATGTGGGAGGGGTGGGACTGTGTGGTGTGTGTATATAGGGGTAATGGGGGTGGGGTTATGTGTCTGTGTCATGAGAGGGACATGGGAAGGCAGGCCGTGGGAGGGGGCGAGGGAATATAATCGGTCACTTCTGTGCACTGGAGACAGAGACACAGTCTTCTGCTTTTTTGCCCCACGCCCAGTAAGGGCATTGCCTTGCTTTTGCTGAGGAGGCTGAGTAGGAGATAGGGAAAATCAACAGCAACTGAGTTCTTCCCTAATCATCTTGCCTTAAGAAGGTCCCCCAGAGGCAGGAGAAAACCCAGTGATTTCTTGCTAACTGTGCCTGGTACTGTTTGGCTGGCCAACGTCCCCCTCAGCTCTCCTTTGGCTCTGTTTTAGAGAGGGGAGAGGGGCTTGAAGCCAGGAGTGAACGGTTTGGGGATGAGGCCCATCCCTCAGGATGGGACCTGAGGGGTCCCATGTTGACAGTTTGGGGATTGGACCCGGGTTCCCTTTGTCTGGGGACTTCACAGGCCCTCTCCACTTCAGAGAATCTCCAAGCTGGAATGAACCCCAGAGGCCTCTAGCTAGTCGACCCCTGGCCTAACCAAGGAATGCCCCCCCCCATAACAAGTGAACATCCAATCTCTGCTGTGATTGGGAGGGAGTTTTCCCTGACTTGTGCCTCCGTGTAACCTTCCCCTCCCTCCTCACACATCAGCTAGCGTTCCCCCACCTCACCTGCCGACTCTTCCAATCGGCTTAGCTCATCGCGCGGCACACGGGAAGCAGAGGTATTAGGATACGTGCTGGCCGAGCGATCTATTTCTCCAGCTCCCATAGAGAATTCTGTCTCTCCCATTAGAGTTCGAGTCCCTCGTGACGGAGAAGTGGCTGCCGGCCTTGTCAGTCACTTAGCATGGTGCTTGAGAGGCGGTCACTGATTGATTGCTCCCCACGCCTTTCTGGTTTAGGTCCCCAAGATGGCCGGGCTGCTGTCAACCCCCTTCCTCCTGTTGCTGTCGCTATCCTCGTGGAAAAGTTGGCATTTTGTCACTGCCCACCACTTCTTTGCCCCCAATACCACCTTCAACCATCTGGCCATGGATGCCGACACAGGCATGCTCTACGTTGGCGCTGTGAACCACCTATACCAGCTGACACCCGATTTGCAACAAGTAGGTGAGGCGGTCACGGGCCCCATATGGGACAGCCCTGACTGTCTGCCCTTCCGGGACCCAGCTGAGTGCCCACAAGCCAGGCCCACAGACAATGCCAACCAACTGCTGCTGGTGAGTGGGCGAGCAAGGGAGCTTGTGGCCTGTGGACAGGTACGCCAAGGTGTGTGTGAGAAACGGAGTTTGAGAAATGTGGCACAGCTTATCTTCCGGGCTGAAGATCCCGGCGATGGGCAATTCGTAGCTGCCAGCGCCCCAGGAGTGGCCACCGTGGGCCTTGTGGTATCAACCCCAGGGAGAGATCTGTTGTATGTGGCCCGAGGCCTGGCAGGCAAGCTGTCCGCTGGGGTGCCCCCCTTGACCGTGCGCCAGCTGGCTGGGCCCCAGGCCTTTTCCAGCGAAGGCCTGGGCCGCCTGGTCGTGGGGGACTTCTCCGATTACAACAACAGTTACGTGGGGGCTTTTGCGGGCACCCAATTTGCCTACTTCCTCTTCCGTCGCCGGGGATCCCGGACCCAAGCCGACTATCGCTCCTACGTTGCCCGCGTATGCCTGAACGATGCCAATCTCTACTCCTACGTTGAAATGCCACTCGTTTGCCGCGGTCATAGCCTAGTGCAGGCAGCTTACCTGGCCCCGGGCCAAGGAGGGGGAACCCTGCTGGTAGTGGCTTCCCCAGGGCCTATGGGCGGCTCCGCACTGTGTGCCTTCCCGCTACAGGAGGTCGACGGACGGATGGAACGGGCCCGGAGACTTTGCTACACTGTGGGCGGACAGGGCCCGGCCGGGGAGGAAGTTACCATTGAATACGGTGTCACGTCCCGATGTGTCTTCCTGCCTTCAGTGAGCCAGCTGGAATGGGGGGGGGGAGGCAATGGGTTCTCAGCTCTTTGGCTCAGTCTCCTTTTCTGTTCTCTTGATGTCTATGATCCTCAGTATTTGCCCCTTTCTGTGTGTCTTCCGGTATCTCATTTGGCCCCCGTGCTCACGCGTCCCTTGTGTATGTCCCCACATTTCTCTTTGCGTTCCACTCAGTCTCTCTCGTCTTAGTCATCTCTCTCTGTCTGAACGTATGAGTCCCGCTGAGGGGCTTGGGACCGAAGGCTCCCCTGACCTATCCCTGGACCCCCTACCCCCAGGACTCCCCGGACTCATACCCTTGTGGGGACGAGCACACTCCCAGTCCCATTGCCAGTCACCAGCCACTGGAGGCAGAGCCCCTGCTCACCAGCATCCCTCACCTCAGTGCTGTCGCTGCTCTCGAGGAGGTCGGGCACACCATTGTCTTCCTGGGGGACACCCAGGGCCAGCTACACAAGGTGAGATGCTCCAGCTAGGACCTAAGTAGATACACAAATTGGGGGAGGGAGGTAAAGTAGGAGGTAAGAGGATTCCTACTAGAACATTCCTTCTGGAAAGGACCTTAGAGGCTACTGAGTCACTGAGCTCATCCCCTCATTTTTCAGTTGGGGAAATTGAGACTCAGAACAGAGAAGTACGTCCGCAACATATTAGTGGCAGAGCCAAGGCTGGTTGACAATGCTTTGGCCCTCCAAGACTGAGATCTTTTCTATAAGGAGACTATGTTGGGGTTTTTATGTAAGACCTACATAAATACACAGAAGGTGAGGGGTGTGTGTGTGTGTGTGTGTGTGTGTGTGTGTGTGTGTGTGTGTGTTGAGGGGGAGAGCTGTTCGTTGATTTCTGGCCTTCAGAAATACATAGGATTTGAGTTGTGGAGTGGGAAGGGACTTCCGATGCCATTAAATGGATCCATAGCTTTATACAAATCAGAGGATCATTTATTCCCCAAATATCGTCCTCAGGGACCCGCGGCTCTGTGGTAGGATTGTGTGTATGTGTGTGTAGCCTTCTGCCAACCTGTCCGAGGTTAGAATTGAAACACAGCCACGGTGGCTGTCACCCTTCGTTTTGTGAGCTGAGGGGTATTTGATAGTTATTGGGGTCGGCCTCCGGAGGAGAAAGACAGCTTTTCTAATATGTAGGAAGAAAATCAATATTAAGTGTCCGCTCCACGCGATCACTGTGCCAATCGCTTTACAAGTATTATCTCATTTGATCTTTACAACAACTCTGGGAGGCGGCTGCTCTTACTGTCCCCATTTTATATTTGAGGAAACTGAAATGGTTAGAAGTCGCGTGACTTGTCCAGAGTTACACAGTTAGTAAAGTGCCCAAAGTGAGATTTCAATTCAGGTCTTCCCGACTTCAGGCCTAGCACTCTATCCACTGTGCCAGCCAGCCACCTCTCTAGGGATATATAGTCCAGCTCAACAGGCTGTTGTCAAGCATTTATTAAGTGCTTGCTATATGCCAAAGTACTCTGCTAAGCACCAACGATACAAAGAAAGGCAAAAAACACAGCATGTTTCTATTCCCAGTGGAAGGGAAGGCATTAGCAAATGGGGAAACCAAGGCAGAAGGCAGTATTTGAACCGAGTCTCAAAAGAAGTTGGAGAAACAGAGGGCCAAGTTGAGGAAGAAGAGCATTCCAAGTATATGGGCCAACCAGCAAAAATGTCCAGAGTCAAGAAATGAAGTAGACTATTTAGAGACTAGCAAGAAGACCAGGGTCACTGGTCCATTGAGGGGAGGAAGATGTAAGAATTCTGGAAAGGTAAGAAGAGATTGGGTTATGAAAGGCCTTGAATGCCAAGCAAAAGACTTCATATTTGACATCGGAGCTTCTCAAGTTGATTGAATTTGGAGTGGTATTGGGTCATGATCAGGCCTGGGTTTTAGAAAGCTCAATTCGATGGCTGAGCAGAGTTAGGGAGACACTTGAGGCAGACAGACTGCCCCACCCCAGCAGCTATTACCCTAATCCAGGTATGAAGTGGTAGAGGCTGGACCAGAGTTGGAACAAGTGTTGGAGGAGAGAAGGGGGCGAATCAGAGACATGTTACAAAGGTGAAATCACCAGGACTTGATAATAGGTTGGTTATCAGGGGTTAGAAATGGTAAGGGAAGATGACATCTAGAGTGGGAGCCTCTCATTCTGGGAGAATGATGGTTCCCTTAACAGTATTAGAAATATTAGGAAGAAGGAGGACTGGGAATGGGGGAGCAGGAAGAGAAATGAGTTCTGTTGGAGACATTTGGATTTTGAGTTCTCTATAGGACATTCTATTCAAGATGTCTTGGAGATGGGGGATTGGAGGCAGGATAGGTAGACCCGAGAATCATCAGCATAGAGATGGTCATTAAATCCATGGGAGCTGATGAGTTCAGAAAGTGAAGTAATCTGGAGGCAAAGAGAAGAGAGCTCTGAGGGGCACCCATAGTCAGAGAGTGTGATCTGGAGAGGATCCAACAGAGCAAACAGAAGGAGTGGTAGTATCCATGGCTGAAGTTAAGGTTGAGGGTTGAGGTCATTTGAATTGTCGACGAACAGATCATTGGTAACTTTTTTTTTTTTTGCTTTTTGCTTTTTGCTGAGACAATTGGGGTTAAGTGACTTGCCCAAGGTCACACAGCTAGGGACTGTTAAGTGTCCCAGATCAAATTTGAATTCAGGTCCTCCTGATTTCAGGGCTGGTGCTCTACCCACTGCGCCACCTAGCTGCCCCTCATTGGTAACTTTTGAAAAAGCAAGAAACCATTGTGAATAATGAAGTTAGAAGTCAGACAAGCAGAGGGCTTAGAAGCAAATACTAAAAGAGGAAGTAGAGGCAGGAATTGCAGACAGCTTTCTGAAGGAATTTAGCCACAAAAGGAAAAAGAGATTTAGGAAGATAGCAACAGTTGATGGAAATAATCCAAAATTGAGATTTGGAGCATCAGAAGGGATTTGGGTTTAAAGCTCCACTGGTTCACCAACGGGTCAAAATCGAGAAGGAAAAGTGTAGACCAGGGCAGGAGCGATGGTGTGGGAAAAAACTGAGGAGTGAAGGATTGGACCAGGTCAGGCAAAGATCAGAGTTAGAGCTAAATTAAGAGTCGATAAACATTTATTAAGCATCTACTGTGTGACAGGCACTGTGCTAAGTTCTTGGGCTACAAAGAAAGCCATGACAGTCTGAGCCCTCAAGGAGCTCACAGTCTAATGAGAGAGACAACACATAAAAAGAAGCTGAAAAGGAAAGGGGGAGAGGTTGCCTGCCTTGCTTGGGGGGAGGATGAAGTCCTGTGACTGGGGTGGGGAAATGATCTAAGGAGGTGAGAGTTTTAGAATTGATTCCTCTTTCAAAATGATGAATTTATAGAGATTATGATGAAGTCCAGGAAAATAGCCAGATAGGAAGAAGGGAAGGTGGAATGATAAGATTATGATCAAATAAAGGAGTTTCCGAACTCACAAACACGGAAGTGGTGCATTTGTGGGGGATAGCAAGATCGAGGGTGTGGCCGTCTGCGGGTAGCTGAAATGGAGTAGAGGTGGAGGTCATGGGAAATGAATAAATTGAGGAATTGGGAGCTTAGAGCATTTGAAGGAGCATTTCCATTTATGTTGAAGTCCCCTAGTACGAGGGTAGGAATCAGGGAGTAGAGAAAGATTATGAGCCAAGTCCTGAATTCACTGAGGAAAGAAGGAGCGTGTCCTGGATGTCCATACATAACAGCTACCAGAATCTTGATTAGGTGGGAAATGTGGATTGAGTGATTGTTTTTAAAAGGGGGGGGGGGGCGGGTACTAAATGATGGTGGTTTCGGGAGAACCTGCTAATGGCATTGGAGAACACAGAGTATTACCACTTCCCTACGCTGCCCAGTGAGGGGGAAGGGGCAGCGTGAGTAAATGTTCAACCAGTGCTGGAAAGACTTGCCAGGGAGGCTATAACATGAGGAGGGAGCCAGGATTCGATGACAATCAGAAGATAGAGGGAGTGGAAAAGGAAAAGGTTTAAGATGAAGGCGTGCCTATTAACTATGGAACAGGCATTCTAGAGAGCACAGCATAAAATAGATTTGGAGTAAGATATCGAGTGAGAGTAGGGTAGGGGGCTGGTTAGGGTTGAGGGAGATGGAAGCAAAGGAGCAGAAGGTGGCAACTAGGTGATGAAGAGCATAAAATACTAAGCTTAGAGTCAGGAAGACCCTGAGCAAGTCACTTAACCTCAGTTTCCACATCTGCCAAATGGAGATGATAGTATTTATTTTCGCACCTTGATGTGAGGATCAAATAGGATACTCTATGTAAAAGCGCTTTCCGAAATTGAAAGCATTAGAGAAATGCTACCAGTTGTTTTTCAGTGGAAATGGGCGATGGGTCTCATACGACAAGCAGGGATTCAGAATCCCTGGAGTGGAGAGAGCGCGATGGGACGAGAGTGTGCCAGCCCTTAGAGAATGAATTCAGGCAATGTGGCACTATAGTCTGTTCCCAGCCATCGTGCCAGGTGCCGGAGAATACAGATCCACGAAGCAATCCATCTCTGCCCTCGGCAAGCTTGGGTTTTTCTGGGCATGGTAGGGGGAGAGAAGATGCAATGTATACACGCGAGGAAGTAAATACAGGAGGAAGCCCTCAGGAAAGGCCTTAGAAATGAGTTGACCCCTGGGGTATTTTTTAACATATGTCTGGTTTTGATATCCCTTCCTTTCCAAATATATCCCTCGCCTCTCACCTCTCCAGCGAACCATCCCATGTAACAACGATTTCAAGAGAAAGAGTAAAGAATGGTTCTGTAAAACTGACCAAAACACTAACCATGTTTGACACTCTATGCAATGATTCTCATCCATATCCCCCCACCTCTTCCATGAAAGCAAGGAGGTACATGCTCTCACCTCTTCTCAGGCTGAGAATGACAGAACATTGATTTTTACATTGGGGTTCTTTCCATTTGCGCTTCTATAATCACTGTGAAAGTTGTTTCCCCAGTTCTGCTTTTTGTATCGGGCATCACTTCCCACGAGGCTTCCTCCGTTTCTCTGTAGCCTTCCTATAAATTGTTTCTCATGGCACGGCAACATCCCATCACATTCATGTGTGCCATTTAGTTGATCAGTATCGACTTAGCTATCGACCCATCGATGGCCATCGACTATTTGCAGCTTTTTGTTGCCTCCAGAAATGCCGTTTGGAAGATTCTGCCTCCCTTGATTTGATGTACTCGGCAGGATGCCCCTTCACTGCTCGCCGTCACTGTCATTGATGTTGCCGTCAGCCATGACAGACAGCCACCCACCGCTCCTCCCCCATTGTCCCTTGCATTTCTGTGACGCTTTTATAGGCAACTCTAGTCCTTGAAGTAATGGAGGGCACCCACAGAGCAAAAAGCACCTTAAAGCTCTCTCTCTGGATACAACAGGATGATGTTCTTAAGTGCAGAAAAAGGCATTTGGAGCAGTGAAGAATGATGGCAGGGTTCAACTTGCTTTTTTTTTCCATTCTCCATCCCCTTTTTTCTGAAGTTTAGGGAATTACAGCTCTTTGGTCTTGTCTCCCCAAGGTGTTTCTGAATGGCTCAACAGGACAGTTGTATAGCTCTCTCCCTGTGGGCCCACCGGGTACTGCCGTGAGCCCTGATTTGCTCCTGGACAGGAATGGGAACCACCTCTACGTCATGACAACTTCTCAGGTGAAGTAGGGGTTGGGGGAAAGAAGGGGGGGAAGGAGAGTGGACGTCTGAGCCTTTCTAGTCTACTCCCGCTGAGCCAAAAGTCCTCCTCCACAGGTGACCAAATTGCCCATCTCTTCCTGCCAAAATTTTACTGACTGCCTCAGCTGCCTCCAAGCCCAGGACCCGTTCTGTGGCTGGTGTGTCCTTCGGGGCAGGTGAGTGTTGGGGGATTGCGATCGGAGTCACCCTCTCTGACTCTCTGACGAAGAGGCGGGGACCAGTGGTCCTGGTGACACCGGAAAGCCCGAGCTTCCCGATTGAGCGGGCTGCTGCGGCTTACGTAGATAATACACGGCACAGGCTTACGTTCAAGCCCATGTTAATATAGGATGGCCCTAACCACACTGGAGGAAGGTGGGGCTCCTTGGTTATAGAGGCCTTTTGGGAACACAGAGAGTTTCTCTGTTACCATAGGCACTCTACAAACACACGTGACCTCTCTTGGTTGGCTTCTCATTTCCTTCCCCTCCCCAAACTGCTCCTCTTTCTGACTTGCCTCTTTATGTGAGGAGCACCATCATTCTCTTAGGCTCAATTCCTGGGCCCTCCTCCCCACCCTGACCAGGCCCTCATCACTGCCCCCCCCCCCAGATTAATGGTCACTCTCCCTTGCCTCCAGTCCATCCCTACTCCAACCTAGCCTGCACACAGCTGCTAAAATAATCTTCCAAAGCCTCAGGTCTGACTAGGTCACTCCCCCTACTCAAAACGTTCCAATGGCTTACCCTTGCTGCCAGTCCCGCCTCCTTTCACATCCTTGGGGAAACTAAGGAATCAGGCCTCCCATCTAGGGTAGGAAAAAGAACTCAAAGCACAAGGATCTAAGCTTGAGTGCTACCCCTGTGCCTAGGTGCAGTGCCTGCAGGGTAAAGATAAAATTCCTCATCCTGGCCCCTCAAGCTGGTCCAAGCCGCCTTTCCAACCTTCTTTCAGTCTGTTCTTCTATACGCTAACCATAGCAAGTGGCCACCTTGGCACGCTGTCCCCTTTGCCTGGCCCAAGGGTTACCCATCTTTGGCTGCTTCCACCACCTCCTCCCCCACTGAAGTTAGCAGCAGCTCCTCCCCCTCAGTCTCTATAGACTTCCCTGTCATAGGCACTGCCGGGGCTCCCTAGCAAATATAATGTGGCAAGGCTGCTGGGAGCACTCAGCTCAGAGGTAGGGAACCCCCAGACCTCAGCCTGTATGAAGCCCGCAAAATCATTTGCCTCCCGACTGCAGCCGATGATGAGCTGAAAGCTAGATGCAGCAACCTCCCACTGTTGGAGTTCTTTAAGTTGATTTTTTTTTTTTTTAGTTTTGCCACTTTGTTCACAAGTTGCTCATTTGAATACTTGCAATAGTTAGAAAAATCAGTGTCATATAAATATCTTTATATAGCAAACACAAATTTCAGAAATCATTAAAGAGCACTGTTAATCGTTTCCCCCAACACAGTAAGTTCTTTTTTCATAATAGCTTTTTATTTTCAAAATACATGCAAAAATTGTTTTCTTTTTTTTTAATTAAAGCTTTTTATTTTCAAAACATATGCACGGATAATTTTTCAACATTGACCCTCGTGTTCCAAATTTTCCCCTCCTTCCCCCTACCCCTTCCCCTATATGGCAAGCAATCCAATATATGTTATGCATGTTAAAATATATGTTAAATCCAACATATGTAAACATATTTATACAATTGCAAAGATAGTTTTCAACATTCATCCTTGCAAAACCTTGTGTTTCAAAGTTTTCTCCCTCCCTTCCTTCCACTCCCTTCCCCTAGACAACAAGTAATCCAGTATAGGTTAAACATGCAATTCTTCTAAACGTATTTCCACATTTATCATGCTCAGATCAAAAAAGAAAGAAAAAAAAAGAGGCAAGTAAACAACAACAACAAAGGGGAAAATACTTATGTTATGATTCACATTCAGTCCCCCTAGTTCTCTTTCTGGATGCATATGACTCTCTCCATCACAAGCCTATTAGAATTAGCCTGAATCACCTCAGTGTTTGAAAAGAGCCAAGTCCATCAGAATTGATCATCACATAATGTTGTTGTTGCTATGTACAGTGATCTCTCGGTTCTACTCACTTCACTCAGCATCAGTTCACATAGGTCTCTCCAGGCCTCTCTGAAATCATCCTGCTGGTCATTTCTTACAGAACAATAATATTCCATAACAATCATATACCATCATTTATTCAGCCATTCTCCAATTGATGGGCATCCATTCAGTTTCCAGTTCCTTGCCACTACAAAAAGGGCTGCCGCAAACATTTTTGCACACATAGGTCCTTTTCCGTCCTTTATGATCTCTTTGGGATACAGGCCCAGTAGAGATACTGCTGGATCAAAGGGTATTCCCTTTGGGCATAGTTCCAAATTGCTCTCCAGAATAGTTGGATCAGTTCATAACTCTACCAACAATGTAGTAGTGTCCCAATTTTCCCCCATCCCCTGCAACATTTATCATTATCTTTTCCTGTTCTCTTAGCCAATCTGAGAGGTGTGTAGTGGTGTTTCAGAGTTGTCTTAATTTGCATTTCTCTGATCAATAGTAATTTGGAGCATTTTTTTTTCATATGGTTAAAAATGGCTTTCATTCTTCGTCTGAAAATTGTTCATATCCTTTGACCACTTATCGTTTGGAGCGTTGCTTGTCTTCTTATAAATTTGAGTTAATTCTCTCTATATTTTAGAAATGAGGCCTTTATCAGAGCCCTTGGATGTAAAAATTTTTTCCCAGTTTTCTGCTTCCCTTCCACTCTTGGCTGCATTGGTTTTGTTTGTACAAACCTTTTTTAATTTAATATAATCAAAATGATCCATTTTGCATTTCATAATGTACTCTAGTTCTTCTTTGGCCATAAATTCCTTTCTTCTCCACAGATCTGAGAGGTAGACTCTCCTTTGTTCTCCTAATTTGCTTATAGTATCACCCTTTATGTCTAAATCATGAACCCATTTTGACCTTATCTTGGTCGATGCCTAGTTTCTGCCATACTAATTTCCAATTTTCTCAGCAATTTTTGTTAAATAGTGAATTCTTATCCCAGAAACTGGAGTCTTTGGGTTTATCAGACACTAGATTATGAGAGTCACACAGTTAATTCTTCACAAAATAAAGACTATGTTTTCTCCCTGGCAAGTTAAATTGGAAGGTACCTGAGGAATTAGTCAGTCAGTACATCCAGTCAAATCACATTTCACGTTCATAGTGATAAGGAAGACAAATAGATAATTTTTCATGGCTCTTGAATGATGTTATAAGTATCCAAATGGCCCTTGGCAGAAAAAAAAAAGATTCCCCACCCCTGCCTTAGCTAGAACTAAGGGCTGTCTCTTTCTTTATGAACTCTGCCCAATATAAGGCAGGTCAGTGTGGGCTGGCCATAAGTGTGAGGGACCCAAAGGACCTCTTGTAAGACCTAGACAAGTACATATAGGGGAGGTGGTGGGAAGCCATATTTCTATATGGCCTATACACTTCTCATTTCTTGTTCATACTGGCTAAAACTGAGGTCAGGAGGAACGCACGGTATCTGGGTTGGTGGCCGAGGCCTGGGACACACACAGTGGAGCACTCTGAGGTTCCTGGAATGGATGTGCTCCGTCCTATCTCTGTCCCTCCCTACCTCTCCCCGGTACCCCCTCCCACCATGTGCACGTCTGCAGGTGTGTGAGGAAGGAGGAATGCATGGGATTTGAGCAGAGTCATCAGTGGCTATGGAGCTACGGGCCCCCCCAGGGAAGACGCTGCTTGGCTATCGAAAGCCTGGTGCCCAGCCAGCAGCCTCGCCAAGAGCAAGGCCAGGTAATCTGGGGCAGGCAAGGCCCTCGAGCGGCCCAGGCCCGATCAGGGCTAGGTTAGGGGCTGGGGCGGAGGATACAAGTCTTAGTATCAGGCTCTCTTGGTCTCTCTCCCACTACCCTTTTTTCTCTTCTCGGTGCCCTCTGTTCCTCAGGTCACCATGGTGGTGCCCCAGCTTCCATCCTTGGCACCAGACAAGTATTTTCACTGTGCCTTTCACAACTATGAGACTCTGGCCCATGTGGAAGGAACCCAGGTAGTTTGTGAGTCACCCCCGCAGGACCAGTTGCCACCTAATGCTGAGGGCACAGGTAAGAGAGAAATAGTGCCCCAGGAGATGGAGAGGCTGTGGCGGGACAACGAGAGAAAAGGACAGGAGGTAGAAGAACAGACTATGCCCCCACCTCATCCCTGTGCTCTCTTCCCTAGATCATGTGACCATACCATTGGCCCTGATGTTTGAGGATGTGTCTGTGGCTGTCACCAATTTCTCCTTCTATGACTGTAAGGCTACTGGGGCCTTGGATGTAGCTGCTCCGTGAGTCCTGGGCCCTTCCTCTGCTCCCTTTTGGCTACCATCCCCACTGTGGCTAGGAGTAGCTAGCCCAGACTCGCCTCTTTTCACGCTAGGACACGCTATCCCTTGGGGAAACCCAGGGCCAGATCCTGCCACCTCCCCGCCCCCCAGGGGTTCAGCCTTCTCCCCTACAGTAGTCGGGAGGATCCCTCGTGGGAGCGGTTGGGGCTGAATCCCACCCCTGTGCCCAGGTGCAGTGCATGCGTGAGCAGCCCCTGGCGATGCCACTGGTGTCCCCAAAGTGCCTTCTGTGTGTATGGGGATGGGTGCCCAGATGGGGAGAAGACCGTCTACCATGCTCGGGAAGTAAGTTTCTCAAGAGAGCTAGAGGAAGGCAGACCATGCTTTGCTCTTCCCTTTCTCTCTGGCTCTCCATGTCTCAGCTCTCTCTCGCCTGACCTCTGCCTGAGGGTACGGCAGCATTTCTGCCAATCCTCCCACTTCCATAGACTCTCGTCCCACCTATCTACCCCAAACTTCCCTCAGCCACCTCCCTTTCTGACCCTTTTCTCTTCCAGCTAAACTGAAAAAGCTTCCCCCCACCCCAACCACTGAGGTTGCCCCTTTTCCCAGGCAGATGTCCTGATGAAGGGCCCCGATTTCTGCCCCCATGTGGAAGGCCTGGGTACATCCCACCTTGTTCCTGTGGGCTGGGAGACCAGGCTTGCCTTGCGGGTTCGGAACCTACATTACTACCAGGTACGGGGACAAGGGTGGAGGGGAACAAATGGAGAAGAAAGGGATGGAGGGAAAACTGTGACGAAAGCTACAGGGAATTGCTTCTTCTCGACTAGAACAAGGCAGCCTCCTATCACTGCTGGTTGGAGCTGCCAGGAGCCCTTCTGGGGCTCCAGGCCTCCCTGGAAGAGGGAGACAGGGATTCACAACTCATCTGGTGCCAAGCTCAGCAGGTACGCCATTCTCCATCTTCCTTCCCATTTTCTATCCCCCTAACTTGGCAGTGTCTTGTTCCAGAGACCCATTCCGAGCCTTCCCTCACTTTACATCCTCCTTCGCCCTTAATCCCCCTCACAACGGTTACCCCTACAGTTCAGACCCTCCCCTCCACGGAAGGAGCTCCGAGTGCCCATCTACGTTACCAGGGGCAACACTCAGAGAGTGGACAATGCTGCTGACATTTACGGTGAGTGATTAGGGCCCCAGGGGAGGGGGTCCCCAGAGGCTGGGGCTGGCCCCGAGGAGCCCTGCTCCCATGGGGCTGGAAGCCGTCGCTGAGGGCTGGAGGGGAAAAGGGGATCCGTGGAGGAGCTTAGTTCCTCCCCCTTCTCACCTTAAGTGACCCTATATGACTGCACCGTGGGCCACGAGGACTGTAGCCATTGCCAGGCGGCCGACAGGAATCTGAGCTGCGTGTGGTGTGGCCAGGGCAGGCCCGTCTGTAACTATAGGCCCCTGTGCCCACCAGAAGCTGTGGAGTCGCTCTGTCCTTTGCCCAGCATCCACTCGGTGAGGCGACATCAACTAACGCCCACAGCTGATCCTGGCCCCAAACTCTAAACCCAGTCCCAACCAATAACCCTCCTCAACTCATTGCCCACCCCCTTCGGGAAGAACTGGGCCCTTTCTGCCCCCACCCCTAAGCAGCTCTGCAAGCCAGCAGAGGGTAAAGACCCCCATGAGCCAAGCCCCTGGCCCCCTGCCACTGGAAACCCCAACCTGCCTGAACAGTGCAGTAAGAAGGGCTGGCTCTTGAGGCAGAGATCCTGGCTTTGTGCCCCAACTCTGCTGGCTCTGGGAGCTGGGCAAGCTGCTCATCCCGTGGGCACATCAGGTACCACCTCTGGGAACAGAAGAGTTCACAAATCCTGTGACTTCTTAACTCCGGCCCAGCTCGAGGATGATGAATTCTGAGATTTGATCTAAGCATCTTGCCCCCAAGGTTTCTTGGGGTTGACTCGTCTTCATCCGCTCCTCACAGATCAAGCCTCTGATGGGCCCCCCTGAGGGAGGGGTGGTCCTCACTATCCTGGGCTCTGACCTGGGCAGTCGCTTGGAGGATGTGACCGATGCCGTGAGCGTTGCAGGACAGCCTTGTCGCCTGGACCCAACCCTCTACCGCATCTCCACCCAGTGAGGCGACTATTGATGAGGGGTGCTTGGGACCAAGTGGGAATAGAAGTCAGGGGAAAATAGGGAGAAGGGAAGGGGGAGGTGCTCTAGATCCTAGAGCACTGGGGGAAGGAAGCATTGTTAGGGAGTAAGAAAGCTGGAAAGGTTGCATGGGGCCAGGCCATGGAGGATTTGAAATGCCAAAGTCTCCGCAGAGCAAGACTGCTAGAATAAAAGCTTTTTTGAGGGCAGGGGTTATGTCACGCTCATATGTACAGCTAGCTCCTAGAGCACAGTAGGTATTCAGGGACTGTTTGTTGAATGATTGAGAGACAACTGGAGAGCCAGGTACAGGGGTGACACAGGAAAAAAAATAAACACAAAGAGAAAAAGAGAAGCAAAGAAATGGATAAACCCTGAGAGGAAGGGGAGCCCCAAAGCAGAGCGAGAAATAGAAGGCAGGGAGAGACAGAAAAAGAGCAAAGAGATACACAGAGAAGAGCCAAAGAGAGAAGCAAAGGCATGAAGAGAGAGACAAAAGAGAGGGAGAGAGAGAGAGAGAGAAAGAGACAGAGACAGAGAGGGAGAGGAAGAGAGAGACAAAACCCAAAGCAGAAACAGAGACAAAAACCACAGAGAGACAAGAAATAGGGACAGAAAGAGAGAGGCAGAGACAGAGACAGACAAAAAAGACAGAGACTGAGAGACAGAGAAAGACAGAGACTGAGAGACAAAGGCAGGGAGAGACAGAGACAGAAACAGAGACAGAATCAGAGACAGAGACAAAGACAGAGGCACGCATGCGCACACACACACACACACACACACAGAGAATAGGGTGTGTGGAAGCAGACCTGCCTTGGGGTCAGAGAGAATGTGCCTTCACAGGAGTTTGCCCACAGTTCTCACTTGGGGGGAAGAGGGAATCTCCTGGGAATTGGGGAAGAGAAAAAGGTAGTAGTGAGAGAATATACCTGCTTGTGTTTCTTTGGGATACAGCATCTGTTTGTCAATCTGCTTGGGATTGTGGGTAGGGATGCCTTACTCTCCCTCGGCCCTGGCTCCCTTCTCCCTGCCCCGCTAATCTCGGTGCTGGCTCGGACTTTTTGAAGGGAGGGAATTGATTCTCTGTCAGATTCTTTCAGAAGCCTCCTCCTTTGCTCCTTCCAGGATAGTGTGTGTGACATCACCCGCTCCTAAGGACACCACAGGCCCCATTAAAGTTACCATCAAGAACCGTCCACCTAGCAAGTCTGCCCAGCTCTTCACCTACCGGGTCAGTTCAGTGCCTAACCCTACCCTCCATCCCCATATTCCCTCCGTTCCCCAAGCTTTCTTTCTCTACCCTTCCCTCAACCCCACAGGGACAGTGATGTCTATAGGATGGGGGGAGGGACTATGTGCCAGACACAGTACCGAGCACTTTACAGATGTGATCCCATTTGATGGGTTAGAAGGAAGAGAGACTGGTGGTGGGGAGGTCCATCCACCAGTGAGGCCATGTGTGAAACAATAAGGGCCTGAACCCAAAGGGCGATCCTTTCCGTGGAATGAGAGACGGGATTTGGCCACCGGCTGGATGGTGGTGAGCACTGGGGAGGAATGAGCAGATAGTGGCTTCTAGGGTGGCTCCAAGGTGTAGGGTAGGGGTGCCTCCCTTGAGAGAGACAAAGAAGGCAAAATGGAAAGTTGGAAGGGTTGGAAGGGAGCAGTGGAAGGGCTGGGATGCGGGTTTGATAGCCAATGGAGGGTAGATTTAAATGCAATCGATCAAAATCGAGGAAGAAACTTTTATGAAGTGCCTCTCTATGCCAGAGGCCTGGCTCAAAGGGCAAAGGTCCTAAGATTCAGGGAGGGAGCCAGATACCTTTTCCCTGGAGGGGTGGGCTTTGGGCTAAGGCTGGCTGCCCGTTGGTCAGCAATGGCCTTGGGGAGATTTGCATTGATTCCCGGGAGGATTCCGTCCCTTCCAGCTCGGACAGTCTGTGATTCTGGGGAACTAGAGTAGTGGGGCTCGCACATAGTAGGTGCTTAGACTCTTGGTGAGTAAATGGAATAAGTGAATGGAAATCAGATTACCAGGCTACAAAGAGAAAGGTGAAAGAAAGCAATGGAAGCTTCCCCATTTATTCTTGACCAATGGGTTTAGAGAAGGTGAAAGGGAGGGAGGAAGGAGGCGGGAGGGCTGTTACACCTCATCTCTCTCAGGACCATTGAAAGACCCTGAGAGCTTCTTGCCTTTGGTTCTTTGTCCTCTAGGACCCTGTCCTGAGTGCTCTGAGTCCCTGGCAGGGTCCTAAGGCAGGAGGCACTCTCCTTACCATCTTCGGGCAGCACTTGCTGACAGAGAGTAACGTCAGCGCTTTCCTGGGAGATGAGCCTTGCCTTATGTGAGTGGCCTGGACATGGAGGTGCTGGTGCTGCCTTCTGGGACATGAGAGAGGCTGTGGCCCAGGCCTGGCTTCTAGGCCTCAATTCTGCCACTAACTCACTCTGTTAGGCCGGTCCTTTCTTTTCTTTCTGTGTGCCTCAGTTCCCCCATCTGTAAAATCAATGGGTTTCACTAAAGTCCTTCCAAATCTGAATCCAGGATCCTCTCATCCCTTGCTTGGCTCTGGGAATCAGTCCTCCTCGTCAGCATCCTTTGTGGGGTCCAACTCTGTCACTAGGGAGGTGGTGGATTGGGGGTGGGAGTGGACTGGAATCTGGAAAGGGGGGGAAGGGAAGAGGGAAACAAGAGCCCTGGGCAAGCAGTCACAAAGAACTCACACTCTCCCTACAGCCAGGGGCCTGTATGCCCTGAAGCCATTGTATGCCTGACTGGGCCCCGGGCCACCCCCGGGGAGGCGGATCTCCTCGTGGTCTTTGGCTTGGCCCGGAGGACTCTGGCCAAAGGCCGCTTTTCCTACCAACCCGACCCCCAGCTCCTGTCGGCCGAGCCCAACGTCAGCTTCAGAGGGTGAGGAAGAGGCCTATGGGCCAGCCCCATCAGGGCTTCGGAGATCAGAGCTGGGCTTCCCCAATCCTTGTGGAGGGAGGAGTCCCAGCCTGAGCGGGAAGCAATTGGGCAGGATGGATAAGGCAGGAAGGGGACAGTGGGGTGGGGAGAGCTGTAGGGGAAGAGGTGCCAGAAGAGCCGGCGGGTGGAAGGGTTGAGAATGAGGCCGCCTCTGATGGTCGACCCTCCTGGGATAGGGGGGGTCGAGTGATCCGGGTGACGGGGAGCAATCTGGATGTGGTTCAGAGGCCCCTGTTGTCAGTGTGGCTGGCAGAGGTCCCGGCTGGGCCGCAACAGCTGGAGCCAAAGCGACCGGCTGAGCGTCAGTGTGAAGATGGGGGTGGTCCCCAGGCTGCCCAAGGCGCCGAGGTCTCCCAGACCTGTACCTGGCTGGAGGCGGGGCTTCTGGAGGTGAGTGCCCCAACCCGCCACCCCCGCCTAGTCTCATCCTGCCCAGGCAATCCTCTCCTCGTGCCTTGAATGTCTTTTCTCCCTCCAAGTGCTCCACGGTCTGTTGGGCCAACTCCTCTGGCCTGCTCCTGTGTCCAAGTCCTGCCATCCCGGGGGCTGCCCACCTGAGACGAATGTTCTTCACCCTGGACAACGTCCTTGTGGATTTCACCAATGCAAGTGGCGGGAAAGACTTCCTATACCAACCCAATCCTCGCCTCCATCCACTGAGCAGAGACAGGCCAGCCCACCCCTACCGCCTGAAGCCTGGCAATGTTCTGGATGTGGAGGTGACCCAACGGGGCAGGCAGTGACCGGAGGGAGGTGGGGGAGGCTCAGAAAGTCTGGGTTCCGGGCAGGAGAGGCAGCTCAGCCCCCAGGAGGGGGAGGGAAAGGCCCCACTCTCGTGTGGGGATTGGGCAAGGAAGGCAAGAAAGGAAGAGCTGAGACCTCGGCATCCTTGTCCTCACTCCTCACAGCTGACCGTGAGCCCAGTCCGCCGGGGCTTGAGGTCAGGTTTTATGGGAAGCAAGGAAGGTGACCGGCATCCCCGGGACTCGGCCAAACCCAGTGAATCATGGCCTCCCGGTGCAGAAGATGGCCCCAGGGCCTTGCAGAGCACGAGGGAGAGCGGAGTGGGGACCAAAGTGATTTCAGCCCCTTTTCCCCCCTTCCCCATCCTCAGGGTGAAGGGTTAAACTTGGGGATCAGCAAGGAGGAGGTCCAAGTGCAGATTGGAAAAGGCGAATGTGTGGTGAAGACGTTGACACTGACTCACTTGTACTGCGAACCCCCCATGTGGGCCCCCCAGCCCCTCAATAGCTCCAGTACTCTGCCTGAATTCATAGTAAGTGCTTAACCTCTTTCTCCCCTCCCCAATCCCAACTCTTGAAGGGAGAGCAGAGGGTTTGGTTTCCATTGAAAATAGTGTATTATGGGGGGGGGGGGAGATTTCCAGTCACATTAGCAATCATCCCCATAATAAGAAAGGAGTTGGGGGAAATGAATCCCAAAGGATGGGGAACAGCCCCCAAACACCTGGGTCCCATTTCTTGCCCTCAGGTACAAATGGGGAACCTTCAGCTGAACCTGGGCCCGGTGAAATATGAGGTGGAGACCGCCCTGCCCAGCTTCCCGACGGAGGCCCAGATTGGACTGGGGGTGGGAGTTGCTGTGCTCATCTCTATGGTCCTCCTCCTCATCCTCATGTACAGGTGATCTCCCAGCATTCTCTCTCATTTCCTTAGCATCCTTCTCCTCTCCTGAGCCTGCCCAGCAATCCTCCTTCCTCTTTTGGTTAAACTTCCAACCTCCAACCTCCAACCTCCCCTGCACCCTGGCACGAAGGTTAGACCCTCTTATGACTAGGTTAATTAATTAGTAGACAAGGGCGAGAATCCGAAGTTTGTATCAATGACTGTGAGTTTGGGCTTTCCTCTGTGGGTTTGAGAGACCTTCCCAGGTGACCCCTTCCCATTCCAGATGAGCAGTGATGAAGAATGCCTCCCACCTCTAAGCCAAAGGTGACACACTCATTTGTAGAAGGCGAGGGGAGGCGAGTATGGGAATTTGTTTGGCTTGACCATTTGACTAGATGCATAGTTATTACAAAGATCTTGTTTTTCTTTTTTCCTTTTCCCATGGGGAGGGAGAGAGCGAGAGAGAGAGAGAGAAAATGCTTGATAATAATTGAAAAAAATCAAATATAAATTTTTAAAAATCAAATTAAACCCAGAAAAACAGCGGGTTGCTAAGATCCTTCAGTTCTGACACCTGAAGAGTCTGTAACCTTTCGGATTTCAATTCAACAAGCGTTTCTCCAACTTGTGCAAGTCTTTCTGGCTTTTTCTGAAATCTGCCTGCTTATCATATCTTATAGAATATCATTAGTATTCCATTACATGCATATACCACGGCTTGTTCAGCCCTTCTTCAATCGACGGGCATCCACCTCAGTTTCCAATTCTTTGGTACCACAAAAAGAACGGTGATAAATATTTTCTTTTTCCTCTTTCACAATCTCTGGGACACAGACCCGGGAGAGACGCTACTGGATCAATTTTATTTATAGCCCTTTGCACACAGTTGCAAACTGCTCTCCAGAATGGTTTCTCTCCATTTCTTCTGTCTTCTCATGAGTCCCTGATAACCCCGGCCCCTATTTTGCTGTAGGCGGAAGAGCAAGCAGGCTATGCGAGACTACAAGAAAGTCCTTGTACAACTAGAAAACTTGGAGATCAGCGTTGGGGACCAGTGCCGCAAAGAGTTCACAGGTGGCTGGGCTGGGCTGGGTTGGGCTGCGTTGGGCTGGGCTGAGTTTAGCTGGGCTGTGTTAGACTGGGCAGGCTTGGGCTGGCCTGAAGTGGGCTGGCTAGACTGGGCTGGGCTATGCTGGGCTAGGCTAGGCTGGCTTAGCTGAGCTGACTAGAATGGCTTAGCTTGGTTGGGCTGGGCTGGGCTGGGCCACGCCAGTGGCAGTGAAGAGATGCTACTGTAATTGAGAGATCCTCCTGCCCCGCTCCCCTTCCAGATGACCTCTGCTTCTGTCTGGAGCCCCGCAGGATTTTATAGGAAGTGTCCTGAAGAGCAGAACCCCTCATCCCTAACCTAAGGAGGCTGGAAATGGTGCTTGTCTTCTTTAAGGCAGCATGGTGTGGGGCAGAAATCGGGGCGATTAATGCATACCTGAGGCCCCCCGCTGGCCCCATATTAACTTAGAAAAGTGGGAACGAATGCCGTCTCTGTTCTCTTGTATTTTTATTTTTGTTAAATGTTTCCCAATTCTATTTTCATTTGTTCCCCCGTTTCCTCTCCCCCCCCCCACAACACGCGCTCGGGCAGTCGCAGGTCAGTTAGTCTTTGCCGCCAGGCTAGTGACTAGAACACAAGTCTTGTCCTCAAAATCTAGATTCCAATTCTACCACCTGGAAAAGTCACTTAGACTCTCTCAGCCTCAACTTGCTCCTCTGGAAAATGGATGCAATAAAAGCACAGGGCTGTTTCTTTTTTTTTTTTTTTTTTTTTTTTTGGGGGGGGTTGTGAAGCTCAAATAAGATATCTGGAAAGCTTTTTTTTAAAACAAAGTCAAGAGTATGCTAGAAAAAAAAAATTAAACAACTGACTCTCCAAGGAGAACCGTGCACACAGGAGACACTTTCCAGTTTAATCTGCATTATTATCGGTTTTCTCCTTTCCGTAAGTCCGGAAATCAACAAAACAATAAATGCGGCCCCGATTTTGAGTGATTTCCCATGATGACAACGCTATAGAAATATGAGCTATTATTATTATTATTGTGGTGATCACGATGATGCTTGATCTCCACTAGCACCGAGGCGGGGGCGGGGGTGGGGGAGAGAGCTCTTTGGGAGTCTAGACCTCACAGCTCCCATTTCCCATCCCTCCGTGGCAGATCTGATGACCGAGATGACAGACCTTAGCAGCGATCTGGAAGGCAGCGGCATCCCTTTCCTGGATTATAAAACCTTCACCGAACGCGTCTTCTTCCCCGGCCACCACGGGTCACCGCTTCGGTCCGAGATAGATGTGCCCGATGCCCGCCAGGCCACGGTAAAACAGGGTCTCAATCAGCTGGCCAACCTGCTCAACAGTAAGCTCTTCCTCATCAAGGTGAGGCCCTACGGGGATCCAGGCACTATAGCAGGGCAACATTGCACTCTGCAGTTAAGAAAGGCCAGTTGCATAAGAGGGAAGGACGGTGTTAGAAGACACTGCCCAATGGTCGTATCTATGACGGCTGGGCTTGTGCACATGGGCTGGGCTGGGCTGCCATGTCTGAGCTGGGCTGCCCTGTCTGGGCTGAGCTGGACTGCCATGTCTGGGCTGGGCTGAGCCGGGCTGATTGTCATAAGGGAGAGCTCCAGCTGTGATTTGATTTGGAAATGCAGTGAAGTGGAAAGAATGCTGCTTGGAGTTTTGAACCCGAGTTCAAAATCTTCCTCAGACTTTACTGCTTGTGTGTAACCTTCCCTTCAATTTCCTCCTCTGTAAAGTGCAGGGCTTGCACTAGCTGATTTTATAGGGTCCCTTCAAACTTCAAACTTCAAACAAAAAAACCCACAAAACCAAAAAAACCTTCTAAATTATAGAAGCCACTAGGTGGCGCCACAGTATGTGGCCTGGAGGCAGAGAGCCCTGAGTTCATATTTAACTTCAGACCCATCCATCCTACCTGTGGTATATACATATACAGACTCTGTCTGTCTCTCTGTCTCACTTTCTGCCTCAGTTTCCCCAACTATAAAATGAGGATCATAATAGCACCCACCTCCCAGAGTTGTTGTAAGGCTCAAAGGAGATAATATTTGTAAAGCCCTTAGCACAGTGCCCAGCACATAGTAGGAACTTAGCAAATGTTTGTTTCCTTCCTTCCTTTTAAGTCACACATTAGGCTAATGGGGGGGGGGGTTTCTCTAGTGTAATGCCTCAATATTTTTTAGTCCCTGATTTAAGTAAAAGAATAGACAGCGCCCACACAATTGTCTGATGGCCTGAAAACTTGCGAAGCGAGCAGACACGATGGATGGCAGCGTGGATCCAAAAAGCAACAACTACAGAACAGCCAAGAGAGCAACACAGGAGCAAGCCGGTCCCATACAAACACACGCATACAGAGGCACACAAAGACACACACACAGACAGACACACATACAGTCACACACAGAGACACAATAAAGAAACACAGACCACACA
>JAJPUD010003404.1:72799-112705 GCA_023553655.1 Myrmecobius fasciatus
ACATACAGAAACACAGTCACACAGAGACACAGACACACACATACAAACACAGACACTCACAAACATATAAAGAGACATATGTACAGAGACAGACACACACACACTCACAGACATACAGTCACACACAGAGACACAATAAAGAAACACAGACAACACAGAGAGACAGACACACACAGAGACACAGACACAGACACACATATAGAGACACATACAGATAGAGACAGAGACACACACAGGGACACAAAAAGAGACAAATAGATACAGAAACATAGATACATATAGATACACAAACACACATAGACAAAGACAGACACACATACGAAGACACACAGACACACACAAAGAGACACACAGAGATAAAATCAAACCAGTCACTGCCCTCAAGGGGCTTATGTTTTACTAAGAGGGTATATTTACAAGATAGATGTGTAAAAATAAACGTAGTGACTAGGGATGGGAGAGATGATGTACTAACAGACACTAACATACATCAGCGAATAAGTAAGGAAAAAATCATGTGAAAATAACGTGGAAAGGTAAATTAGCAACAAACTGTGAAACCAAGCCCTTCAAAAAAGAAAATGCCAGATTTGCCGTTGTCTGATTCTTTGCGACCCCATTTGGAGTTTTCTCGGCAGAGATGTTGGAATGTTTTCCCGTTTCATTTTCCAGCTTATTTTAAAGATGAGGAAACTGAGATAAACCAAGTGAAGTGACTTGCCCAGGATCACACAGCTAATAAATATCTGAGGCTGGATTTGAATTCAGGAAGAGGAGTCTTTCTGATTCCAAGCGAAATGTCAAGTAGGGATTTGTATTTTATCTCAGGGGCAAGACGGCTATTTTGAAATGATCCAGGTGAGAGAGGATGATAGTCTGAAATCAAACTGTTGTCATACAAGGTACAGGGGATGTTGAAGACTTGGCAACTGATTGAATATGGGAGGGAAGAGGAGGGAAAACGAAGAATCCAGAAGAGACGAATGCTAGGAGTCCAGGTGACTAGGAGGATGGTGGGCCAAATCAAACGAGAGTCTATTTTTAAAAGAGCAATAGAAAGATGTATATTTGGCATGAAAAAGCAACTGTGCAGGGATGGATGGAGGAGGAAGCAGGACTAGATAGTGGTATATGGGTGAGACCTGTGGGACAGGATACGGGGCGGAGCTTGCTAAGGCTGCCCCCCCCCCCCCGCTTATCCTGCATGTCTTGTTGGCAAAGAGTTGTTTGCGTGTAGACTGTAGGTCCTTAATAAATGCTTAGCAGTTGGGAAGCAGGAAAAGTGTCCAGAGGAAGGTCACGAGAGTAGTAAAGACCTTTGAGCTCAGGCCACCAGAGCATGGGCTAAAAGAACTGGGAATGCTTATTCTGGAGAAGAGAAGCCTGAGGGCTGAGCAAAGTGAGAAGGGTCTTCAAGTAAGCCAAGGGCTGTCACTTGGAGAGCAGGGAAGGCTCAGCCTCGTTCTGGCCGGTCCCAGAGAACAAGGGAGAAGCTGGCTTGGGTTTCGGGTTATGGGAGAAGCGATCCCTGCAGTTCCTAGTATTTAGAGGTCTTCAAGAAGCCCCTCGCTCAGTTTGGTACCGCGGGGATTCTTAGTCACAAATGAGTTCCATTAGAAGGCTGCTGAACCCCGACCAGCCTCCCAGACTCTGAGCTCCTGAGAAGCAGCCAGACTATTTTTTGAGTTAATGGATGTGCTGAGGAGCAAAAGAAAAGTGTTCCTGATGTCCAGCGGGAGTTGACAAATGAGAGCTGGCTCTGTGCCCAGATGGTCACCCCAACCTAGACTTGTGGAGCCCTTCTTTAGCCTGGTACACCCTTTGCTCCCCATCTTAAAAGTATCAGGTGGAGCAGAGGAGACTCCCAGCCAAGCTTCTCATCCACACATACACATACACCCCACTACTTAGATCCCACAGTTCTTTTTTATTTTATTAGGGGGCAATCAGGGTTAAGTGTCTAAAGTTGTATTTGAACCCAAGTCCTCCTGATTCTTGGGCCTGTGATCTCCCCACTTCATCACTGGGCTGCACCCACAGTTGTTTTTTTTTAATGATGCATTTTAAAATAATCTCACTGTCATTTCTGGATATGGCCCCCATCTGGCTCCCCTCTCCCAGAATTGATTCTTACCTTTCCTAACGACAACAACAACAACAACAACAAAACCTCTAAGGAAACAACAAGGCTACAAAATGCAAAAACCAAAGTTGTCCAAGATAGATAAGGCATGGAAAGCAGACTCACTCCTTGTTCTCAGTCCTCAGCCTCTGAAGCCAGAGTAGGGAGTCACTTCCTTATCCCGTCACTGGGTAGGTAATCAGTGTTCTAAGAACTACTCAGTGTTCTTTGTTCAGGGACCTTTTCATCTACTTTGTTGTCATTCTGGAGCACACTGTTTCTTTTTCTGCACTCTTCTTACTTGTCTCCGGATACTTCCTCCCCCAATCTCTTATCACGCTGGAATTAGCACAGCCCTGACTATCCTTGAAATCTAAAGAAGAGAGTGTCTGGAACAGAGCAGGCCCTTAAATGGCTAATGATTGCTGAGCCCCAATCGAGTTCCTTGTAACTTCCCCCCATTATTTCTGGGTTTGCCTTCTGGGGCCACCAGAATAAGTCCTAAATTACCACGTGGCGATGGCCTTTCAAATGCTCAGACATCTCCCCAGTTCTCACCTGGCTGAACTACTTGGAGACCTCTCTCCTTGACTTCTCCCCATGCCCCAGGAAGCTCATTATTAGGATTAACTCATCCCTCTGCAAGATCTTTGCAGTCCTGGGCCTCCACTTCCTTACTACCTTCTGACTCTGGTTGGAGACTGGGGTCATGGATTGATTCTAAACCTCCTTTTGGTATCTTCTATCCCCACTTCCTTTTCTTAATAAAGAAATAAAGGTAATCCCATTAGGTTGTGAGCTTCTTGGGGACCGGAACTAGCTTTTTTTCATATTTGTATCTCCAGTGCTTAGCACAGTTTCCAGTACATAGTAGGGGCTTAATGAATGTTTGTTGACTAATTGACTCTTCATAGAACTTTCCTACTTCACTAATTTTGAGATCAGTCAAGGCAGATGTTCCTTTAAATAGTGCATAGTATAATCCAAACAATATTTTTGAGTGCCTACTGTGTACAGAGCATGCCCCCTGGGTCATGGGGAGATACAAAGTCCAGGTGAAGCTTAGCAACTGCCACCGGAGCTTCTTGTCTGTTTGGGGGGAGGGGGGAATGAGGATTGGACCTTAAAAATGTCATTGTTATAGAGAAAATTTTCCTTATGAGGAAGCTTCCCCTTCCAAATCAGGCAAGTGACTTTTCTGCAGCTGAGGCAGACAGAGGTTAAGTGTTTTGCCTAAGATCCCTCACACAGTGCCATTATGTGTCAGAGTGAAGACTCGAATCTGGATTTTCTTGCCTGCCCCCCCCCCGCTTATGCCAGTCTGGCTCTCTTGCCCCGTACTATGTAGTTCTATGCTGGATGTCTCACAACATACAATATGCAATTTTATGCAATTAGTTCATCCGAGAGGGGCAAGAGAGAGCACCCTTTCAGAGCTCCCTGTTGTTAACCATGAGGGGCTTGGGGCAGACTTCCTGGAGAAAGTTGGGTATGGGTAGGGGACTTGGTAAGTAAGTGAAGAAGGATAGGACTCACTTCAGACCTAGGGAAAGAACCTGAGAAAAGGCATGAAGCCTGAGGGGAGACACTGAAAAGAGAAGAAGGGAAGAGCGGGCAGGGATGGGCAGAATTGCCTAGTTTGGCTGGCACGTGGGATGTTGTTGTTTGTCCTTCATTCTCAAAGAGGACTGGGGCATCGGGGAGGTGCTGCTATGACATGCAAGTGAGTTGGATTTCAGTGAGGAAGGGCTGGGCAAGGTCACCTGCCTCACTTGCCCCTCCAGAGCCCTCTGGGTCCAGCGGTCAGTTATAGATCAGTACGGGCCGAGCCGGCCCTGCATGCCATGGGAGACCTGGGCCTTTTTAAGCAAAGGTCTTCACCAGGTCTCAGTTTGACGGAATGGGGCAGAAATCTATAAAGAACTGCACATGTTTAACCTACATTGAGTTACTTACTGTCTAGGGGAGAGGGAGGAGGGAAAGGGAGGGAGAAAAAGTTGGAACACAAGGTTTTGCAAGGGCAAATGTTGAAAACTATCTTTGCACGTATTTTGAAAATAAAAAGCTATTTTAAAAAAAAAAGAAATGAGGCAGAATGAACTCAAAGTGAAACATGCCGTATACAAAGTAAGAGCAATGTTCTGAGACGATTAGCTGTGAATGACTTTGCTCTTCTCAGCAATGCAATGATCCACAGCTACTCTGAAGGACTTATGATGAAAAATCCACTCCATAGCCAGAAAAAGAACTGATTGTGTCTGAATACAGATTAAAACATTCTCTCTGTATCTCTGTCTGTCTATTTCTGTGTGTATGTGTCTGTCTGTCTCTTTTTCTTTCACAACATGACTTTTATGGAAATGTTTTTTATAACGTCACATTTGCTTTCTTAAGCTGGGGCTGGGGCTGGGGGGATACAAGAGAGAATCTAGAACTCAGAGTTTCTAAAACAAATGTAAAGTTTTGCAAGGGTCAATATTGAAAAATGACCCATGCATATGTTTTATAAACAAAAAGCTTTCATAAAAAAATAAAACAAATGTAAAAATGTGTTTTAAATGTAACTGGGGAAAATAATATTTTTTAAAAAATATGACAGAAAAAAAAATCAGTCAAAAAATCAATCTGGGAGGGGAAGACCCTCAGAGTTTCTGCCCAAAACAGAAGCAATTTCTATTCAAAGGAATATAAATCCAGAGGCATATGGTACATGTAGGATAAAGGACAAGGTTGGGAATCTCTAATTATAGGAGGACAAGAACACAGTGCTCCAGCTGGGGTGCTCAGAGTCAGGGATTCCTGAGTTCAAATCCAGCTCAGATACTTAACTAGTTGTTTTTTTCTTTCCTATCCCTTTTGACTATGGCCCCAGGAGGCAGAAGCCAGCAAGGCCTGGCATCTCCCTCCTTTTGGAGGCTGGTTCTCTTAATGCAGCAGAAAACCAGGTAAGCTTTTTTTTTAATTTAATGTATCTGAAAAGCATAGCAATAAAGTGCAGTGCATTTCACTATAACTGATCTTTGACATTTAAACTAATGAATTATGTATAAAGTACTTAGAGGTCCTCACTATTCAAAGAGAATTGGTTCCAGGAAAAGTCCACTTAAAATAAACCCATTTCAAGGATTAATGTTTCATAGTAAATAGTGATTTTGTTAGTTTTGGGAGGCAATCAAGATTAAGTGACTTGCCCAGAGTCACACAGTCAGTAAGCTGGATCTGAACTCAGGAATAGTGAGTTTTTTGTTTTTGTTTTTTTAAGTATGATTAAGATTTTGTCTTGAGAAATGAAATTAGAAATTATGAAACATGGTTACTTTAATTTGGATTTAACAAAATTAAAGTTATAATGTCAAATGGGAGCTGATTTCTTAAAATAAGACTAAATCAAGTGGTGATGTGTGTCATTTTTCTCTTTCATATAATAGTGAATCCTCTTCATGAAAATAGAGCGGTATGAAGGGCTCCCTCCTTTTCCCAAGTATCTTTCTTATCAAATCATTCCCTTTTTAAAAACTTATTTTTATGTATTTCATTTTCCAAATACACATAAAGATAGTTTTCAACATTCATTTTTGTAAGACTTGGTATTCAAATTTTTCTCCATCCTTCCCTTACCTCCTTCAAACAATCTGATATAAGTTAAATATGTGCAATTATTTTAAATATATTTCAGTATTTGTCATGTTGTACAAAAAAAATCAGATCAAAGGGAGAAAAAACACAAGAAAGAAACAAATAAGCTTAAAACAGCAACCAAAAAAAGGTGAAAATCCTCTGCTTCGATCCAGATTCAGTCTTCATAGTTCTCTCTCTGGTTGTGGATGGCATTTTCCATTCCAAATGTATTGGGATTGTCTTGGATCACCGCATTGCCGAGTAGAGCTATGTCTATTACAGTAATCATCACATTATCTTGCTGTTGCAGTGTACAGTGTTCTCCTGGTTCTACTCACTTCACTTAGTATCAGTTCACGTAAGCCTCTTCAGACTTTTCTGAAATTAGCCTGTTCCTCATTTTTTATAGAACGATAATATTTCCTTATATTCATATACCAGAACCTATTCAGTCATTCCCCAACTGAGGGGTATCTACTCAATTTCCAGTTCCTTGCCACTATGAAAAGGGCTGCCACAAACATTTTTGCATTTCCCTTTTTTATGATCTCTTTGGGGAAAAGACAAGTAGAGACACTGCTGAATCAAAGAGTATGCACAGTTTGATCGCCTTTTGGACATAGTTCCAAATTGTTCTTCAGAATGGTTGGATCAGTTCATGTGACTTCTAGAGTCATGCCAGGTTTTTCCTTCATAATGCTGTGATCATTGCATTTCTGTTAGTTCTGCTCAGTTCCCTCGGCATCACTTCATAAGTCTTTCCACTTTCTCCTGTTACTATTTTGTCTTAATCTGTTCATCCATTCCTCAAAAGATGAGCATCTTCCAGTTTGGGGCTACTATGAAAAGAGCTGCTATTAACATCTTTGTAGATATGGGTCCTTTTCTGTTTTCTTCTACCTCTTTGGGACATAGACTCTAATAGTAGGATATCTGGGTAAAAAGACTGAAAAGTCTGGTAAACTTTTGGGGCATGGTTCCAAATTGCTTTCCAGAACGGTTCTCTCTCTCTATCTCTCTTTTTTTTCTGTCATCTTTGCTAGTCTGATATGTGACAAATGAAACCTCAGAGTTTTTTTTTTAATTTGCAAGTCTCTAATTATTAGTGATTTGAAGCATTTCTCATATATCTGATAGCTTGGATTTTTTTCTTTGAAAACTGCCTGTTAAAAAAATATTTTATTCAAAAGAAACACGTTTTATTTTAATTGAAAAAAAAAAGAAAGAAAACTACCTGTTTAAATCCTTTCTCGTTTATTTATCGGATGTTGCTTTAAATTAATTCTTTATATATCTTGACTATAAGATCTTTATTATAGAAATCTGCTGCAAAGATTCTCTCCCTCCCCCCACTCAGTTACTGTTTGTTTTCTAATCTTAACTGCATTAGATCTGTACAAAAACTTTTACATTTTTTTTTATCATCAGAATTGCCCTTCTTATCTTCTATGATGGCTCCATCATTTGTTTGATCACGAACTCTTCCCCTACCTATAGGTCTGAAAGGTTTCTTGTTCTTATTTGCTTATGATGTCAAAAGTCATGTGTCCATTTGTAGTTTATCTGGGTATATGGTGTGAATGTTGATCTATACCTAATTTCTGACAAGTTGCTTTCCAATTTTCCCAGAAAGTTTTGTCTAACAGTGAGTCCTCCTTCTCCTTTCTCCCTTGTTCCCTATCCCAGCCCAGAAATGAGTTGGCTGAAGCCAACTCTAACCAGCTTGAGAAAGCTGGTTGTTAAATTTTCAGTATGAGCATTTACACTTCAAAAATAAGCAGTGACACTAAAAATCAAGGCTTGATTTAGCGTTTTGTTGGTTGTCTAGATTTAAGGAAGTATTAATAACACAGATTAAACTTTAAAGTATGAGTGCATGCAGTTTCTTTTCCCCCACCAGGAGCAAGTTGTTAAAGCTACCAACAGTTACTGTGTATAATATTCTCCTGGTTCTGCTCATTTCACTCAGCATCAGTTCATGTAAGTCTTTACAGGTTTTTCTGAAATCCACTTGCTCATCATTTCTTATAGAACAGTATTGCATTTCATTCATATACCAGAACTTATTCAGCCATTTCCCCAAGTGATGGGCATCCCCTTGATTTCCATTTCTTTGTCACAACATTAAGAGTTGCTACAAATATTTTTGTGCGTGTGGGTCCTTTCCCCCTTTTTGTGATCTCTTTGGGATACAGACCTAGTAGTGGTATCACTGCACAAATGGTTGCCTTTTGGGCATAGTTCTAAATTGTTCTCCAGAATGGTTGCATCAGTTCACATCTCCACCAACACTGTGTTAGTGCACCGCTCTTTTCACCTCTTTCCCAACATTGATCAGTTTCCATTTCCGTCATCTTAGCCAATCGGAGCGGTGTGAGGTGGTAGCTCAGAGTTGCTTTAATTTGCATTTCTCTAATCAATAGAGGTTTAGAGCATTTTTTCACATGACTATAGATAGCTTAGATTTCATCATCTGAAAATTGCCTCTTCATATCTTTTGACCACTTACTTATCAACAGGAGAATGGCTCTTATTTTCATAAATTTGACTAGGTTATCTATATATTTGAGGAAAGGACCTTTCTATTTTTAAACCAATACCAAATCGTTTTTGATGATTCTTGATTTGTACTGCTTTGTAGTAAAGTTTGAGATCTGAGACTGTTGTTGTTCATTCACGCCCATTTCTTCATGACTCCATTTGAGGTTTTCTTGACAGGGATACTAGAGTGGTTGGCCATTTCCTTCCCCAGCTCATTTTACAGATTAGGAAAGAGAGGCAAACAGGAATGGTGACTTGCCCAGGGTCATACAGCTAGTAAGTGAGGATAGATTGGAACTCTGTAAAATGTGTCTTCTTGACTCCAGGTCTGGCCCTCTATCCACTACAGCACCACCTAGCTGCCCCAGATAGACCATCTACCTTCCTACTTTTCTCCCCATTACTTCTTTTCATATTCTTGATCATTTGTTCTTCCATCCGAATTTTATTCTTGTTTTTCCTGGCCATACAAAATAATCCTTTGGAAGTTTGTCACTGGATAGAGAAATTAACTTAAGTAGTCTTTTCATTTTATTATATTTGTGTGATTTACCCATGAGTAATGAACATTTCTCCAATTATTTATGTTTCTGAAAAAACAAAAACAAAAACAGTTTTTTAACAGTGGAGCTCCTGGGTTTTTCTCAGTACTTAGACTTCCAAATATCGTATTCCTTCCGTACAGAGTAATTTTTCTGAGGCACAGGCCCGGTCATACCCCTCATTCTTCTACTCAAAAGCGTTTAATGACCGTTTCCTCTGACTTTGCCCAGACTATTCCTCCAAATCTGGAATTTACCTCCTCCTCTTAGGATCTCCAGATTCTAGTGAGGCTTGTCTCAAGTGTTTCCTCATCCCACCAGTGCCTCTTCAGCTCCTCCCCACCTTGAATTTTCCCCTTATTTACTTTGCATCTACAATCCCTCTACATCTTGCCTCCCTCCAAGGAACGCCAGCTCCATCTGAGCAGGGCCTGCCCCTCTTTCTCCCTAGCTCCCAGCTCCAGGTCAGGCACAAGGCCTCACAAAAGTTTTTGGATGACTGGTGACAGATCTCTCAGTTCCCCGGGCAATTCTCAAACTAAGTGCCAGAGCTGGCAAGAGGTGGGCACTTCCTCCCCTTAAGTCCCTTACCTTGTGAAAAGATGAGACAAGCAGCCAGAGCTTCTGAAGCCAGTGAGGATCCCAGGTAGCCAAACTTCAGCTCCTCAGGATAAACCCTCGTTCATTCGGTCCCTCAGCCAGTCGCTGGTTTTTCTCTTTTGCCTCCTCTGGGGTTCACAATTCACTAAAACTTGGCTGGGGAGAAGGCTGTAAAGAAGAGGCAAAGTCAGGGATCCCCCTCTGGATTGGTGACTCGTGACTGGTGATGATACTTGCTTGGAGAACGGACTGAAAGGTACTGAACTCTCATTTCCCTTCCCAAGTTTATCCACACTCTAGAGGAACAGCCCACGTTCTCCCAGAGAGATCGGTGCTATGTGGCCTCACTGCTGTCTCTGGCCCTCCACGGCAAGCTAGAATATCTGACCGACATCATGAAGACCCTTCTCAGTGACCTCACAGCTCAGTATGTCCACAAGAACCCCAAACTGATGCTTCGCAGGTAAGGAAGGCATAGAGAGCCAGAATCCCAAGCTGCCCACTCTGGCCCAGCTTCTAGCCCAGGCTTCCTGCCCCTAGAAAGCCTGCTGAAATGACCTTATTGGGGGGAAGAGGGGGAGGGGAGAGGGGGGAGGGGGAAAGAAATCTCACTGGCCTTAGAAGCCAAAGTGCACATTCTGATTTTGATGTTCAGCCATTTGACTTAGTCATTTCACTTCCTTCTAGAGCTCAATTTCCTCATCTGTAACATAGGAATGATAAACTTCACATTGTTAACTTTGCAAAGTTGTGTAGAAAGTGCTTATTAAGGGCATGTCATTAATGTGGGAATATGTTTAACGTGACAGTACGTGTATAATACGTGTATAATGTGTCAGATTGTTTGCCATCTTGAGGAAGGAAGAGAGGAGGAAGAAAAGTTTGGAATCAGAATCTTACAAAAATGAATGCTGAAAACTATCTTTACATGTAATTGGAAAAAAATACTACTTACAAGGAAGGAAGAGAAAGAAAGAAAAAGAGCGAAAGGAAGAGGAAGAGAGAAAGGCAGAGAGAAAGAGAAAGAGAGAAAGAAAGAAAGAAAGAAAGAAAGAAAGAAAGAAAGAAAGAAAGAAAGAAAGAAAGAAAGAAAGAAAGAAAGAAAGAAAGAAAGAAAGAAAGAAAGAAAGAAAGAAAGAGGGGAAAAAGGATATGTCACCCTTCTCCCACCTTCTTTCTGATTCTGTCCTCAGAATCACTACTTCCAAGGAGGCTTACTGAATTAAGTCCACATATTTGATGCTCTGGAGGCAGCTCTAGGATAAGGTCAGAGGGTGACAAGGACTTAAAACTCCTTGTACCTTGCCCTTCCTTTTCTTTATCTGTGACCTTTTGGTTGAAAACCCTTCCCACCCTATGCCACCCCAGTAACAGAGAAAAAGAGTTGAGCAAAATCTCTACTTTGAGCAAGTCTGACAGCATACGCAAGGTTCCACACGACAGTTGCCCGCTCCTTGAATGCCAGGATCCTCTCTGATGGTCTTGTGTCACTTTATAGGACTGAGACCATAGTGGAAAAGCTTCTAACCAACTGGATGTCCATCTGTCTCTACTCCTTCCTGAAGGTGATGTAATGCCATCCCTGGTAAAGGTCTGAGGACTTCAGAGTGGGACCGCTCTGATTCCTAGTCTCCTGCCCCAGAGCACCACAAATCCTATTCTCCTGCTGATCAACGCCACCCTCACTTCTGAAGTTTGATTGCCCAACGAATGCCTCCCCTCTCTCCGGTCTCACTGGCCGATGCCTCCCTGTTCCTTCAGTTCCACTCATTGATATTTCTCTCTTTTCCGGATCCCAGGAGGTGGCAGGGGAGCCCTTGTACATGCTATTCCGAGCCATCAAGTACCAGGTCGACAAGGGCCCTGTGGATGCGGTGACAGGCAAAGCAAAGAGAACCCTGAATGACAGCCGGCTCCTGAGGGAGGACGTGGAATTCTGGCCACTGACACTGACTGTGCTGGTAGGGCCTGGGGCTGGGACCAGCGAGCCACAACGCGTGCCTGCCCGCGTGCTCAACACCGACACCATCACTCAGGTCAAGGAGAAGGTGCTGGACCAGGTCTACAAGGGCACGCCCTTCTCCCAAAGGCCCTCGGTGCACGCCCTTGACCTCGGTGAGACACTCGCCTCCCAAAGCACCCTATCTGGAGAAGCCCTCTAGGATTCTTCCTCTAACCCTGAGATACAACAACACCTGCCAAGTCATGGCAGTCTCCATCTAAGCCCTGTAACATGGGTTTGAGGGGGAGAAACCCTGGGGCCTGGGGAAGGCCAGGAAGGCTGTGCCTAACTTGAGCTTAGCAGGATAATTCATTTGGGACAGAGAGGAGGGCCGAAGGCATGGTGAAGGAATGGGCTGGTGTACAGGAACAGACCCTATATCCCTAGCTCCGTGGAACATAAAGAAGGGTATGTGTAAATGAGGCTAGAAAGGCGGAACCAGGACGTGGGGGACCTTGAATGCCAGACTTAAGACTTTGGATGTTATCTGATGAGCCGTGGGGACCTCTGCAATCTCAGCCCTATCACAAGTCCATGCCTACTGAGAAGCTCTCAGACTCTTCTCCTTTCATTGCCCCCCCCCTTTATTTCCCTAGAGTGGCGTTCAGGAGTGGCCGGGCACCTGACCCTGTCAGATGAGGATTTGACCTCTGTGACCCAGAATCAGTGGAAAAGACTCAACACCTTACAGCATTACAAGGTGCCAGGATGAGCAAAGTCAGAGAAGAAGGGGGAGGGGGGGGGGAGGGAGACTAGAGTCAGTCCTTTCCTTTGGTCCCTGACCCTGGAGGAGGCCACGCTCCTGCCAACTTTGTCCTGCTCCCCTCTCCCTCCCCGTAGGTCCCAGATGGGGCAACTGTGGGGCTCATCCCCCGAATGCACAACGGGAATAGCATCTCCAAGAGCCCTAATCAGAGTTTTCTCTCTGGAGAGAGTAAGTAGCATATAGTGTTTGGACCCAGGTGGAAATGCTGCAGTGGACTGGGTTATGTTTAACTAGAGGCTGCTGGGAGAAATCGGGGCAAAGGCCGGGGTCCGAAATTCTCATCGAAAACGGAATATCTGTGAGTGCTGTGAACCTGACTCAGCAGATACTCCTTTTGATACATGAATCAAATTAAATGGGGGCTCCTGCTTATCCCCACCCAGTTCTCCCCAGCTCAACCAAAGGGAAGTCAAGGGCCGAGAAGAATGCATATATGTGGCTACAGATTCTCTTTCTCATAAAACAACTATGGATCGATCGTCTAATTAGCCATAGGCATGACTGGGCTGAACCAAAGGGGACACTTAAAGTAGGCAGGAGGGGGTAAGAATTCCCCCGAGTCCGTGGGGACCCCTCCTCCCCAAGAAATCCCAGGGCTCAGACTGAGTTGAGGATCCCCAGCTCTACCCTATCTCCCTTCTCCCTCTGCACTTGGCCCATACACACACACACACACACACACACACACACACACCCGTCACCTTCCAGTCACCAGAGCCAGTCTTCCCTGGGGAAGGTGAAGGTAGTCTCTCTATGTGATCTGTGCCCTCTCAGGCTTGCCCATGTTGGAGGATGGTGACGAGAGTGGCATTAGGCTGTGGCACCTGGTCAAGTCTACAGAGGAACCCGAGATAGCCAAGCAGAGGAGAAGCAGTCTTCGAGACCGGGAACGGGCTAAAGCCATTCCTGAAATCTACCTCACACGCCTACTCTCTATGAAGGTGAGTGGGGCCGCAGCCTGGCTGCCAAGGCCAGACTCGGCTTGCTGTGGAAGGGATAGGCCCAAGTGGCCTGTGGGAATATCTATGGCCAAATCAGAGAAGGTGCTGGGGAAGATTAACTCGGAAGGCAAAGTAGCGGGCTGACCGTTCCAGCCTGGCCGAGAGAATAGAGCCCACCCAGCCACAACAGAAAGTCAGGACTGGAAGGGGCCTGCCTCAATGCCATCTTCCCAACCCTCTCTTTACATAGGAAGAAGCCAGGTCCAGACAGGGCAAAGGAGTAAGTTAAGATCACCCAGCTTTGTGATGTCCAGGCTTGGGATCTTTCCCCTACAATTCATCAATGAAGCAAAGTGAGGCCCAGGGCAATCGTTGTTCCAAGTACCAGACAAAAATAAGAGAATCTCTTTTGCCTGACTCCGAGTATTTGTCACAAGGGGTTGAGGATGATGAGATTTGTTTTTCATTTTTCTTTTATAATTTGGGAGAGGGAGAGGGGGAGAGAAAAGAGACTTGTGAAAAGAAATTCAAAGTAAAGTAAAACAAACAGAATTTCACCTATCTCCTACACAGGGCACACTGCAGAAGTTTGTAGATGATACTTTCCAAGCCATCCTCAGTGTGGACCGGCCCGTGCCCATTGCAGTCAAGTATTTATTTGACTTTTTGGATGAGTTGGCAGACAAACATGGCATTGAGGACCAGGAGACCCTGCACATCTGGAAAACCAACAGGTAGCCCTCTCTCAATCCACCAGAAAGGCACTTCAACCACTTAGTTCAAGCCACCCACTTCACAGATGGGCAAACTAAGGCCTGCAGCAGTGAAGTGACTTGCCAAGAACATACAGAAAGTGATAGCACCAGAGCCAGAACCCAGATGTCCTGACTCCCAAGTCCAAGTTACCTGCCTGGTGGTCTTGGGGGGAGGGGATACCTAAATTATGGGGAAATAAATAATAGATGGTAATCTATTATTACAAAAAAAAATAGATTGTAGAAAGATGATGAAAGAGTCCGCATCTCCTAAATGCCCCCCTAATCACATGAACTGTATACCCTCAAGACTCCAAAAGGGGAAGGGGACTACCTTTTCCCCCATGTTAGGAAGGACAGATGGTTCACACATTTCCATGTAATTCACAGGAGCTGAGGACTTTATCCAGCCCTGGTCATGGAGTTGTTTTTCTTTTTTTAATTCCTTTTTATTATAAACTTAATATTATCACCCCAGTAATCCCTGGAATAAAGCCCAATATGAACATATAACCAGGACCCTTTACCATAAAAATGGCATCTGACCCACACTGCACCCCTTCTGACCTTTGTCCATTTATAACTGCATAGAGACAGCTAAATGTAGAGGGTTGGCCAAATTCTATGCTATGCTTGGAGTTCAGCTCTTTTGTTCACTCTACTGTCTTCTGCCTTTCCATAATTCCTTATGATTCTCAGATTTGCCATTTTTAATGTTGCCATAATATTCGATTTTCTCAAAATATCATCATTTAGCTATTCCTCCTTCATACCACAGCCATTCATTCCATCAACAAGAATTATTTCTTCTTCTTTTCTGTGTGTCTGGTACTGTGTAGAGCTATGGGACCACAGAAATTAAACCAAAACACTTGTCTTCAGTGATGAATAATGCAGCCATGATTTTTTCCCTCACAGTTTGTCTTTGTTTTCTTTATCTAGATGTCAAAATTGTGGGTTTTCTGCATTCACCCTTATTGTTGCTTTCATAAAACTCTTGTTTAAGAAACTGCTAGCTAGCTCTTCCAAAAGATTGCGTCAGGGTTCATAATCATCATTGAATGTATGAGTGTCCCTGTTTCGAGGAAAGATTGGTTTAGGGGTTTGAGGGAAGTAATAAGACACTCTTCCTTCTCTGGTCTTTACTGCCAGCCTGCTACTGCGCTTCTGGGTAAACACCCTGAAGAACCCCCAGTTCATCTTTGATGTCCGGGTCTCAGACAACGTGGATGCTATTCTCACTGTCATTGCTCAAACCTTCATCGACTCCTGCACCATCTCTGAGCACAAAGTGGGCCGGGTGAGAAGGGATGGGGGGAATTACATCTCCAGAAGCGAGTTTTTGATACTTCATTGGAGTATGGGGGGGGGGGAGGCTCAGAAAGCTAGGAAAAGCATCTGGGAGAGGCTTGCCCCAGAATGACATATTAGCTGAGGGATACTTTGGGGGATGAAGGGCTAAGGTGTTAAGAAGGGGAACTGTGGTTGGTGGGGCTAGAAACTGCAAGGCAGATGGCAGCAATTCTGCCTGCAGGGTTTCACTTTGAGTCCTTTCTCCTTTTTTCTGTGGATGGCAGGATTCCCCTGTGAATAAACTCCTCTATGCCCGGGAGATCCCTCGATACAAGCAGATGGTGGAGAAGTGCGTGGTCGGCTGACTAGGGCAAGGGCTGCCGGGAGGGAAGGGGAGGGCGACTGAGGAGAGGGAACCATTGGGCCAGTTGTGTCAGAGGTTGAAGTTTGGGATGAGGGGAGGGCCCATATTGGTCCACTGGTCCTCAAGGTTGTCAGCTCTTTCTTCATATCTCTCTGCTGCCTAGGTATTATTCAGATATTCGGCAGAATACGACTGCCAGTTACCAGGAGATGAACTCGGCCTTGACAGAGTTATCAGGGGTGAGTAGCAGGATTAGTTAGGCCTGGACTGTCCTAGGCTGAACAGATAACTGGGTCTTGGCAATGATGATTAGGGCCGACTGAAGAAACAAGAGACCCAAGCCCTGACCCAGCCCCATAATTTGTTATGGCCTGAGGGGGAAGACTAGCCTCTCCTCAAGGATTTTTTTTAAAGCAACAGGAAAAGGTGCAAACAGATTTGATTGAGTGCTTTCATTTCTTAGGAAGGAATATGGATTGGGTTGAATGGGGAAGACTGTTTGGAAGAGGGGCCACTTAAACTAATCCTGGAAGGATAGGCAGGCAGAAGGGGAATGGTTGAAGATAATGCATCATAGATCATAGGATCATAGTTTTTCTTTGGTAATTTTTTTTCAAACAACAAGCATCTATTTCTTCTCTCTCCCCACCACCACCACCATGGGGTGGCGGGTAGGAAAGAAAAAAATAAAACAAAAAATCTTTGTAACAAATCTCATAATCAACAAGAAAAATTCCCACAGTGACCATTTCCAAAAAGGTATGCCTTATTCTGCACCCTGACTCCACCACCTCTGTCAGGAGGTAGGCAGTATGTTTTCTCAGGAATCCTCTGGAATCACAGTTGCTCACTGCATCCATCAGAGTTTTCAAGCCCCTATTGTTGTCTTGTTGGTTGTTCTCCTGGTTCGGCTCGATTCCCTCTTCATCAGCTCATACAAGTCTTCCCAGGTTTCTCTGAAAACAACCAACCCCTTCACCATTTCTTACAACGGAGCAATATTCCATCATATTCATTTGCCATCAAATTCAAGCCATCCCCCAATAGATGGGCACCTTTTAATGTCCAGTTCTTTGCCCCTGCAAAAAGAGCAACTATAAATATTGTTTCATCTCAGTATCATAGGTTTTACAGCTAGGAGGGATCTTAGGAACTGACAAGTTCAACTCCCTGATTTTACACATAAGGACATGGGAACTCAGAGAACTTAACTTGCTAGGGTTACAATTTGTATCCTAAAGCCAAGGCCAACTCCCTATTCACTACACCCAGCTGCCTCAACAAATGTTGGAGGGAGGTCTTTCTGACTTCAAGATGGAGACTTGGACTATAGAAAAAAGGGCCATAGGGAGACCAGGCTGGGCAGAAGGAAGCAGGGGTGAAAGATCGGATCAGCGGGATGGGGACAGATTTATCGTATGGGAGGTGGGGCACGGAGGGAAGGGAGGACAGGACACAGCTGCTGGTGACCAAGTGTCCAAAAGAGGATGATTCTGACCTCAGTGGTCCCTTCCCCACCAAGATCTGATACTCTTTCCAACAATGTGTGTTCTTCCCAACCCCAGAATTATGCTTCTGATGTCACCTGCTTGGTTGCCCTGCATGAGCTGTATAATTACATCAACAAGTATTATGACCAGGTGAGAAGCAAGTGGGCTTCTGGGGAGAGATTGGAGAAGGGCCTAGAACCTTGGAGGGGAGGAAGAGAACCCCTTGAGGTTAGATATCTAGTGCTTACTTAAAGTTAGAAAGGAGGTTGAGGCAGTGGGGAGCTGAGTAAGGCTATCTTCCCAGTCTCCTAGAGTCAGCTTTGCTTGGATCAGAGCTTTGCTTCAGTGCCTAACATCTTGAAAGGCCTTCAGAGGGGAAATCGGCTCCCAATCAGATCCAAACTCCCTGAAAAAGGGATCCTGACAGCCAAGGTCAGAGCATCCATGCTAGGAGTGATGGTGTAAGAGCTCTAAGATGGGGAGAGGAATTTGCTTCCTGAAGGTTTGCTCCAGCTCTATGGGAAGGTCGGGTTGGGGGGGGGGTCTGTTTAGGTCTAGGGAAGACTACATTCTGGGTTTAGCAGAGAAAGAATTGGAGGAGGGAGCAAAAAGGGAGGGGACAGTGAGCAGGAGGACAATGCTAACTGACCAGATCTCTCTGGCTTTTTCCAGATTATCAGTGCCCTAGAGGAGGACCCTGTAGGTCAGAAGATGCAACTGGCTTACCGGCTTCAACAGATTGCCGCTCTGGTGGAGAATAAAGTTACTGACTTGTGAGTCTCCACTCCCAGAGCCCAGATATTGGGCTAAGAAGAAGATGGACCAGTGGGAGCTGCTCCAGCCAGACCCTCCAGCTTAAAATCAACTGCCAGGGCCCCCTCTCTCCTACCAGTAGTGCCTTTTGTTCCAGCTCCCTATAGACCCAACTGGGTGACTCTGTCCTTACAGATTCTCTCTCCCCTCCCCCCAAAATGGAGTTCGAGAGGACAAGGAGCCTCTCTCTCTAAGACCCTTAACTGAGGTTTGGGGCAGATTGAGGCAGGAGGTTGGGTGAACACTGTTGGTACCCAGAGTAGTGGTCAAAGCTTGACCCAATTTTTCCCAAGTATGGAGGAAAAAGTGAAGAATGAGCCCTTTCTGGGAGAGTCTTCTGTGATGGAGAAGGGGGGAGGGGGGCAGACATTCAGGACTTCCCATTCAAGCCAGTCTGGCCTAGCCCATGGCTTCCCCTTGCCCCTATCACTAGGATCATTAGTGGGGGTATGTGAGGGAGGGGACCACCAAGCTTTGCCTTTCTTATTGAGGTCTGTTAATTATGGCATAGCTAGTCTCAGACAGCCCTGAGTTACCCTAATTCACACCAGCTCCAGCCCTTTTTGGGATACTTAAAGGATGGCCTGCCCTCAACCCTGCCCCCCCCCATCCCATGTATTTATTTACTTGCTGGAAAATTTGGAAATAAATGAGATCAAAGCCTTTAAAAAAAAGTTCCAAATAATCTCTTGTTGGTGTTTGTGTTTGTGGAGGGTCTGGGGGAAAGGCAGTTCTCAGTATATTTCCCGAGGATCCTGTTGGCATCCTTAAGGCCTGTTGCTGGGCACTCAGGGTATGAGAGTGGAGAGACACAGGGATGAGGCAGAAGAAAACTTAAACTTAGCAATAGCTGGGGCAACGAGCATAATGTCGGGGGTTGAGGGTAGTGTGTAAACACACACATGCTCAGGCACACACAAGCACACTCCTTTGCCTTCTCTTCCTTTTCTCTTGGTTCTCCTCTCTCTCTAACTGCCCCTCCTTTGCCTCCTTTGCTGGATCCTCCTCCAGATCACAGCCTCTAACCACAGGTGTCCCCAGGGGCTCGACCTGGCCCTCTTCTCTTCTCCCTCTATGTTACTTGATGGTGAGCTCCCATACTCAAATCTACCCATCCCACCGCAACCCTCAGCTTGTCCTTCAATCTCACATCTCCAATGAATTGCCTTTCAGACATCTCAAACTATGTCCAATAGAAAACTCGTCTAAAGCCCAATTCATTATCTTTCCCCTTAAGCCTCCCTGCCCAATCACCTCCCCCCAGGTTACCTCCAACTCCATCACAGTCTCCATCACCTCCTGGCTCTTTGATCCTGCTCTGACGCTCAAAGCCTGCTCGCCTAAGTCCTCACGCCATATTCTGTATGTGCTCTTCAGCTCATTGCCCCTGACCTCCTGACTATTCCTGCCCCCAGACCTGGAACGCTCTGCCTCTTGGGCAGAGGTAGGTAATGACCTACCTGCCCCCCCCCCCCCCGGTTTTTTTTTTTTTTTTTCGAGTCAATTTAAAGGACCATCTCCTCCGAGAAGCCTTCTCCATCCCCCTTCATTCCAGGGCCTTCCCGCTGCTCAGTATTTCCTAGTGATTCTGCACAGGGTTTGTTTTGTATAGATTTGTTTGATTGTCCCCTCTCCTTCCTCCTCCCCGGTTAGGTTGTGAGTTCTTTGAAGACCATCTTTTGCCTCAGCACTTGGCAGGGTACCTGGTATTCGGCAGGTGCTTAATAAATGTTTATCGACTATCTACCAAATCCCTGCACAGTCAGCCCAATATGAGGGGAGTGGGGAAGAGGGTGGGGAAGGAATGGGTTAGAAGAAAGTTTGTGTCACAGAGTCTGGAGGGGGAAGGTAGAACAGGCATGGGGGCCGTGTTTGAGAGAGTAGAACACATTCTATAAACCTTATGAGAGCCAGGAAGACAAGAGAGAAGGGTAGAGGAAGGGCGTGCAAAACTCGGGGATGTTGCCGGGGTCCGTGACAAAGCACGGAGGTGACGGCCTCCCCGGCCCGTAGAGTGTGAGGAATGGCAAAAAGCCATCCAGTTCTTCTGGGACAAATTGTACTCGAGGGGAGTCCTGGGGGACAAAAAGACAGAGCTGGGAGGGGAACAGAGCATTGGTGGGGTTATTGGTCGTAACCAGTCTTTTTTTGCACGGGGAAACTGAGGCCGGGAGACGGGGTTGGAGATGAAATTTAGTCTCCTGGCAAAAGTAAGGAAGCGCACGGGGAGGTTGGCTACGGGGGAGAGGGGCTAGGGCATAAAAGGTTGGCCCCGAGGGCTCACTTCACTACCCTCGCCATCACTGAGGAGTAGGGAAGATGCAGAACTACGGTTCTTTTTGGAGGCCAGTGTAGCTCGAACCGAGCACTTGCTTCGGGCTTTCTTCTCACTTCTCTCTCGCAGCCGTCTAGACTGTCCGGCAGCACATCGTCTAGAACCAGGACGACGGTGCCCGCGTGCTGGCACGCTCGCGCAAGTGTGGTCGGGCCCAGATCGGCAATGACCGTGGAGAGGGGTTCCAGGGGCCCGGAGCCGAGATCGGACGGGACTGGAGCAAGCCAGCCCGGGCGGGCTGGGGAAGTGGGAGCTGGGCCCCGGGCCAAGCGCAGGGTGTACGCCCCCTCCTCGTCCCCAGCCGGGCCGGCTCCGAAACCACGGCCCGGACTTGGGCTCCCCGGGGCCCCGCCCCGTCCCATACTGACATGTCCCCGCCTCCCATAGAACCTAACCCGCCCAACTCCGGCCCGAAGAGCAAGAAGCAGCGGCCGGGGAAGGAAAGGGGCGGGGCGGGCGACGCTGGGGGTAGCGCCCTGCAATCGCAAGGGGGCCGGCTCAGGCAGCCAGAGACAGCGGATGCGCCAGCAGCTGCAGCAGCTCAGCTCTCGTCTCCCGCTGCCTCCGCCCCCCGCCATTGCCTCCACCGTTGCCACCTCCGTCACCGCCGCCTCCACACCCCCCCCCTCCGCCACCCCCGAGGAACCTGCATGTACATCCCAAGTAAGTTCTCCCGACGGCCCGCTGGGGGGCAGACCCCTAGGAGGGAGTCGACGTCTCCCGGGAGGGGAGCCCAAGTGGTCCAGGGGGAGGGGGGGGGGATGTAGCGGCAGGTGCGGCTCAGAGCCTACGGGGGAGGAGGGGGGGATCTAGTGGGAGGTGGCTCGGCCTGGAAGGACGGACAGTATGGAGCCGCCCCTCCCCCGAGTGGGCGGGGGGATTTTGAGAGTTCAGAGGCACTCTAGTGGGGGGTGGGGTGAGGGGCGTGGCAGGCCCAAGGCTGGCCATTCTTTCCCTCGGGACTTGGAGGGAAAGACCCTGAGTTGAAACAGACTGAGGAACGGGAGAGATGGATACAGGCAGAGCCGGCACACCCGCGGACCCCTAGTGTCATCTTAGGACTTAGGAGTTTAGAACCAGAATATGGAGCACAATCCTTTCAGGTGGCCGATGTTGGTCAACCCAGCTCTGGGGACGTCTCCGTTTAGGTAACGTGTGCCTTTAAGAGTTAAAGGACCAGGACCCTCAGCGAGTTGGTAGAGTGGACTTTTTTGGGTGATAGGGGGAGGGGACCTTTCCACTGACATACCTTTCCCTTCCCTAAAAGCAGCTGAGAATCTATTTATAACCCTTTCCCTGGCCAGCCGAGTGAAATCAGCCCAGCTATAAATGCCCCTCAATCCACTCTCTCCATAGTAGAGATAAGGTCTCCCTCCTCCCAAAAAATTTCCAAAAGGGGAAATTGACGTCAACCCCATCCCCACTCCCTACCTCCAAAGAGCTAGGCCGAGTGGCTGAGGGCAGAACACCCGAGCTCTTCGGGCCTTGGTGTGGGGGACTGGGGGATCGGTTAGCTTAGATTTTTCCTGGTAACCTCCTAAGTTGGGGTACAGTAGGTAGGAGATAGTGTAGTGGCGAAATCAAGATGAGCTCAAGCAGCAGCAGCAGCGACAGGTAGGGGGGGTGCCTCAAATCCCTGGAGTCCAGAGCCAGAAATGGACCTCCCGCTGGGATTCTCCCTGCCGGGTAGAGCTAAGCAGCCCGGGAGAATGGGGTGGGGGTGGGGGAGGGGGAGTGGAGTGTGGGGGAAGGGAGAATCTGGCGGGGATGAAGTGGAAATTGGAGGGAGGGCTGGGGGGAGGCCAAGAAGGCTTGGAGGGTAACCTGAGGCCTTCCCTCTCCACCCCTACCAACAAGCTCACATCTCGTATGTGGCCACGAGTCCACTGACCTGGAGGTGAGAGCTGGTCGGGTGCTACCCCCCATGGTACTGGAGGGCCTTCTGGGCTCTGATGATGAGGAACAGGAAGACCCCACCGATTACTGCAGGGGTAATAGAGAGCCGCCAAAACCAACTTGGCCTCCCCCCTTTGGATGGGAGGTGGGAGCAAAGGGTGCATCCGAGGCAGGCAGCCTGAAGTCCCAGAAAGCAAGGCAGCTTCAGTCTCTCCCCTCTCTGGAAGGGGTGGGGATGGAGGTGGGAGGACAAAGCGGTAACATCTTGCCCCTTCTTGTTCCCCTGCCCTAAGTTTTTTAATGCTGGGGGGGGCGGGGGGAGGAAGAGGCAAAGAAGGAGAGAGAGGTTTCGTCCTTAAGGAGCCCCAGCAAGATCTGCTGGGTTATTGGACCGTGGTCCCAACGATTAGGACAAGTAGTGAGCCTGTGAGGGACGGGGATGCTAGCAGAGGGCCCGGCCCCGGCTCCCGAGTCCCGGAGAAATGGAATCCTAACTCTGGCTACCCTCCCCCCAGGTGGTTACTACCCAGTGAAGATTGGAGACCTGTTCAATGGACGATACCACGTGGTTCGAAAGCTGGGGTGGGGCCACTTCTCCACCGTCTGGCTCTGCTGGGATATCCAGTGAGTGGCTGCTCTCCCCTACTCTCCTCCCAGCCCATTTGGCCAGTTTCTGGGAGTGTGGCCTCCCCCTCCCCTCTTTGGATTTGGGGGGGGGCAGACGCTAACATGGGGGGGGGGTCTCTTTTGTAGGCGGAAACGATTTGTAGCTCTGAAGGTGGTGAAGAGTGCTGTCCATTACACCGAGACTGCTCTTGATGAGATCAAACTGCTAAAATGTGTAAGGACTCGGTCTCCCTTTGGGGCCTCCCTTCTGCCTTGCCCCACCCCCCACATCCCACCGGGTTCAAGGGGTGCAGATGGAAAGAACGGGGGCTCTCCGCTCCTGTAAGGGAGGGAGAACTCAAGAGGAACAAATTCCTTGATGGTGTAAAAGGCTCTTGGCCCTGTTCCCCCCACCCCAGCCCAATCCCCACTGAGCAGTACCCAAATGCCTCCAGGTCCGGGATAGCGATCCCAGTGACCCCAAAAGAGAGACTGTGGTGCAGCTCATCGATGACTTCAGGATCTCAGGGATCAATGGTGTCCGTATCCTTGCAGGTTTGGGCAGTATGCAGGGGAATTGGAGAAGGGGAATAGTAAAAGAGTCTGGAACACTGTGGTGTTTAAAAAATAAAAATATAAGGGGAGGGGACTGTGCCTAGAAAGCGGCAGTGGGTTTGGGAAACCACATAGAAGCCCCTCTGGAAAGCTATCTTGGGAGCCATCTCTTCCCCCAGTCCCCTCACCACACCCCCCCACCAGGAGGAAATGCCCACCCATCCACTGTTCAGTTCCATGTGCCTTCACTCCTCTACCCGGCCAGATGTGTGCATGGTACTGGAGGTTCTGGGCCACCAGCTCCTCAAATGGATCATCAAATCTAACTACCAGGGCCTGCCCCTCTCCTGCGTGAAGAACATCGTCCGGCAGGTAGAGCTGGCTTTGGAACTGGGGGAGGGGGTGGGCTAGGGGCACTGAAAAAGGGAAGGGAGCTTCTGAGAAATAAGCTGAGGCTCAAATCTGGGAAGCCTTCCAGTTTGCTAGGCGCCATACCAAGTACTTCTAACGCCAAGAAAGGCAAAAAAACCAACAAACAAAACTAATTCGTGCCCTGAGGGAGCACTTATTCTAATAGGGCCCGGGTTGGCTAATTGTTTACAAATGGCTTCCCTGTTTTGACTGTGTTGTGTAGGTGTGAGCCTACGCTCAGGTGTATTCCAGGTTCTGACCTCTTAGGTAACCTGGAGAATCACTGGGTCCCAGGAGCAATGGAACAGCCAATCCCAGAGCACAGTAGGAATTCCCACTCGGAAGTTTGCCACTTCACCACTTTAGCCCTCTAGCCCTCGCTTCTTTCGTCCTGTATTCTTGGGTTATGGAATCTCTATACTGAGTTTATGGCTACTCTCCTGGCCTTCTGCAGTGTACCTTCTGGCCTCTCTGTTCTATTGACCAATTCTCTTCTGTTTTTTTAAACTAGTATCAAATTGGTTTGGTTTGTGTTTTGGTTTGGTTTGTGTTAGGTATTGTACGTAAGGGCAGCCGGTCTTCTCTCTATGTTAAGAGTCTCACCTCTTTGTTAAGAGCTTCAGTGCCCATTCCGGCCACGCTCAGCGTGTCTATTCAGAAAAGGGTCATGAGGAGCCAGGGGATAGATTATGGCAGTTCTTTATTCAGGCTCTCATCTCCTCCATCGTTTCCATTGCGGTGCCATCTTTCCCTTACCACCAGCTTTGCTTATATCTTCCCTCTTCTCATCACCTGACCCCTCCTCCTTGCCTACCTTCCTTTCCCACTCTGTGATCACGCCATTTGTCCATACGCCCACACCCCATCAGTAATTAAGTTTGTATTGAAAGGAGGTATTCAATTCAAAGGAGGTCTCATTCTTCTTTCAATTACAGAGCACTTCCTCCAAACAAGCCATTTTCTAAGACCACTTTAGACAGCCATTATCATTATAGTGAAACCATTACCAGCAATCTCCGACCAGTTTTGGGGTCTCCTGTTTCTCTAGGGAATCACAGACCACACCCTTTGATCCTCAATTCAAGGACAAACTTCTTTTACTGGGGTCCCAAAATCTCAGACCCTGGCCGAAGCAATTGGGGTTAAGTGACTTGCCCAGGGTCACATAGCGAGTGTCAAGTATTGGAGGTCATAGTTGAACTCAGGTCCTCCTGACTCTACCCACTGCAGCAACACCTGGTTGCCCCTTGTCAAAAAAAAAAAAAATTAACAATTTCTGATGTGTATAGTTTGAGATCTCATCATGCTAGGCCCTCATCATTCATCTATCTCATTTATCTAGTCTATTTTTCCAATCTGTTTTATCTATTTTCTGTCCAATCTGTTTCTATCTAATCTATTTCTCTAATCCATCTATTTCTATCTATTCTATTTCTTTAATCTATCTCTCATTTTATTTTTCTAATCTAATTCTCTAATCTGTCGCTAATCTACTTGATCTAACTAGCTAATCTATCTCTATCTCTGTGTGTGTGTGTGTGTGTGTGTATATATATATATATATATATATCCCTTGAGTCTTGTCCTTAGGACTCTGAATTAAATTCTATTAGTATCTTTTAGTTCTTAATAAGATACAATTTTGATAATTTGGTGGGTATGTGAGCCTTAGTTTCTTTATTTGTAAAATGAAAGGTTGAGGCCAAATAAACTCTTAAAATCTCTTTGTAATGAAAATCTAAGAGTCTCTGACTCTTCTCTGGAGGGAGTGGGGGTGTCGAGAAGCTTGGGGAAATCCAGTTGATCACTGCTGGTTCCATCACTAGGTACTTCAGGGCCTGGATTATCTCCACACCAAATGTAAAATCATCCACACTGACATCAAGCCAGAGAACATTCTTCTGTGCGTGGGTGAGGTCTACATCCGAAGACTGGCAGCAGAGGCCACATTGTGGCAGCAGTCAGGGGCCCCCCCTGTCTCTGGCAACACTGGTATCACTTGAACTGAGGATGTGGGAGTGGGGGAGGCATTCTCCCTTAGCCTGGGGCTCTCTTACCCCCCAGTTCCTGGCCCTGAGGTCTAAGAATTTCATCTGGCATTTGACTCCCTTAACTCTCTCTCTCTCTCATTCTATCCCCCCCTCCATGCCTACTGCCAGTGAGCTCTGCACCCCAGCAGATCATGGTAAGTTGGTGTCCTGGTGCCTGCCCTGTGTGCCTTTGAGTTTACTCAGAGTTTGTGTCCTCCCATGGGACGTGGTAATGGTGCAGGGAAGCAAGATTTGGGGGTAGTGGCCTTCTTTCTACCAGTTGGGCTGTGAGTGGGAGTAGCCTTGTTTTGAATAAATTTCATTACTAAATTGGCCTTATATTCTCTGAGAACTCAGACAAAAGGTGGACTTTGCTTTGGCCTGCTTGCATTTTGAAGTTACTTTTCAAGTTTCTCAAAGTCAACTTTTAAGAATTCTTTTTGAGTTTCATTCATTCAACCAATCTTTATTGGGCACCTCTTCTCTGGCCTCCAGGCCTTCCTGTGCTGATTTGCCCTGCCCTCGGGGAGTTTCTAGGCTGACCCCAATTTACAATAATCTGTTTGTGAATAGGTTGATCTTGGACTGTCCTTTCTGAGTGTCACAGAGAGGGACCTTTAAATAAAATTAATACCTAGCCCTTAAGGAAAGAGATGATGGGGAATCCACCTTGATGTTCCAGGAGACCATGGACCAGACCAACCACTGAAAGTTCTAAAATCAAATGTTTGTGAAATGGGCCATGTCTGTATCATAACAGGCAGGCAGGTACTAATCACAGGATACCAACTAGAAAGATCTCGGAGACTCCAACCCTCCACCACCCCCCTCATTACAGAGAAGGAAATTGAGGGCCAGAAAGGGGAGGGGAAGATTTGGTCATGAAGGAGGGGGAGTTTGGGGATTTATTGATCAATTCATAGGATCCTGGAATTAGCCTTCATAAGGACCTTAGAGGCAATCTAGTCTAACTCCCTTACTTTAAGGAATGGCTAGGAGACACCACAGTGTGCAGAGTTCTGAACCTGAAGTCAGGAAGCCCCGAGTTCAAATCCAGTCTCAGACATTTACTAGCTGTGTGATCCTGGGCACGGCAATGCCCCTGTGTCTCAATTTGCTCAAATGTAAAAGAGGGGTGGTTTCTTTCTCTGTCTCAGGGTTGTAGGGATCAAATAAGATAATCATTATGACACACTTAGCACAGTGTCTGGCATATAGTAAGCACCATATAAATGTTGGCTGTTATTATTATTTCCATGTGGGGGGAAGAGATAGGGACTGAACTCTCCTAGGGCCTCTGGACCTGACATCTCAAAGGTGAAGGAGCCAATAGGGGGTCCCTTGGTTGGAAATTGTTAATGGGGGGAGAGAACATGTGAGCCTTAGAAGGAGAAGTGCTTCTCCTTCCCCCTTCCCCATCCTTCATACATCTTGGCTTCTCTTTGCTTAGAATGGAAAACTCTCTAAGAACAAGAAGAAGAAGTTAAGACGAAAGCAGAAACGGCAGAAGCAGCTCCTGGAGGAGCGCCTTCGCGACCTTCAGCGCCTGGAAGACCTGGAGGGTGAGAGGCACCTGGAAGGCCTGCTGGCTCCACCCCCTCAGCCTCCCGACATGGACTCAGATGAAGCTGTAGGGGCCACATGTGAGTTCGACTTCCTTTGCTGTGGAGGGGGGAAGAGGGGCCATTTCCTCCACCCTTACACTGCCCCCCCCATCACACCTGGCCTTTATCTCCCACAGTCACCAACTCACAGCTGGGCGAAAGCAGAGGGACCACCCTTGCCGAAGCTTTCGGGGGCAGCCTGGCCTGCAGTCCCCAGAGTCTGACATCCTCTTCAGGCTGCCACCCGTGGGGCGGTGAAGGGACCTCCCCGGCCTCTTCCTCACCACCTTGGGGACAACGGACAGGCAATCGAGGCTTCAGCCCTGACTCACAGACTTCCGGATTTTCGGGCTCCCTCTTCTCCCCCACTTCGAGCTCCACCCTCTCGGGCTTCTCAAATCGTCAGGAGAAGGGGGGACTTCTGTCCCTCAACAGTAAGTAGGGGGGCACATGGCTAGATTGGCTAGGGAGCTCCCCCAGTCTGGAGCCAGCCTTTTAGCTCCCTCTTTTTTTCCTTCTCCCAACTTAGGAACACTCAATGCCTCGGACTTCCTGATTAACCCTTTGGAGCCACAGAATGCAGACAAGATCAAGATTAAAATTGCTGATTTGGGCAACGCTTGCTGGGTGGTACAATGATGGGGGAAACGGGGAAGTAGCCCCTTCACCTTCCTGAGGTCCCCATAGGCTGCTTTGGCTGCTAGGTTTCCAGCAGGCAGCACCATCAGTGCTGTAGACAGACACATCAAATGGGCCGAGCGTGGGCAAAGATTTCTGGAGTAGTTTTGGTCTCTCACCTTTTCTTCCTTTTTGCTGAGTAATTTAATAATTTTATTAATAAGGGCAGCGTGTTTATCAGTAAAAGGATGATCATTTGGCCATCTCCTAGACCAAAGACAGTCATGGCAGTGAGCTCAGGGCTTATGTCTTCTTTTGGAAGAAGGTTCAAAAGGATGTCAATCAACTGAGTGGTTAACAGTTAATAAGAGAATGAATTTTATAATGAGAGGCTGGACCTGAACTTAATGTCATCTTCTTGCGTAAATCCTACCTAGCCTTGGACAATCTATTCAAAGGATTTATGCCCCAACCCAAGTCTGAGCTCCCCCACTTGGGTGGGTCTGAACAAGAAAGTTAACTCTCAATCTCATTATCAGCACTGGCTAGAGACTGACCTTTTAAAATTTGGACCTTAGGGGAAAAAAAGGGGGAACTCTGCATCTTTCCAAAACATTGGTGGTTAATAATCATTTCTCTCATTCCCTCATTTGATTCAATTGAGAGGCATGGTCTCCTCAAGGAGTCCCTAAGTGATATGACAGGAAACTCTTCATCAAGAGTTTTGAACTGTCCCACCTTTTTCTTAGTCAACAGCCCTGATCTGGAAGTCCTGGGTGTAATCTTGGGGCCTTTCAATGATCCTGGGCAACCTAAAGCCAAGAATGCCCCGGCTCCTTCTACTGGGCGGCAGCCAGTGGGAGGTGGGAGGTCCAGTACTCAGATCGGCTCATCTAGTTAATAAATATAAGGCAAATGCCTTATATTCTCTGAGAACTCGGACAAAAGGTGAACTTTGGTTTGGCCTGCTTGGATTTTTAAGTTACTTTTCAAGTTTTTCAAAGTCAACTTTTACGAATTCTTTTTGCACGTCATTCATTCAACCAGTCTTTCTTGAGCACCTCTTCTCTTGCCTGAAAGAGTTCCCTCCAGGGAAATCATCCCTGCTGACTTCCAGGCAGAGTGTCTGGGATGGGTCTTCAATATAACTCATCTCCTTTGTAATTCTGGTGATTCATTTAAAAATATTCTGAAAAGGGGTCTATGAGAGAAAAGATTAGGGACCCCTAGTGTGGATAGAGCATTCTAGAGAGGAGGGGGTGGGTTAGGCCCCCTCTGCCCCAAAGAAACCATTGTGGGCCAAGGTCACAAGCATTTTCAGGGCCTTGGGAGGGAAGATCTTGGGCACTGGAAGGCAGGTAGGGATGGAAGGTCCCAAGTGTTTCAGAGGTCAAGTTGATACCAATAGCCTAATTCTTCTGTTCCTCAGACTTGAGGCTGACCAGAATCAGATCCTGTCTCCAGCAACCTCTCTCCCTTATTCCCACAGCACAAACACTTCACTGAGGACATCCAGACCAGACAGTACCGGGCAATAGAGGTGCTCATTGGAGCTGAATATGGCACACCTGCTGATATCTGGAGCACTGCCTGCATGGTAGGACCCACACATATGGCTCCCCTTCTTTTGGGCCTAGAGAGCCAACTCACCAAATCCTCTCTTTATCCCCACCCAGGCTTTTGAATTAGCCACAGGAGACTATCTGTTTGAGCCACACTCTGGAGAAACCTATACTCGAGATGAAGGTGGGTAACGAATATACAGAGAGGGATGTGGGACTCATTACTACCACCCGGGGGACAAGAGAAAGGGAGGAAGGTGAGAGGGACAGAGCACTTAACTGTAGCTCTTGCCTCCTTCCCAGATCACATTGCTCACATCGTGGAACTCCTAGGAGACATCCCTCCAGCCTTTGCCCTCTCTGGTCGATATTCACGGGAATACTTCACTAGACGAGGTACTAACTAGGCTGGCTCCGAGGGCCTCTGGGAGACAAGAGGGGATGAGAAATTGGGTGGACCACAAGCTTTGGAGTCCCTTACAGTTAGAGGCAGAGTCTAGGTTATGTTGCCTGCCTAGTGCTGAAGGCTAGGGTTTTTCCATCTTAGCCAGCTGTTAGCCAAGTGTTCTAAGTGGCCAGTGTGACCCCCAGGAGCTCTCATTTTCCTGTGGGTGATACCTTCCTGCTTGGAGGTAGGAGTGTGTGTACTAAATCCCAACCAGGTGCTGAGCACTGGCCCAGGTATGGGCACCAGAACCATCTCTTTAATGAACATGTAGGTTGGAAAGACAAAGGCAGGAAGGAATGGGATAGTGTCGCCCCTTCTCTCCCCCCCCCCATCCCTCCCCTGCTTCCCATGGGTAACCAACTTTTGCTGTCCTAGGTGAGCTCCGTCACATTAAAAATCTCAAGCACTGGGGGCTATATGAAGTCCTCATGGAGAAATATGAGTGGTCACTGGAGCAGGCAACACAGTTCACAGATTTCCTACTGCCTATGATGGAGTATATCCCTGAAAGGCGGGCCACTGCTGCTCAGTGCCTCCAGCACCCCTGGCTTAACTCCTAAACCCCCAGCTCCTGTTCTAGTTTGCTGTGGTAGAGGGTGGCCTGCTTTTTAAACGTACCTTGGGACCCTGCCAGATGGGAGAAGACCATCTCAAGAGGTCAGGGCACCACTTCAAGTGTGTTCAGGCACCAGGCCCACACCATCAGTGCCTGGGTTGCTGGGAAAGGATTCAAAGCTGATCAGCTGATCTAATCCCCCAATCTCTCTCTTCTTCCCTCCCTCCCTCGCAACCTTGGTGCATCCCCTTCGGGCCCATATAGCATCTGAAGTTGGGTTGGACCGTTAGCCAGCAGCATTTCTGGAGAATTTAGAGTTGTTTCCCAAAGTGTTTTCCTCCTTTCTAATCCCAATTTTCAGCTCAGGGCATGAAGAAAATTGAAATAAAATTGTTTTTCTTACTGAAGGTCTTGCTTGGTGTGAAACTCATTTGTTAAGCGAGCATAGCTAGTATGATGGGCCCAGAAGGGGCAGGGAAGGAGAGAAGTTAGATATTTTCTAGGGGAGACACATTGTCGTTCCCACCCCTATGGGTTTATTAATACATGACAGATGACAAAACAGGTGGCAAAAAGTGAGGGCCCCCTTGGGACGAGGCTCAAACACACACAGGCAGGATTGAAAGGGAACAGTTTTATTTTATAACCTAAGAAGCAAGGAAAAGGAATGCACTTGGGACCCAGGAGGAGGCGCCCCCCTAGCCAGCCTCCATTCAACAAGCAGGTATTAGGAGTCCAATAAATAAGCAGCACAGCTGAAGGGAGTGCAGAGGGGGAGCTTGGCTGGCTGGGGTTCAAGGGCTAGCCATCCATGGCCCGCCCATTGATTACTCTGATATGATGGATGATGTCCTGGATCGCTTGGGAGGTGGTGCCTTGGCCCCCAATGTCCGGGGTGTGCATCTAGAAACAAACCCAAATGGGTAAGGGGCAAATCAAACTGCCGCTGTCTACTCCCCCCCCCCCCCTGTCATCAAGGAAACAAGAGGTCCAAATTGGCAAGTTGCCAGTATTAAGGGAGTTCGTACAGAAGAGAGCTAGCGGGCTTTATACCCCCAATTCAACCAGAAAAACCTGGAGACACCCAGTAGAAGGCAATCAAGTTGCAGCTCTCTGACTTAAAAGGCTCAGTGCCATAACTAAAATGGAAGACAAAACACTGAGAAGGGAAGAAACAGCTTCAAAAATGTATGCCCGGTGAGCAGAACCTTAGTCCCTTCCCCCCGAGGGCCCAGGAGGTAGACGCTAGGGTCTTGGGTAAAGGAAGCTGCTGCTAAGCCTCACGTTTTCATTGTCCATCGAAGCCAGGACTGCTTTCCGGATTGAAGTGGCATATGAATGGAGCCTGGGGGAGAGAGGAAAAGGATGAGGAGAGATCAGAATTCTGGTCCATGGGTGCTAGGAGAGGGCAGACAATTTGCCGAGTTCCCATCCCAACCGTCACCAACAAGCCCAAAGCATAAGACCAACTCACTTCAGATGGTCCAACATCATGCAGCTGGCCAACAGGGTGGCTGTAGGGTTAGCGATGTTCTTATTGGCAATGCTTTTCCCTGTGTTCCGAGTCGCCTGAAAGAAGACGGGGCAGGGGTGTGAGGTGGTCTCTGGGAGGTAACAGTTCTAGCTACTTCCCTCCCAGTTCAATCGCAGCCACTCACCGTCTCAAACACTGCATATACATGTCCATAATTTGCCCCAGCCACAAGACCTGGCCCCCCAACTAGGCCAGCACAGACGTTATTGACAATGTTGCCATAAAGATTGGGCATCACCATGACGTCAAACTGCTGGGGCCGAGACACTAGCTGTAGACAGAGAAATGCACAGAACCCAATAGTCAATATACAGAGGAACCTTGGGAGCTAAGCAGAGATCCAGATTTTTCTAAAGGACAAAAATCAAACTTCAAGGGCCAAGAGCAAGCAGAAGAGGGGAAATGGTCATTGTGAAAAATGGAAAAAGTCCCTTTGGCAAGGTAAAGGAATCAAGAAATCTCATGGGATTCCTCCTTTCTTCATGGGACCGCAAAGGCTAAAATATAGCACACAAACTTCTAAAAGACAAAATACATTCAAATTTAAACTCAAATGTCACAATGGACCAACCCAAAGCTCAATCAAATGAATCAGGGGTTGGTTGAACAAGCTGCTTCACAGATGAGGAGGTTAGTCCTGGCTTTTCCAACAACCAGCCCTTTGCTGTGAGGATCAGAGGATACCATTATGGTAGAACCCGACAAAGCTGAGCTAAGCTCAACTGAGGTGCTTCCTCAAGTCACCCAGTTGGGGAGCTGCAGGTTCAGGCTTAAGCCAGGAGGCTTCTGGCACACTTTCCACTCTGTTGAGATGGTCTGGCAAGTGCCTGGGCTTCTGCAGCCGCATCTATAGGATTGAGGAGTTGGACTAAGATGATCACTGTGGCCTTTTCCAGCTCTGCCATCTAAGGGCTACAACTGGAGGTTCATCTGCTTTGAAAAATCAGGGGTGTTTTGTTTTGTTGCCAACTTGGGGTCCTGAGGCTAGGAGAAGAGGCTGCAGTTGATCTGGGGCTAGTCAGATAGTAAGGCAGGCTAGGAAGGTTGGCCCTGGGACCCAGGAGCCAAGTACCTGCATTGTAGTGTTGTCCACAATCATGTTCTCAAAAGTGATGTTAGGATAGCCTGCAGCTACCTCCTTACAGCACTGGAGAAAGAGGCCATCTCCCAGTTTCCTATGAAAGGGACCGAAAGTTTGGTCAATCACAAGAACTATAATATTTGTTGAAGTGGTACAGAATGATGAAAAACACACAGGATTGGAACAGGAAAGCTGGATTCTAGTTCTGGTTCTACAACCAGATTGCTGTATGATCTTGGGCAATCCCTTTCCCTCTCTGGGCCCCAGTTTCCCCATCTGTAAAGGAGTTTGGATGAAACCTTTCAATGGATCCTATGATCGGGTTCAGGGGCAAAGCACTGGGGTTGGGGGGTGGGTAGAGAGTGTGGAGAAAGAGTATGAAAGGAATGAAGGGGGGAGGGAGGCAGCAGTAAATGAATCAGCTGTCATCAGTCCTTCATCCCTACATGATGTTGGCCTTGTGCACGGCAGTCACTTTCTTGCGCCCAGTTTCCTGGGCCAGGCGGAAAGCATACTCGGCGATGCGCAGGGACTTGGCCTTGGTGATGATCTTCAAGCTCTCCACCACACCTGAAACACTCTGTGGGGGTAAAAGAGTAGGGGTGATTCCTCTTCCCTTGGGCGGAAGAGTATGCCGCTGGCCTCATCTCCTCCTAATCCAATTCAAGGGTCGCCAGAAATCCTGGCCTAGCCACTCCTGCCCACGTTAAGAGGCAGAAGAAAGAGCAAATATAGGCCTTAAATGCAGGGAACCCAGTCTAGGGCGGGAAGACAAAATTTCAGAAGTCAAGAACCACAGCCTTAATAAATCCCATCTCATTGCTAAAGACTGGCTTTGTAAATCGACTTACCAGACGTGTATACGTGCCAACTATGGCCCCTTGCCACACTCACCCATGGAGGCTGTCCCAGTTCAGACCACTATGGACTTCACTGGAATCTCCCTTTGAGATGGGTTAGGGAATTAAAGAAAGAAACGGTCAGTCCCATTCCTTTCTGACAAGGTTCTCGGTCCCCAGGCTGATACTTTCCACCAATATCTTCACACCTGGTTCCCAACAGCTCAGAGATACTGGTCTTCAGGGGACCAAATCAGGGCCATTCAAAATCATCTATTACAGGCCCAAAGAGGAGGATCGCCAAATGTCCCAGGCCTACATTGAGCTACCTTGTGGCGATTAGAATAGAGCCTCTTGAGGACGCTGCTCCAAAAGTGAATGTCTATGAGGGAATTTGGTAGAAATAAATAAAATGGTTGTTGCATCATCTAGACTACTTCTCTTTCTCCCTATCCCAGCCTCCAAACTGAGCTCTAGTTCTCTCTCCTCTTCCAGTCGCTGCAATGAAACAGCCTCAAATGGAAGAAGATCTGGCTGCTAGGTCTCACCCTGCTCCTCTTTTTTTTTTTTTTTTTTTGGGGGGGGGTAAATTTTTTATTTTTTAATTTTAAACAAATATAAAATGAGAAAAGGGGAAAAAAAGAAAACCAATTTCCATGTATACAGAACAGAAGAGAGGATTCAATATAAAACAATATGCTTCCATTTCAAGAAAACCTATAAAAAAAATATCACACAATTTTCAAAGTTGGCCAGCTTTTCTTCGCTTTCCTGTTGGTTTTCTTTTGTTTTCTGCTATGCACTTTTAACTTTATTCCTCCCAATCCAGGCTACAATTAAGCCCAGATATACTCAGGTACATAGCTACCCATAAGCGCACGTGCACATGCACACATGCACACACGTGTGCATACACTCAGTTCAACACTGAACTACCCCAAAGCAATATTCCAACCCAATCACATCCTATTTTGAGAAATTGTCTATGAAAGTTTCCCTCCAATTTCCTGCATTCCTTCTGTATAGGTTTTATTTATACAAGAAAATTTTAATTTAAAGTAACTGAAATTATCCTTCTTACATTTCAGCAATTTCTGATCTTATAATATAGTTTAAGGTCTGTTACTACTGAATCTGCTTCTGATATTCATCTTTTCCCCTGGATTTCTTTTGTTCTTCCAAATGAACTGGTTTTCATTTTTTTTTTTTTTTTCCTAACTCAGTAGAGGATGTTTTAGCAACTGCTCCTAAAGCAAAGGGAAGCTCCCTACTGGTTGGTTTTGTAAGGATCCCACTTACAGGAATGCTTTGCTCAGGAGTGATATACGGAAGCCATTACTGTTCTGAGAGGCTGGCCTGCCTGCTGAATCAGGCCCAGGTAGGGAATCTACGAGCAAACCTGAAGTCAAGGTTTCACAAAAGGTGGTATGGCCAGACTTGAAGACCCCATAGTTTAGTATAAGGGGGCAACTCTCCCTTCCCCTTCCAAGATGATCAAAGGCCTAATATAGCCTTGAGATAGCATCAAAACATTATATAAATGACAATCTAGGGACCAAACTGTACCCGTGATCAAAATAGGATTAAGAAAAATTAAGTTCAGCAAAGCTAAATGTGAGCAGTGTGCACTGTCAGTTTAGAATTTGGCAGAAGTCTACAAAGTGTTCCCATAAGAGTCCTTATACGGTACGTTCTTCTAATTCTTGAAGATGCTTCATTAGTCCACAATGACCTCTTGTGTACATAACTAGCTTACAAACTGGGATAGAAAGAAAGAAAACATGCAACACTACTATAAGAAGGGCCAAGATTTTTCTTTCCCCAATGCAGACTTCTCAGATAAGGCTGCCGCACACTGGGCAGGACAGGCATTCTCTTCAGCTTATCTTCTCATTTTCGGAGGTGATTACTGACTGGAAGAGGGACTCCAAAGATGCTTACTCTCTCCCTGATGACTGGCTCACAGAATTTCTCCTCTCTTTCTGCCCAATGCTTTGCTGACTCCAACAACAATGGCCCAGCAGCAGTATGGTCAAGGTCCTAGTTGGTCAGTCATTGCTGACACACTGCTCCAACCTAGATTTCTGGAGAGTTTTTCCATTCTACTAGCTTGGAGGGGTAGGGGGAGTATGGGCTTTATCTCTCCAATGATGGAGCTAAGTGTGAATTATAGTCGTGGAAGCTCAGTTTCTTGGTTGGACCTTCTTTTCCTTTTGGTGAAAAATAAATGATCTCCTTTTTCAAGCACAAATCTTTGCTTACTCAGCATGTTTAACAAAGTGACAGCTCTGCTATAGAGAAGAGTCTGTGGCTCACTCATTCCAATGTGCCAAGCCTACTGCACTTTTGGAACATTGTAAAAGCAGCACACACCCGTGGAAGGACTCTCTCAAAAGTTCTCATAAAGAATAGGAAAATTGCCTGCCGGGAAGGTTAGAATCTAGATGCTCACTAAAAAGCTGGATGTCCACTCCAGCTTTAAAATAGTCTATGGTTCTTGGCTTCCATCTCTTTGGAGAACACACCTGGGACTTCAGCTAGTACCTGGATGGATTCTACATGTGGGAGGGATTTCCCAAAGTCAAATAGAGTTCCCAGAATAGTGCAGCTAAGCCTAGGTCCATCTTCACTGTCTAGTTGGGGATGCAAGAAATGGATGGGAAGGAAGAGGTCTTACCTCATGTTCCAGGCTACTGTACTCTCCTTCTGTGTTCTCCCTAACAATGAGGATGTCTATGTCTTTGTGGCGAGTCACCACACCTGGCAGGCTCTTACAATGGATGACATTGGCATAGAGGTCTAAGCTGGTGCTAGAGATGAAGGGAGAGGGAAGAGAGAACTCATGCATCCAGTGGGAAACTGCCAACACTCCCCCCCACCCCCCACCATGATGCTGGCTCTTACCGAAGAATGTTGTTCCGGGACTTATAAGATGGTGGCAGATTGTGGTTGGTTTCAATGTTTCCTGGGAATTACAAGCAAGGCAGTCAGCTTGGGTTAAGAGAATACAGAGAGAAGTCAGCAGTGGGCTCAAATGCTATCTCTACCAAACTAACATCTAGCTCTGAAATTTCTCCCTTTCTCAAAATAGGGGGAGATAAATACTTCTGCTCAAGTGACTGGTGAAAAAGGGTGATGTCTAAACAATCTGGACACTGTCTCTCTCCTTCCAGGCACTGCTTGGATCTGGGGAAGGCTGGGGGATGTCCTGGTGCTGTCAGGGGGACAGATCCCAGGAGCCCTGAGACAATGAGGAAAACCACTCTCCCAACAGGCAGGGCCAATACTAACAAGCTATAGTGTCACAGGGATCCAAGAAACTCTTGTAACTCAGGTTAAACACACAAACAAAAACAGCCCCCCCCCCAAGGATGGGACAAGGCAGATCTGGCTAGACATCAGTTCCTATGACTTAGGAGTTTTCTCCAACTGCAAGCTGAGTATGAGTCAATGTAACATGACTGCCAATAAAACAAATGAAATCTGAGGCCGTATTAATAGAAACATCCCATCCCAAACAAGGAAGGGAAGAATCCCTCTGCATTCAACTTCAGAAGTGGCAGACCAGGAGGGCTCTGGGTACCATACTACAGCAAGAGGAGTGGGAGAAGATGGGGATATTTAACCAAGAGAAAAGAAGGCTTCCAAGAAATACCAGTTCTGCCTTTAAACAGTCAGAGTTGTCACATGAAAAAGGGAACAAGGTTGGCTTAGGTAGCCCAGTGGGCAGAATGAGCATTACAAGGTACAGACTATAGTAACAGGGGAGCTTCCTATCAGAAGATGCTGCTCTGAGGCAATTCCTATACCAACAGGCAGTTTCAAGAGTCTCCCACAAACAAGGGCCTTGTGTTCAAGGCTAGAGACAAAGATGCAATAAAATAATCTTTGGCCTTGAGAAACTTCTAAGCTAAAATAGATTGATCCAGATAACCACTAAGGTCCCTTCCAACTCTTGAGTTTCTCAGATTAGATTCTGTATTACAGGGTCTTGGGAATGGAGCCCAGGAGTCTTACTTTCTAATCTGATGCCCTTCCCCTACTTGAAGGGAAAGGGAGGAGGAAGGCAGCTAAGTGGCAGGGACCAGAGCAGTGGCACTGGAGTCAGGAGCAGCTGAGGTCAAACCCAGTTTCCAACACTTGGGAAAGGGGAGAAAGAGGAAGAAAGCAATGGGGTTCATGTTTCTCACCCCACCCCACCCCACCTTATCTTAGGCATATTCACAATAGAGGATTAGGCTCACCCTTCAAAGCTACACGATTGCGTCGGATAGCCATGATGGCATTGCGGATGTCTTCCTCATCAGCATTTGAGCTCACCTGTACCTCTTCAAAATCCACAGGCACACAGGCATGTCTGGGGCAAAGAAAGGAGAGTGGAGTGGGTAGTACCAGGAAGCCTTCCTCAATTCCCCAGAACCTGAATTGCCGGATTTCCTTATTAGGAAGTTCATTTTTCCTCTAAGCCTCAAGATTTGCCTAATTTCCCATTTGATTACTCTCTGCTCACAAGGTTCTTGGGTGGTTTCCCCAACCAGAGCAACACTCAGGAAGATAAGGCTCAGGTCTCTTTCTGCTCCCATAACAGTAAAGCCAAGGCCACACTGTGAAGAACCCCAGCAGGTGCTCAGTGTGTTTTGGAAAATGAAATGAGTAACCCTCTTCCCCCTCTGGAGCAGGTGCCACTAAGAATTAGTGGAGATGAAGCAAACCAAGCCATCACATAACTTCTTTGTGTTTTAATCAAATTCAACCAGGAAAAATCCTGTTTTAGTCAAAAGTGGAATAACTTGGGGGTGTTGGGGGCCTGGGGAGAAGAAAGCAACAGAATATTTCATGCAGGCTCTTTCCAATAATTCCCCATGCCTCAGTTTCCTCATCTGTCAAATGTTCCAGTACGGCTTGGGAGAACCCATCCAGTCTAACCTCCACATTTGATACATAGTAGAGATAAGCCCAAAGGAGCTTATCAGGTCTAGAAGCTTGTTCATTTGGAAGTTCATTAGTCCCACATTTTTTTCCCTTTACATCCCACTGGCCTCAATGAGGAACTCACCAAACATGAGGCGTGACTTTTGTTTTTTGATAATAACAGCTTTTTCTTTTTCAAAAAATGCAAAGATAGTTTTCAACAATCACCTTTGCAAAAGCTTATGTTTCAAAGTTTTCTCCTCCCCTCCCCTAGGCAGCAAGCAATCCAATATAGATTAAACATGTGCAATCCTTCTATACGTATTTCCACATTTATCATGCCATACCCCCCCAAAAATCAGATCAATAGGGGGAAAAAAAATCATGAGAAAGAAAAAAAAGAAAAAAACTCAAGTAAACATACAATAACAACAAAGGTGAAAATCCTCTGCTTCGATGCACAGTCTCCATAGTTCTTTCTCTCTGGATTTAGATGGCTCTATCCCAAGTCTATTGGAATTGTGAGGCACGACTGTCATTAAACAAACTTCTTTCTGCTTTTCAGACCCACTGGAAGCTTGGAGCCTCTAGACTGGGATCTAGTACCAACCATCCGTGGCCTTGGTCTCTCCAACTACCCACCGACTTCCCTGGGTTAGATGATCTCTGAGGGCCCTGCTAGCTCAAACATTCTAGAAGCTATGCAAAGAAGCAAGGCTAAATGTGAGGAGGGCACATCAGGGTAGGAGCACCGAGAGAAGGCACAGGGCTGAGGAGGGAGGAGTCAGTTCCATACCTGAACACGGACTTAACATGCAGCATGAGCTCAGGCCCGATGCCATCGCCAGGAATCATTGTCACGGTGTGTCGGCCTCCATACTTGGCAGACGGAGGCTGTGGGAAAGAAATCCAAGGGGGTTAAAGGACCAACTTGGGATGCCCAGTGAGCCCCACCCCTTCCTTCATCCTTGCCCTCTTTCATTAGGCACCATGCCCATGATCTGGGCTATAAGAGGGAAAGCCACCCATGCAGAACCCATCCTTTAGCAGATGATATCTGCCCACCTGCCCTG
>JAJPUD010003404.1:112715-146516 GCA_023553655.1 Myrmecobius fasciatus
AACAGAATACCCTTTTATTCCCATGAGGGGAGGCAATGCTCTGCTCACTGAAGTGCCCACCACACTCCTCAGAGAGGACTGAGCCAAATGCTGCCTGGCCTCTCCTATCACTGAAGAGAAACAATAAGAAAGTGGTGACTACCAGGCTGGACACCTGGGGAAGGCAGATGTGTCAATCCTCAAACCCAGAGGGGACTAGGTGGTGATGGTGGGCAGGACCCTGTGCCTACCCAGAACCCATCTCCACCCAGAAGCAGGAAAAACAATACTCACAATTGTTTGCTGTTAGTGCCGGGAGCAGGAAAAAAACAAAACAAAACAAAAAGGACGGGGTAAAAGGGAGGAGACAAAACAGCAGAAGTTAGAGTGGTCACTTTGTGAGGTCTGGCTGCTGCTGCTGACCACCTGGGGTGGGGGTTGGGGCTCATCAAGGCTAGCACCCCCTGGCATAGGACCTCCTCCCTTCCCCTCCCCATTCAACGCTGGTTGGCCCTGCACAGCCAGATGCAGGGCAGGACAAGGTGACATAGGACTCTTTGAAAGGCAGCCTGGGACAGATGAGAAATGGGCCCGGGAGGGGGGCCCAGCCCCACTCTAAGTGGGAAACCCAGAGAGGATTTCAGCCGCCTCCTTGGAAGCTCCTGTCAAGCGTGCTGCAGGGGAACAGGGAGGGCAAAGGGTACTTGGGGGAGGTGAGCAGAACCCCTGGAGGCTGGCTACAGCTCAGCAGCACCCAGAAGGACTGAGGCAAAGGGAATCTGCACACACGCAAGACAGGCACTTACTGAGGAGAAGCCCCTCCAGCTGGCCTCCCGGGCACCTAAAACCTGGAAAACAAAAATCAGACCCAAGCTTCCATTATCTACCATGCCATTCCCTAGGAAAGGAACTGGGACTCAGGGACTAGACTTGGCCTCCCTCCTTAGGACTCCAGAAATCAGCACAATATCTAGCACTTGATTAGATAGTGTCTGACACAGCCGTCCCACTATGGCCCGGGTTTACCGCTTGACTCCCAAGAAGCAGCATTCACTTTGCACAGCAGGCATATGTATACTGCAGAGTGAATGGGATCTAAGTAACCAAATGAGAGAATCAGAAGTTGGAGTCTCATCGCCCCATACTATAGAAGGGGTAACTGAGGCCCAGCGAGGGGAAGAGCCTTGGCCCAGGTCTCTGGCAGGGCCAGGGCTAGAACTATTCCATGATGGCGCTGCATCTGGGGAGCCAATTACCCGAATGCACTTGGGAAGCATTAGGAACGAGAACACCAAGGCTTGATGAAGTTCCTACTGTGGGCCCAGCCCTGGGCCACGAGTGGAATGATGACTTGAATACCTATGGCATTTGAAGGATTGCAAAACACTTTCCTGTAATAAGTAGTCCAAGCATTCTCATCTTACAGATGAGAAAAGGGAAGCTCACAGAAGTTTGTTCAGCTAGCAGGTAGCAGTGTTACAACTGCTGCCTTCCTTTATTTTAAATTTATTTATTCTAAAGAAATGATTTCTTTATTTCAGATAAGTGATTTATTTTAAATAAATGGTCATTTATTATGCATGGGGCTTACTTTAAAAAGGAGAGCATATATAGACTGGAAGCTCCATGCTGCTGTGCCCCTCTCCCATAGATCCTGGTGAATGGCTGGCCACATACTAAGTAAGTACTGAACTGGACCACAAGTGCTGACTGGAAGGGAAACTACTCTTTTCAAGGCTCTTGGCAAGGCAGAGCAGGGAATAGGACTGCCCAGTTCTCTTCGGAATTAGAACAGGCCACAAAAGGCAAAATGTGCCTGTCCTGTCAGCTCAATGTACCACCTGCCTACTAGTTTTCTCTATAATCAGAGATGGGGGAAACCTAGGGCCAGAGCACATACCAGGCTGGGACTCTAACCCCAACCCTAATAAGCCAACTAGCCCTTTTTTGGTTTTGGGAAAACAAACAAACAAAACCCCAAAAACCAAACAAAAAAAATCAGGCTAAGATAAGCAAAGCCAATTAGGAGCAATTAGGAAACTAATTGGAAAGGAAAATAAATCACATGATAGACTAAGGCCCAAGAGAAAGGATTAGAGATCAGTTAGTTTGATCTCTAGCTCGACCTAATTGTAAACACTGGCCTTGAGGTAGCTCAGGCCCAAGAATGATTCCCTCAGGAGAGCAGAGCCTTGCAGCATACCAAAACCATGTGTGTACTCTCCTCTGTTGGGGTCTTGTTCCGATCCCCTCCTGCTCTCAATTCTCTTTCTCACACACTCACCCAAGGGGAGAGGGGCAGATAGATTCCAATCAGAGGCTGCGGTTTACCTATTTCCTTAAGAGAGTAAGAATGCCCAGATTCTCCTTCCCTCTGATACCATCTTATTGTGTGTGCCACTTGACACTCACTTGTCTTTGGGTACCCGTAGCTCTAACTATGCTGTAGGCAAATTAATAGGTGATACTGGCTTCAGATAATTATTTTATGCTCATTGCACAGAAGACACCTTGCTGAGCTAGGACACTGAGTTTTAAATGAAACAGAGATGATTGCTAGGGCTCCAGAACAACAATTCATCAGGATGATTCATGAATACTAGTAGGCACTTCATTGTATACATCTGTACTGTTCCCAGATGGTCCAAGTCAATCAAATCCAGAAAGATTTCGGAAACAAGGCAATCCCATTTCAATTATAAAAAAATTCTAAGTTTCCCTTGTATGGCCCCCAACTAAGGGATTCTCAAGGTGGGGGCTAGGTTTGGAAGTACAGATCACAAAGGCTCCGTGCAAAAATCACATTTTTTGGAGCGTTCCAGTGGTGAACAAAGTCAGCTCCCCAATGAACTGTTTGCAATGTACAAAGAGGGAAATGGCCTTCAGGAGACTTCCCTTTAAGCCATCGTGGAACCATCCTCACAAGTTATTAACCTGCTAAACAGAAATGACACATGGCTGTGTCAACCTCCAGGAAAATGATTTCTCTCACACTAACTCCATGACTTGTACAGATAAAACATCACTCTCATTTATTTAAAAACTATCACAATCCCAAACTGCACAGAAATTATTTCTGGATTAGAAACTATCCATCTCCCCAAAGAACCCATTCCCCTTCCCCCAATGCATTATGCATAGGAAAACTTTAATCCTGTCAAGTGAGGTGCCAGATCTTCCTAAAGTCCATAAATTACCCAGAAAAAAAAAAAATCCCATGGCAAATTTAGTACCATGAGACCAAAGAAAGAATTGTTGAGAGGCAAGCAGAGTGAACTAGAGTTAAGAATTCTGGCCCTGACATAACTGGCAAGCCACAGCACCCCCCCTGAGTCAGTTTCCTTATCTTCCAAATGGGAATCACAATACCTGGCCTACTCACCACTGTGAAGAAAGTTGCTAAAACACATGTGTGTACATAAAACACACATTATTATTATTATTACAGATAAGGAATGAACCCAATATCATGGAATTTAGCACTGAAAAACACTTCAAAAAGAATGTTTAAATCCAATGTCCTCATTTTACACATGGGGAAACTGAGGATGATACAGGTAAAATGCCTTGCTCCAAAGCAGCCCAGCTGAGATCTGAATCCATGTCCTCCAATTTGTAATCCAGTAAACGCTTTTACCTTGCCTCCCCTGGGGCCTCTGGCAAATCAATCAAAAAGCATTTATTGGACTAAATCCTGGGGATATAAAAGCAAAACCAAAGCAGCTTCTGCTCTTAATGAGCTTCTGGTCTATAGAAGGAAACAGAAAATACAGCCAAGAGTCCTAGCAGGTGAGGAGATTGGAAAAGGCCCAAGCTAAACTCTGAGTAAACTCACAGTTTAAAGGAAAATTACAGAATAGCAAAATTGGGAAGAATTTTAGAAATCATGGAGAATGCCCCCATTTTCCAGAAGAGGAAAGTGAAGTCAAGAACTCAAGGCTCAGAACTCAAGGCTCCTCCCAGTCTAGTCCTTTCAGCACTTTACCCTGAGCCTGTCCTCAAATGTGAATAGGCTACACAAAGAAAATACCAAATGGGTCCCTGCACGGTGCTTACAGATTGATTCTACCGAATTGGCATGTCCATGGGTTCAATTCTGAAACCTCATGAACCATTCCAGTCTTTCTGCATGCAACCAGGAAATGTAACCCTTTGATTTTCTCCTGGCTTTCTCACTCTCCCAGAACAGCAACTATTTCAAACAGCTTTTCTTAAGTCTCCTATGCTATCTTATTCTCTCTCTCTCTCAGCCAAGGGTCTCTCTCACCTCCTTTCTTGAGAAAACCAGAGGCCACACTGCCTCATCACAGTCGCCTCTTATTCTTTGCTCCAGTCTTGCTTCTTGCCACAAGTTCTCTATTTGTACCCTTTCCTCCTTTATTCTCCCCCAACCCTCCCTTCTTTCCCAATCTCATTTGATTCTTCCAAGAACTTTTTGGGTTGGGTAAGAAAAGTTGACATTCACACAAATGGTTTTAAGGTTTGTAAAGTCCCCATCTAATTTTGGTACACATTATTGTCCCATTTTATAGATGAAGAAACTGAGAAAGTATTGGGAATGACAGTGAGTCCTTGTGACATTCTTGCTTCTTTTAGGTCTCGGCATTTTGGATCTCCTGACCCCTTCCTGGCTTTGCTTCACTTTTTTAGTTCTGGCCTCCTCCAAGACTCCTTTATTCAACCTCACCCACTCTCCTCCCCCCCATCAGTACATGCTGTACTAGATACAGGTGCTATTTTGTTCATTTTCTTTTATGGCCTCCCCAGTTAGAATACAGGCTGCTTCCTGGCAGAATTCAGGGCCTTCTGCTTTCCCTAGTAGAGGACTGAGGAAAAACAGCTGTTTAAGTGAATGGCTCAGTAATCTGTACTAATAATAATAATGATAATGACAACAGTAAGAGCACCCACATTTCTGTAGCATTCTATGATTTACAAAGGGCTTTCAGTGAAATGTATCCTTTAGATACTTCACTGAGGGAATGGGCTCACATAATTGAAAAAAGGAAGAGCAGCTAATCCAAACCTCTCACTTTTTAAATTCAGTCTTTGACAAAATCTAACATTTATTCATGACAAAAACCACTTAAAAAAGGGGGAAGGAGAGGGATTTTTTACTTAAATGGATAAAAGTATGTATCTCAAACCAGGAGCCAACATTATATTTGAATTAGAAATATTTAGCAGTGTGGCTGCTAAAAAAAACCAAAACAAAAAACAAGGATGGCCCCTATTAAGGATTTTATTGGACAAAAGGAATGAAGATATAGATATACAGACTGGGGCACCCATGAATTCAGGGGTATACGGAAATTCCTCTACCAATGCAGTTCCATACCTTCTTTGCAATTTATTTTAGTTCATTTTGGCTCTCTATCCATTAAGCCACTCTATCTCCTTAGCTGAGGGTTTTGGAAATTGCAACAAAATATGAAAAACATAGATTAGGAGCACTGACTTGGTAATACAGAGATCAATGATTCCTTAATGGCTTAATGTCAAAGCCTTTTTCAGGCCTTTTGATGGGGCTATCACCTCCTGGATCTTTCTGTCACTTGGGTTTCTGGGACACTCTCTAAGGTTCCTTCCTATTTGAGTGCTCTATCTCAGCATGCTGTGCAGAATCAGCAGATTTGCCAGGGTTCTCTAGCTATTTCCCAGCCCCGTCCTCTCGATCTCTCATTTGCTCCTCCCAGCTCTCTCCAGCTCCGGCCTATCTCAAGCATCAGTCCCACTATCCGGCATTTTTAGAGGCGTGTACTGTGGGCCTACTCAAGCTGGGAGAAGGACTCCTAGATTCCTAGTGCTTAGCCAAGTGGCTGGCACATAGTAGGTGCTTAAGTGTTTACTGACTCCAAGACCAGTGCATTCTCCGTGCTACTACATAATGTGATAGCAGCTCACAGTTGAGTCTGAGCACTTTCCCTTCCCCAGCCCCAGGGCCAGCCCACGCCGGCCATTCCCAAGGTGAAGTTCGCGGAGCCCTCCCGCCTACCACACATAGGCAACGGCCAATGAGCCACGACAAATGACCTTCTAGCCCCACCTCGACTAATCAAACTCGAGGTCTCCGGAAAATTCCCGCCCCCACTTCCGGACTATAAGACAAACTAGGCTCCCTCTGGAAACTGCTGTTATCCCTCCCCTTCGCCCTCCCCCCCCACTCCAGTTCGTCCCTTTTAGGGTTGTTGGGGTCGCCTAGGGGGGCGGTGGCCAATACTTCTCTCCCTTCAGTCGGTATCCCGCCAACCCACTACTGGCCCGGAAGCCCTCTCACCTCCCAAGGGCGACTAATAGCCCCTAACTTTAAGATGGCCTTCGCGGTACTGCTGGCGGCTGTCACCACCTTAGTCGCCATAGTTGAAAGTGAATCCCGGCACACCGACGCTCGCGAGTATTGGCCGCTGTCGCGAGATTTGATGAAGGGCCGAAGGAAGAAGATATCCTAACCTCGGATCGAAAGCGGGAGACATGGTAACGCGCATGCGCATGAACAAGGCCAATTCTGACGTCTTCTTCCGGTGCGAGATAGCTCCCGGCCGGAAGAGGGCAGCCGCGGCCATTTTGCAGAAGCCTCTAGCTTTGCTGGAGGAGGCCACGTCAGGACCGCGCCGTGATCGAGCTCTCCCTATGGGGTGCCTGGCGGAGCTTCCCGTGATTGGCTCGCAAGAGCTGATTACGTCTACCATCCGGTCCAGCCCTCAGCGATTAAATTGGCCGGCCACGCTCTACGCTCCCTCTCTCTCCCGCCCGCGCTGGAGGGAGCTGATGGCGCGCCCTCCGCAGCTCCTCCCGGTTTCTGTTCGCCAGGTCTTGGTCCTGCTGCTGTTCTTTGTCGGCCTCCCCGGCTGCTCAGGTATCGGGCGGGGTGGAGGGAAAGGGACAGCCACCACATCTCCCGGTCTGGGTGGGGGGGAGGGGCGGTCACGCAGAATAAAGGGTGCGTGCCCTGGGATGGGGGGGGGCAGGGGACAGGGCCTGGGCCCCGGCCTTGAGACCGGCGCCGAGAGGCAGCCCGCTCGGCGCCCCGGAGGTCCTGGAATGGAATAGTTAATCCCGCTGAGGTACCCCTTATCTGGCCGGGGGGGGGGGTGAGGAATTTTGTGCTAGACCTTTGGTTTTATATCAGTCGTCCTCTCCCTTAAAGCTTTAAAGCGTTACGTGAATGGTGACACGTATTCCATACGTAGTGAAATTGACCAACTCATTTATGTGGACTTGGGAGGGGGTGGGCTGAGGTGAGTTGCCGGCGAGTACTTTGGATAACTTGCGCCCCCCCCCCCCCCGCCGGGCGGGGGGGGGGGGGGGCGGGGGGGGGGGGGGGGGGGGGGGTGCCGGGGTGGGGTTTTGGGAAATTGGGCCCCCCCCCCCCCCAATTTCCTGCATACGTGCGTAATACCCGGATATTGATTGCAGGCCATACCACTTTTCCTGGGCCTCAGGTTTCTCTGTAAAACGAGAACCTTGAACTTTAGATGGCTCTTGGGAGTTCTCGTATTAAATCCAACAGTGATTAGTAATTGGTTTACTTTTCTCTATAATCTTTCACTGTTGTGATTTCCCCCACCCCCAATTGCACAGAAATCTTTACTAGATACTAGTTGTTTCCAGAGTAAACCTAATCTAGTAGTTAAAGCATCACAAAATGGTCTTGGCCCCTTTGTCTTGTGGTTTGTGTCTAGTTGTTTAGGACTGTGCATGGCTTTGGATTTATGAAAAACCCTTCCAAAAACAGGGTTTCTCATAGTGTATTCCATGCCAGAGAAATTGCCTACCCCGAACCATTGCCTGGCCTCTACATCTGTAGGCCTTAGGCACTGAAGTGGGTAGAACAGGATGTTCAAACATAATTTTTTCTCTCCTGCCTCAACCATAAAGGTATAGCCAAAGTGATACAGGAAATTTGCATTTGCCTGGGCTAACCCTCTCTTTGATCCCCTTTACGCTTTATATACTCCAACCCCCAACCCACCCCAATTGTACCTCTGTATACTTCTCACAGTAGGATGAAGTATATAGATAGGTATCTATTGGGTTGTCCTTTGGTGTAATTTTAACTTGATATTCTCCATCCTCTCAAAACAGCGGAACCATGCACTGACCCTATGATCACTCCTTCCTACTACACCACCTCTGATGCAGTCATTTCCACTGAGACTGTTTTCATCGTTGAGATTTCTCTGATGTGTAAGAATGGGGCACAGGTGAGGAAGGAACTTGGGAAGAACTTTTGCAAGAGGGAGGCAAGTGCCTCGACTTTGGGTTTACTAATTCCTTGTGCTTATTCATGAGTCCTTTAACTTTTAAAGTAGTTTTCACATCCATAATCTCTAGATGGTTTAAAAAAAAAAAACCAACAACCATATGATCTCATCCCTAGGCCAGACCTTTTTAAGTGCAAATATTTGCATTCCAGTTACTAAAAAAACTTTAAATAACCAAGAAATCCTGGTAAGAGTACATACCATATGAAGAATGATTGAAAACTGGCTAGCCTGCAGAAAAAGACTTGGAATAGAGGGTCACGGTTGTCTTTAAGAAGTTATAGGGGCCAGCTAGGTGGCTCAGTGGATAGAGTACCGGCCTTGAGGTCAGGAGGACCTGAGTTCAAATCCAACCCCTGACACTTAATACTTCCTAGCTGTGTGACCCTGGCAAGTCACTTAAACCCAATTGCCTCAGCAAAAAAAAAAAAAAAATTATGGGACTCCTGTTACGCTTATTTTACGTGGTCTTAGGGAGCAGAATTAGAATTATGTGTGGAAAGTAGGAATTTCAGTTAAAACAGGAATTTTCTGTTTATAATAATCAGTCATCCAAAAGCAGGCTAGGCTGTCTTAGGAAATCAGCCTTCTGGCAGGCATAAGTTGGGATATGTCATATAGGTTGCTGTTTATTGGTAGGTTGAGTTAAATAACCTGAGAAATGGCCTCCATTGAGCTGGAGACAGAACCAAGTTTTCCTAGAGCTGGATTTCCCTCCTCTGGCCTAACGTGAACATTTATTTGTAGAGAAAAGTTAGGCTGGTTTAAGATCCTCAGCTGCCATTCAAATGTGACAAATAAGCTGTCTTAAGGTTTTTTGTTTTGTTTGCTTTTTAGAGCAGTCTGGTGACCAGTATGGACTTTGTCTCAAAACGTTTTAAGTTCGTGAACTACTCCCCACTTAAGACACTTTCTGACTCTTACACTAAATCATCTGCCTTCTCAAAAAGGTCTTGGGCTTTTGATAATGTTTAGTGATTTGAGTGCCTGCCCACTGCCTCTAGGGGCCTGTAGGAGTTCTTCCAAGTACCTGTACTATCCTTAAAAAGGATTGTTAAACTGGGATCTGGGAACTTAGGTGGGTTAAAATATTATCTTTATTTTTACTGATCTTTATCTTTGATCATGAGTATAGGAAAGGCAGTATTAGACTGCCAAAGGAGGGTCCATGACTGATAGACTCTAGATCTAGGACAGAAGCCTAGAGGGTGGCCCTAGGTAGGAATAGGGCAAGGCATTATGACTTGGGTTGATTTTCCCCGAAAGCCTAGAACCCTGTACCTCACATTTCCCAGGGTTCCTTCCTAGCATGGTTTTTGAATTTTATGATAGGTCCCTTTTCCATGGGCCTCTCATAGTGAATTCCATGCCAGAGCAATTAACCACCCCGAACCATTGCCAGACTTAAACCTGTAAGTCATGAGCACTGATGTGGGTGGCACAATGTGCTATTAACGATTGTATACATGTCTTGAGGGGTGTCTCTTTGGCTTCCTCTCATTTTGCCTGTCTTGATTGCTCCCCAGAATGTAGCCCTCTATGCTGATGTTAATGGAAAGCAGTTTCCAGTGACCCGGGGCCAAGATATTGGACGTTATCAGGTAAGAGAAGGGAGGGTGCTTAGCCTTTTAGAGGAAGGGGTCCATGGGCTGATAGAATGAGGAGGTAACATGTACCTGGGGGGGTGGTGGTAGGTCAAATGGATTCAAAAGATTTTGAATGAGTTGTATTCCGCTGTAAATAGCGTGCTCCTTAGCCCAAAGCAAAAGGCTTTGGAAGGTGGTAGCACAAAGCCCCATGATATTTCTGGCTAGAATTCTTTCTCCATGAAATTAGGTATCCTGGAGCTTGGAACACAGGAGTGCCCATTCTGGAACATATGAAGTCAAGTTCTTTGACGAAGAATCCTACAGTCTTTTGAGAAAGGTGAGCAGGATTGTCTTTCATGGGGGGAAAGAAGCATTAGGGACCTAGTCACAAGCGGGAGCAAAAAGCCTCTTTCCTAGCCCTAAAGTAGTGGCCACTAGGGGGCTCTGTTTACACATGAAACAAAGAGTTTGCAGCTCATTGGAGGACAAGATGGAAGCTTTGTGGGTGGATATAAGCCATCTTGATTGGGAGAGACAATTACTTTGACATTTTTCCCCTCACTTTAGACCTTGGGCCTGCCAGTAGTGATTTGAGATTTTTTCCAGCCACCCTTGTCAAATATATTCTGCCTCTTCTCCAGGAATGAGGTGCTCAACTCCTTTGCTATATCTTTACTCTAGGCCCAGAGAAGCAATGAGGATGTTTCAGCCATTAGACCTTTGTTCACAGTTAGTGTGGATCACCGGGTAAGTAAGGGGATGAGAATCTTTTCAGAGGTGAGAAGGAAAAACTGCCTAAGTATCTGCTGGCACTTGAAATACTGGAGAGGGGTGGGGTAAAGTATATGCTATTTGTCTCAAGTGGCATGAAAAGGGCACTTTCTTTGGGGAAGAATAGGAGACGGGGGACTCTCATTACCCTGCCTGATCTTAGCCTGTTCTTCTCTTTCAGGGTGCCTGGAATGGGCCTTGGGTTTCTACTGAGGTTCTGGCTGCAATGATCGGCATGGTGGTCTATTACATGGCCTTTAGTGCCAAAAGCAACATTCAAGCCTGAGCCATAGGATTTGAGTTTCTCTGCATACAAGTTTTTCTTCTTATCAAATAAAATGGTTTGTTATTTGAGAATACATTGTGGTGGCAACTCATGACTTCATTAAAGTGGGGACTGTTTTGGGGTGGCCTGGTCAGGAGTAGAACAGGTTACTGAGGTCTGTGTAGGAAATAGATCCCAGCGCCAGGCTTCAAGGCTCCCCTGAGGCCATTGGGAAAGCAGCTGGCTCTCTCTAGGTATGCACTCAGGATTTAATGGTCACTGACAGTCTGTTCATTTCATTCAAGCAGCCTGTGATTTTTGTCTTCCCTAAATCATGCTATCTGGATCCTATCAGTACTAAGGTTCTGAGGATTTTTGCCCTCCTTAAGGAGAGGTTGTGTTTGTAGAACAGCTCTGAATAGTGCACTAGAGCTAACCTGCTCACTTCATTTTACAGAGGAGACTAAAAAAGTTGATGGGTGCTTTTGGCACAGGAGGTTAAGATTCTGTCACCTGTGGGACTGACTGTGAGTCACTTCCTTTCTCAAAGAATGAAATGAATTAGTGATACCAAACACAGAAATGAGGGCCACTCAGAAAACCATGGTATAAATCTGTTTGCCAATTGCATTCTAATTTGGTTTGGGTCCATGTATTTGAGAATTAAAAATGGATTTTGACCCTCATCCTAAGTGGTCTGTCTAGTAACAGCCAGCCAGTGGGATACTAGCTTCTGCTTAATGCCCTTGAAGTTTGGTCGAGCCCTTTGAGCCACCCATTTGATTTGGGAATAGCTGGAATCAGGTTTTTTTCAGGATTCGAATAGAAATGCACTTGGTAATTGTTGCCCTTTCATGATCACTGCTATAGTGTTCCACTTCCCAGTCTTCTCTTTTCTAGGCCAAACATCACCAGAACCTCGAGGTGTGGAACCTGTGATCATCCTGCTTGCCCTCTGGATACTCTCCACCTTCCCATTGGCCATTTTATCCTGTGATGCTGTCTAGAACTGAGCACGGTGCTTCAGATTTCATCTGACAAAGGACAGGGGAGAATAGATCTGGATTCATACAAAGGCCTGTCAAACTAGGCTCCCTCTGTCCTGGATGATGACATTTATACCCTTCTCCAAGTCATTGATACAAATAACTTGGATATGGGAATAAGGGAAGGTTTATGGATACTTCATTGGAAACCTGCAAAGATAACACTGAACCAACCGCTCATGAGTCTGAACATTCAACCTGTTCCAAATCTCTAATAGTCCATTCCAGATTTGCTGCAAGAATACTGAGATACCTAACCCCAAACTGCTAAAGTCTTCAGTAAATTAGCACCCTCGATTGAAAATTCTTGTCACAAATGTGCAGTTAGGTAAAATTTTTTGTGCCCCAAAATTAAATCTTACTTTGTACCTTGTGTCTCAAGAAAAGCTTACACTTTTGAAGTTTGCTTTGTCATTCTATACATTTTTTGGTTGTGCCCACTTGACTAATCTTCCCAGGTTTCTCTGAACCCATACTGTCTGCCATTTCTTAAGGCATAATTACCAGGTACCCCCCTTCAGCTTCTAATCTGGCTATTGCAAAAAGCTGACACAAATATTTTCCATTATCAGTTCTTAAATGTTACAGAACTTGCATAGGAACTGGGAATCAAATTCATTGATTAGTAGTTGGTAGTTTTTAATCCATTTAATTTTTCGTTTGCTGTCTGGAGCTTTTCCCAGTTGGCAGAATTTTCAATTGTCCTTTAGCAATTACATCTCACTTTGAGACTAGGTGACTTGGTATAACCAGGACAACCTGGTGCTCTTTATGTCCTGGGAATCCCATGGGCAGATGCCATAACCATTTAGGGGAGATCGAGCAGCTCTAAACACTCCCCCCCCCCCAGTAGTAAAGAGGTATAGGGTGTGGTGATTGAAGATCACTGCCATATGGGGCCAGATCCTCTCACCAGAACACAGCCAAGCTTGAGTCTTTTGGTGAGCATCTGTTAGGATAGATTCTGTTCCTTGCCAGTAACTTAAGAATGGGTTCGTCAGACACAGAACAATGAGAACACGGCTGCTTCCCCAGCATTCTGGCTCCTGAATAATAGCCACATCTCCACCTTACTGCCAGAACTCTGAGAATCAAGACACAGGTTAAACTGATGAGAATCTCTGCCCGATTCTGGCAACAGTCAGCTTTGTGCCTTAGCATGTAGATCAGAAATGGCCTCATCAGCTGAAAATGGAGGGAAAGGTAGTTTGCACAAGGCCCCAACTATTGAATCCTAGGGCAGAGGTTACATACAAAATCCCTTTGAAGCCTGTGGGCCCCTTAAACTACTTGAATGCTAGGGTTATGGAGAAAAAACTCAAAAGGGCAGATTAAGAAAACTATTGAACTAATAAAATTGTTGGTTTTGTGAAAACAAAATAGATAACCCTTTGATTAATTTCATCAGAAAAGAAACAAAAGCCTGGTTGGTCTCTGCTGCTTACTGCTTGACTAGACAAGTAGCTAAAACTCCTTAGGCCTGGGCCTGTTTCCAACTCTAAGGTTGGAGTAGACAGCCCCTGGGGTCTTTTCCACTCTAAAGCTGTGAACTAATATCTTGATTAGGAGGAGAATGAAGATCTTTGGAGACTTGGACCAGATGTGGTCTCAAATACAATCTAGCCTGAAGTTGGGGTTTTTGCTTTTTTTTTAAACTAAATATTAGGAAGTACTAGTACTAGCTAAGTACTAGAAGAGCCCAGGGAATTTGGCCTTAGAGGCTTATCTAGTACAATTGCCTCTTTATGTTCCATTTGAAGAAAATGAGACCCAGAGAGCTGACAAAGTATAGGTGTCTGGGGCTGGGTTTGATGTATTCTCTGAGGCTTTAATCATTACACCTGTCTATAAAAGGGGACTTAGGTTAAACATCCTGAAATGAAAAAAAATGAAAAAGTTGCCAGGTCTTCAGGATTTCCTTGCAAAAAGAATAAATAGAAAATAGACTTAGTTTAACTGACATGAGATCCAAGATAAATTTCAAGGGATTTTGTACTTATGTGAAAATGTAAACCATATTCAAGAGATGGTGGAGATGAGGATGAGTATGATGTGACTCAAAAGCAAAATCATGTAAGAAAAGGTAATTTATTTTAGCTTACACTAATAGACTATAGAAGTGAGGGCAAGAACTGACAGGAATTAGATGGGGAGGAGGGCTGGAAGTTCTGAAATTCACATCAGGAATCGGTTAAAGAGAACAAGACATCTAGAAGGGTATAAAAGTCTAAATTTATTAAGAAATAGGGGGAGGAAATGGGATAAGGGGACATGGGATATATAGATTAATGGGAATATGATGAAGGAAAATGGGAGAAGATAAGAGTGGGGAGGGGAGGTTAAATACTAGCAAGGCAAGGTAGCAAGTAGAAGTAAAGCAGTCAGCAGGGATAGGAAGCAAGTTACAAATAAAATGATCAGGAACAGAATTCATAGGAAAACAAGCAAGTAGATCTCAAAAGTTAAAATAGGTTGAATCAAAAAAAATGTTAATATTTTAAACAATTTAAAACAACTGGATAGTATAAGGTTGCAATATTGCTGTGCTGTAGAAAGTAAGTTGGTGGGTTTAGAAAATAAGGGAAGACTGGAACCTAAGGAGAATGACAAGCAGTGTAGCATTACACTATGGACAGAACCTGTCTCTGGCATTACATAGATGTATGTGCATATACATGTGTGGAGGTATATGTATGATTGTAGGCATCTGTATGTATGTGCGTATGTATGTAGAAATACTTGTGCTTAACTAGCCCATCTGGGGGAGGTGGGGGGAGGAAAGGGGTAAAAAGAATCAAGGAAAAAGTACCCAAGCAGAAAACCTGCAGGGAAGCAAAGATGGACAATTCTGAATACAATGTGTAATATTATGTTTTCTTGAAATGGAAATTGATTGTTTCATGTTTTGAATCCTCCCATGTTGTGCTTATTTTGCATTTTTTTCCCATTTCCTCTGTCTTTTTTTTCCCCTTAGACTTAGCAGATCTCTTTCACCTACTTCACTAGCCTGGGTGACAGTACCCCTTTTCACTCACCCATGCCCTGCATCCATCTAGACCCCTTAACTTTAACCACCCCATTGCTCTTATTATACTCCTTGGACTCCTCTTGTTCCAGCTAGTTTGGCCGAGACAGAAATTCCCTAGAGGTGTGAAAATTAAGGCTGGCCTGAAGTGTTTTGGCCAGTGAAGGAAAGGCAGCAACATCTCCCTTTCTCCTTAGCCCCTTTCCCTCAAAATAATCCAAGTTGTCACTTCCTCCACTCTCTTCAGATTATAGCGGGATTGTAGCATTGAATCAGCCTCTTCATTGCTGAGAATATTTCTTGGGTTTCCCTCACAAATCCTTTCTGCCAGAATTTAATCAGTGGTGACAGATCTCACTGCTAAATTCTCGTTACTTCCTAATTCTCCCGATTGAGATGTCTATTTCAAGGCCAATTCTAAAATGACTCCTGCGCCCCTTCACAATGAGTGTTGATTTTATACCACTTTTCTCCCATACAATATCAACTCTGGGCCCTTCTGGGGCATCTGGTCATTCATTCAGCAAATATTTACTTTGGGTTCCTACTATGTTCAGGGCTTGGTGCTTAGCACTGTGGGAAAAAATGAAAATCAGGCTCTCAACTCACTCCTGGCTAGCCCATTTTCAGAACTGGCTGAGCTCTCAAGGACCTGGAAAACTGTTAAATTTGAACACTACTGCAGTGATTTGGTAGCTTCCACAGATGAAGCTCGGACTGCTTATTGCCCTTCGAATACTTGGGGACAACTGTGGAGCTCTGCTTCAGTCCAGGCAAAGTCTTTTATTTTTGTCTCATTTTTCCCATCTCCAACTTCTCTGTGTCTCTTCTCGAGGGCAGAGGGTTCTCACACAAGTCACCCCAATGCTTTTTGAGTAGAGTGGGTGGAACACTGCCCAATTCTGTTCCATGAATGTGTTTTTTGTCCCTATTGCTTCTCTCGTGGCCATCATATTCTACATTTTTTTTTTGGGGGGGGGAACCTCATTTGAGGCTCCCATTCCATAGTTGTATATTTCCTGCTACTTCAAAATAAAATGCTGTCAAATGTAAAACAGTGCTTTTCCATGAAGGCAAGGTAGTCAGTCCATCTTTCACAAATTAAAGGAGTACAGTTTGTGAATTTCAAATCACTACTCCCACCATAAATATCCTCCCTCCCTCTGTCACACAAAGCCGACCATTGCTTTTATCAGACAAGTCCCTTCAAAACACAAATCAAGAGACTGGAGACGAGGAGTCAAAACACAGCTTGCTTTATTCTTAAGATGGAGGTGGTGTTGGAGGATGTGTACAGAGGATGGGGTAGCTTGCATGCTACCAATCAGAGAGCCTCAGAATTGAAAGGGACTTCAGAGGGCATCTAGTCTGGCGTCCCACTGACTGCAGGAAGCCCTTTCAAGGCATCCCTGACGGGGTCATCCAGACTCTGCTTTCACGACCAAATGAGACTGCCCGTTCCATTATTGGGCTACTGGTTGTTGGGAAGCCCTTCCTGATGTTGAACTTTAATCTGCCTTCCAAAATATAACTTTTACCCGCTAGTCCTACTTGGGCCCTCTGGGGACAAGCAGAAAAAGTGGAATCCCTCTTTCATCTTTCAGCCCCTCCATTATATAAACACCAATCATTTCCACTTCTTTCCTCCCCTTTACCATGTCTTCTCCAGATTAAACATCCCCAGTTCCTTCAGCTGAATCCTCTTACCATCGTGCTCACTCTTTCTTTGAACACCTTCCAACTTGGCAATGTCCCTCCTAAACCGTGGTGTCCAGAAGTGAACACAACACTACGGCTGGGTCTGACTAGGGAGGAATATGGTGAGGTTATCACTTCCCTAGTCCTGGACATTGAATTTAGAGCTCCACTGGCTGGTGGAGAAGGACGTGTTCCAGACTGGTGAGACAGAAGCCATATTACACATGGGACCTTCTTCCAGTCCACCTATGATGCCCCCCACCCTATCTTGGGCCCCATACTTCACCATTCCCTCTCTCCCACTTCCCCCCCCCTCCCCAGACCCTTCCCTCCCTCCCTACCCTCCCGACCTTCTTCCCGGACAGACATCACTCTTAGCTCCTGGTTACTCACCTGAAGGAGCTGCTGGCCCCTGGGCAGGTTCACAAAACATAAAAACAAATATTGGCAAGCACAGAAAGGATAAAGACCACAAAATCAGGGTTGCTTTTGTCCATGAATCAAAGGCTCCCAGTGGGCCCCCAGTAGACACGGCACAGTGAACAGTGAGCTGGGGGAGGCATGACCATCCACAAGGACTTTTGTGCTCGAAGGAGGAGTCTGTGCTCAAAATCCAAGGTAAGGAAATGCTTTGTGCTTGGCAAAGTCTTCCTCTCTCTCCAACTTTCTCATTTCGTTTCCCTGTCTCCTTACACCCCAGCTGGATTGGGGGAGGAGGACTGTTTATTTGTGTGTGTGTGTGTGTGTGTATGTGTGTGTGTGTGTTTCTCTTTCGTCTCTCTCTCTCTTACACACACACACACACACACAGAGCAGGCTTGATGCCTTAATATTGAACTTGGGTATGCAGATAACTTGGATTTTACACACACACACACACACACACACACACACACACACACCCCCTAGTCTCCAAGGGAATGGGCTTGTGAAGCAGGAGATTCATCAGGTTGGGTGTACTATGGAGGGAGACCATCGTGTAGCTCAGCTAGGGGCCTGGCAGGAGCCTCACACGGTGGTGACGGAAAGGAGAGGGTTATAGACCCTCTTTCCATCAGCTGAGCGGGTTCCATGGGCCAGCATCTCTTGTATGGTAATCCAGTTGTCCAGGATCTTCTTGTTCCTCTTCTTCATGGTCTTGCGGTGGCTCAGCGCGATGATGTTGAGCTCATGCTTGCTCTCGCTGTTCTGCTGCTCCTTCAGGCACTCCAGCCGGCTCTGCATCATGAATTCCCGCCGTTTCCGCTGCTCTCGAGCCCGAATCAAGTGTTGCTTTCGTTCTTCCTTGCTCCAGTACCGTCCCATCTTCATCTCACTCACGGCATCATCATCTGTGGTCATGCCGCTCCGTTCCTCGCGGATCTTTAGGGCCCGGGCCTTCAAGAGTCGGTCGCGCACTGGGCGTTTGGCTACATAGCGAGTTCCATCGCTTCGCACCTTCACCTTCCATTCCATGCGTGGGGCTTCCACCCCTCCGACTTTGGGGCTGGCCAGGGAGTCCTTGCACATGCTAGCCAGGCTCAGGGGGTTGTGACTCAGTTCCTCCAGGCCCCGAGCCTGACTTAGCTGCACACAACTGTGGTAGCGCTCGCTCGCTTGGCCCTGCACCCGGTGGCGCCTCGAGAGGTACGGACTGCCCTCTGCTCCCCCCTGCTCCAACGTCCCTCCAGCTTTAGGGCTGCGGCGGAGTCGGTCATCAGCATGCTGCCTCTGGCAAACCTCGCCATCACGGGAGAGGGACCGGAACTTAGCAGGGCTCCCATCCGGGGGGCCAGCCTTGTGGGGGCCAGCCGCGGTCTGGTTGAGGTTTGAGTTCCCCGGGGCAGCCTTCTCGGCCCCTAAGCAAGCAGCCTTGAAGATGGTGTCGGTGACCCGTCTCAAGGGGCTCTCCAGCAGGGGCTCCATGAGTAATGGAGTGCTGCGGCAGCTTTCGCCAGTGTTGTAGGCGCTGGTGCTGTCTTTGTCCGATTTCTCCGGCAGCTCCGTGATGTCCGAGAGTTCGTGTTTCTTCGGCTCGCTGGCCCCAAAGTCATAGAGGCTCTCCTCCTCCAGCAGCCAGGCCTTCATGCACCGTTCCCGGAGCTGCTGCATCTTCTGGGCTCGCAGAATGTTCCTGCACTTGAATTCCAGGTGCCTCAGCTCCTCCTCAAGCATGGCCATCTCGTGGCCAAGGCTCTCATTGCGGTTGACGTCCAGAGAGCTGTTGCCCCCTCCTGCCCTGGGGAAGAAGAGTCCCAACTGGTTGCCATTCTCTAAGTGGCATTTGATTTCCAGCAGCTCCCGATAACGCTCATACTCCTCATCCGTGAGACCCGGCACATCCCCGCCACCCAGCCCAGCTCCCTCGGCCAGGAGGGAGTCCATGCTGAAGTGGAAGTCCCGGCTCTGCAGGGCGTCACCTTGGAGGCCAAATTTACGCAGACTTCCAGGAGTGTTTGTGGTGCTTGGGGCCTCATCTCCCAGCAGGTCGTGTTCAGAGCTCTCTTCGTTTCGGGTGCTTTCATCCGTCCGGCCCACCCCACTGTCCAGTTCTTGGCTATTGTTCAGGCCTGGGCCTGTGCTGGAAGTTCCTTTTCCATCTTCATTTTCAAGCTGAGGACAGAGAGACGTTTAGGGTTCAAGTAGGCCTAAACACAGCACAGCTCTGGGGGCCGATATGGCATACCGAGTGGCGTTTGGCCTAAGGCGATATGGGCAACATGGGCCATTGGACAATTCCTTCTTCTCACCACGGGGCTCCTCCTCTCCCCTCACTCAGTTCCTTCATTCCACCTCTCCCACTCTGCCCTTCCTTAATTCAAGGTATAGGCTTCTCTAAGTCTGACAACAGCAATAATGCCTTGACCCCTTCCCCGTCCTCACCTGGTGAGCAGAGGGGGATTTAAGCTTCTGGACCGGCAGTTCCCCCTCGTTCTCAGAGCCAAAGTCATCTAGGAAGTCCTCACGGTCACTGTCCTTCCACCGCTTGGTCAGCTAGGGAGAAAAGCCAAGCACAAGAGTCATCGTACCAGGTTCTCCCTGGCACCAGCAGCTATCTCCCCACAGCTCCTGGCAACGTGCTGACAAGGGAGCTCAGCCCCGCCTAAGAAAGACATAGACCTCCCGGGTCCCCTTTGCTGTTCATGAAGCGGTTCTCCCAGAGGGCTTTTCACTACATGAATGATACTTTTAAGGGTAGAAGTGCTAGTCTGTCATTGCTGTATTTGATTCTCCTTCCCCAACATGCCCCTTAATACTTGTATGGATTACCTCAGTCTCAGGCCGGGCCACAAGCAGTGAAATGTTGGTATTCTCCTCCTGGGTCAAGATGGCCACTGCCTCCTCCCGATTCTGGACATCCATGCCATTTATCTTCGACAGGGCAAGGAAAGGGGAGAAAGTCACAATCTGGCCAGTCAAGTAACGAGCACGGAAAGAGCGATTACTGGGAATTCCACATTCTCAGCTCTGCTATACTTTCAGGGGAGACAGAAAGGTCCGTCCTGCCCGGGATGCCATCTCCCTACCTCATGCCCAAACCTACCTATTCTCAAATGCTCTGACCTCAACTCACACGATCACAGTGGAGACAAGATACGGAGCTAGGAAAAGTTTAATAAAATAAAAGCTGCTATCAAAAATGTCACAGGACTGTCACAGGACAGTTCAAATGAGAAGTGCTATTGGTGCTCCAAGAAGGGAGAGAGCTCTGAGGGTTAGGGCAGAGAAGGCCTCATGGGGGCAGGGTGGGGGGAGGTGGGGAGGAAATCTGATCTATACCTTAAAGGATGGATAGGATATGGAGATGGAGGGCAGCACATTCCAGAAAGGGGAGACATAGTCTAACTTTTGCTTGGAAGTCAGAAGACCTTCAGGTATATTCAGGAGATGGTGAGAGGAACAGTTTGACTGACGCAGGCATATAAGAAAAGGCTAAAAACAGAGGTTGGGAGCCAGACTGTAAAAGACCCTCTCCTGAGTTGTGGGGTAAAGACCCAGGGCCATGGGAAGGGATGGAATGAGCCAGATCCAGCTAGTTATGTCCAGGCCCAGATGGAGCTACTAGGAGCAGGCTAAGATATCTGCAGCTCTTCTTGTAGCACAGGGATCGGCATGGGGTCAGATACATTAGAGAATGAACTTGCAAAGCCTTGGCAAAGGTTGCGGGGGGGTCTGAGTCCTTCTCATCCTGCTCATATTCCACGAGACATGAAAGCAACAGCTCAGAAGGCAATAGGGGACCTGAGGTATCTGAATCGACCACCTTGGGCAATTATTGGGATGGGCAAGTCTTCTATCCAGTGTCTAGGAAGTGTTCTGGCCATAATGTCTATCTGCCAACCCTAATTCAGCGCCAAGAACCAAATACTCAGAGAGCCCTGTCCAGAAGCCCCAACCCAAAGGACCAGGAGATCATCTGGGTTCCTTCCACTTCTCCTGATGCCTTTTCTGGGTTCCTTTTGCGGCTGTCTCCCCCACATCCCCTTCTCTGGAAGACGGGTTTCACAAATCAAATAGAGAACCAACTGGTACAGGAGGGGCAAGCCAGGTTGTTGTTGTACCCCCTCCCCAATGTCCATTCCACGCTCACCTGGATGATGCGGTCCCCTTCTCGGATCCGGCCATCTTTGGCTGCAATGCTGTTGGGATTTACCTGTAGGAGCCATGCAAAGTGAGAATAGAGCTGGGTACTCCCAGGGAATGACAGATTGTATCAAATACTTCAGGCCCACTTTGCAGAGGAAGGGGATAGGGCAGCCCTTGGAACCCTTCAAGGTAGATGGTAACCCTTCCTGCCCCTCTGTGAATGGTCACTGGCCAACCCTTGGCCTTGTTCATCAGCAAATAGCAGGGTGTAGCCTCAGAACTCACTCCTAGGCTTCGAGATGATTAGATGTAAGGCTGAGAAGGTTTCAAATGTACAGCCACCCTCCCTGGGCCTACCTCATCACTCATGACCATTCCAACTGATATTCAGGGATCATCTGATAGAGGCAGCTGTTCCAACCAGGGAGCTCTATTCTGTCCTTATAACTGGCCAATAGTTTGGGTGATGCTTACTGTAAGCCACTTTCCCTGGCCCTGTCTCACATTAGGCAAATGATAACCCTGTTCAGGGATGCGAATTGTACAGCCTTCCCTATACAGGCACACATCATGCGGAGGTGAAGGGTACAGAGCATGATGGACAAGTCCCTTTCTCTTCTCTCAGTTTCCTCCTTTGTAAAATGAGGTTGGGCTAAGTGGAATCTAAGACCCCTTCCAGAAGCCCATAATTTAGAGCAAAGGGATCAGTTCTTCTTGGCATGAAAAGTGTGAGCAATAGCAGAGTTATGGTGACAATTAAGTGGAAGCTCTGTCTCCATTCCCCCCAAGGCCTCAAGCCAAAGCTCTATGATGAGCTGTTGGAGGGTCACGGTTGGAAATTCTTCAGCTTCCTCAGAGAAAGAAGAGTCCATGGGATGCATCTCCTTTTTAAAAGGAGGAAACAGATGCTGAGAGAAGGGACCGGTTCAAAGTTACAAGCCCAAGTCACAGAGTGGGACAGGGGAGAAACAAAGCCATCTCACTCACACACCTAATGCCAAATGGGTCCCTAAATCAAAGGAAAAGACCCCCCACAAACCAAAGTGGAGGACCCCCCAATTGAGGTGGAAGAACCCCCAAATCAAAGTGGAGGACCCCCCACAAATCAAGAGGATACCCCCACATAAAACAAAAGGGAGAACACACACACACACACACACACACACACACACACTAAGTCCTACCTCTCCAACGTAGATCCCCAGATCCTCTTCATCATCTGTTCGGTAGCAAACCATCAAGCCCAGTTTGTCCCGGTGGCTGGCTTTATACAACTCCACCTCCTGCCATGCAGGGGGAGCAGGGAAGGGAGAATAAAAACCCCAGGGAAATGCATGAGTGATGCCCAGCCGGATGTCCAGGGGGCAGGACAGTAACACTACCAAGCTATGTCATCCAAAACCGGCCCCTCTACCCAGGGAACACCTCACCTCTTGTCTCACCCCACCTACGCTGCAGCTAGGTACACAATGTCTCTTTATTTCTCAGGTTTGAGATTTGTTCTCACTTCCCCTCAAGAAATGTGAGTTGTTTACAACAGCCCGCTACTTGGAAGCCCCAGGAAACACACGAGGAAACATACAAGACATCGGACGCACAGGAAGACACAGACTCACCTACACAGAGCAAACACGGGAGCCAAACCCATACCCTCCTTCATGCCCGACATGGTCCCACAAGGGATGGGCCGAGCCCATGAGAGCTCTGAACTGATCCAGGGCCACGCCCACGATCCACTCTTTTGTACCTTCTCCCCTGGGCATCTTCTGTCTCCCAAGAAGTGACCAAACTTCATCACTCCCCAAATGGAGGCCAATTAGAAGGATACCACCCCAAGAGTGGCCACTGACAATGTCAGCCCCTCACCTCATACTCCAGCTCATCCACACGGTCTGCCTCCTGTTGGCTGCCCTCCATGAACTCCGCTGGGTCATAATACTCATGGCCGATGGGGGGGCTGCCCAGGAGAAGGTGGGAGGGATCAGGACCACCGACCACCCATCTATTCCCCCCCCCAATACTCTCCCCACCTCCCACCAGCTCCAGGGTCTGCCATATCTGTCTCCCTACAAGTGATCCAGGTATCTGGAATATAGATGAACTACATACACTAGACCACTGCCCTAGGCCCTGAGGCACCCTCAAGAGTGAACCTGCTGAATTCCACTCCTTTCAAGCCAACTCATTCAGGCAGAGGCCAGAACTGCTTTGTGGAGGGTCCAAGGATCCAGAAGGGAAGACCGAGGATGCCTAGCAGCCCCCCGCCCTGGCGGGTTCTCACAACCGCACCATCCGGCCCACAAGATGACTCTCTGGCCTTTCCGACCAAAGCTGTCACCACTAGGGCCATCACTAGGGCTTCATCGCCAACCCCACCCCATTAACTGGTACTATCCCATGCAGTGCCCCCAGGAGTTAACCAGGCCCAACAGATTGTCCAGGACCAGAGATGGGACGATGATGTCCCTTTAAGTATTGCTTTCCAATCCCCAGGAAATGATTAGTACCAAGGTCAGCAGCGGCCCTTCCTCCCTATCTCCTACCTCAGATTGAGGAGAGGGAGTCCTGGTAGCAAGCAGCTCCCCCTGCAATCTGGCTGGAAGATTAGTGGTGGCAGTGCACACACACACACACACACACTCTCAATCATCCCTGACTGGAAGAAGGCCTCTTCTTTCCAAGGAGTAAAGCAGAGAAATGAAAGGAAGGAAGCAGGCAAGAGATGAGAAGAGATCCAGAGAGATGAGGGAAATAAGAGAGAGGGAGAAAGCAAGAGAATTCAAAGACATGAAGCAGAAGGACAATGAGGAAGAAGAGAAAGAATGAAAGACCAGCTCGTTCCCTCTGCACCACATCTATGTGCAAGGAATAATCCACAGCCACTTCCATGCCAGCAGAGGGGGAGCTTGCCTCCCTTGAGCCCCGGGGAGGAGATGAAGGGAGGAAGGCCTCAGTTATAGCTTCCTGATCCCATCACTGGACGGTAAGAAGCCTGAGGCAAGTGCCCCTGGGGCTTGATCGTGAATCCAACATGGACCTCCTGGGAGGCAGCCCCAGGACTGCAACCTGCCCAGTCCATTCCCCAGGGAAGATTTCCACAAGGAAGGAAAGCCGCCAATCCTGGGGGTACAAGAGGATCAGAAAAGGTAGTTTGAATATTCTGCCTCCAAAGCCCAGGTCGGGTTTGAAGGTGGCTTTTGGCAAATGGTCCTCTCTAGATGCTGCCCCAGAGCCCTCCTGGGGGCAACTCCCAGTTTAGAAAGGACATACGGCTCCAGGATGACCATGGGCGGAGTGGGAGGGCGCAGCTTGCCCAGCGCCATGACATGCTCGAAGGTGATGTCAGTCTGAGTCCCACTGTCCACCAGCTGCAGGTCGTTGCAGGAGCTGTCCCCCCGGAGCCGGGGGCTTCGTCTTAGCACCTGGATCACCAGGGGCTCCTTGGAGGAGCGCAGTGCTTCCAAGGTTTGCTCCTTTCCATTCACCTGTGGGCAGAGACATGCCCACATCAGCATCCCGAGGCTATTTCCCCACGGAAAGGGGAGGAGAAGGGGACCCAGCCTGGTAGGACTGGAACATGCCACTCATTGCCCGAGCTCACCAACCAGCAGCCACAAACTGATCCAAAGAAGGGGTGACCATCCTTCTTCCTGTAACTTTGATTCCTGTTCCCATTTCTACCCTCCTGCCCTTATTGTCAAATAGCATATACAAAACCGACTCAGACAAGTCTAGGAACGGGAGAAAAGACCCACCGGGGCCTAGTGTCTCAGGGACCGGGCAGTGTGCTCTACCACAAGAGACCTTTCTCCATGCCAACAGGCCTTCCTCCAGAAGATCCCAGAACTTCTTCACCTTTCCTCACCTTTAGCCAGCATGGAGGTGTTTTAGGAAGGATCAGACCAGGGTCATCTGGAATCTGTAAAATACTTGAGAATCCTTTGGCAAGAGTCCTAACATCATCATCACTACCCCAATATATTAGGTAGAATACCAAGATGATGATAGGGACAGGGGGTCCATTGGTGTGGGTCCCAAACACTCACAAAGTTTCTACTGGGTCCCTAGTCTATGCATAGCAATGTAGAGGGGAAGGAACACAGAAAACTGTAAACAAGCCCTCAGAAAGCTTCCAACGTGCTGGATGGGGGGGGGGAACATATCCACATGGCAAGATAGTTTACAATACAAGGCAGTCTACGATAAACGCAAAAGGAGGAAAGGGGCCCTTGTGCTAGATCTTGAAGAACAGTGAGAAATGGAACAACCTCCCTTCTCCTGGTAGAAAGGAGAATGTATCCTGGGGGATGAAGTATAATGACAAAAGTAAAATCCCAAAGGTGGGAATGAGCTTGAGGGTGAAGGTGCAGAGAGGAGACCAGCCTGGCCAGAGCAGGGGCAGGAGAAACACAGAACAATCAGAGAAGAGGCCAGACCGGGAAGATTTACCATTTCTAGTCTCCAGATACAACTCCTATATCTTCTAGACCAACTGAGCCCAAGCCAATATTCAGCCTGATCTCTCCATCTTTGGACCTTCTTGGCCGTATTTCCAAAACCCTCTGGGGTCACTCAGTTCCTTTCCCCTTCAAAGCTTCATTGTCTTCAACTCCCTATTACCTCTCCTGCCACCCCCTCCTACCCTAAATTAGCTGGCTGCTAAGAATCCTGGGAAACTGAATGCTACCTAACACCTCCATCCTAATCTAAAGTGACTGCTCTTTGGTACAAGTCCTACCTTTTTCAAGGGTCTGCCGTACTGGGTGCTAAATGCCCAACTCATACAATTACTGCATGGCTACAATGCTTTGTTCTGCAGAAGAGGAAAAATAACATGGTTTTTTTCATCCAAGCTTACAGTCAGAACCCCTGATTTCCAGTTGGAGGGGGTCAAAGAGGTCATCTAGTAACTAGATTCTAATCCAATTTCCTGATTTTAAGAAGAGAGGGTGACACATACACAAATAAGCCTAGGGTAGAATGTGACAGGGCCGAAGACAAGATTAGATTGTCTGTACAAGAGAATCTAGGAAAGCCCAGGGAAGGAGAGAGATGGGAAAAATGTAGTCTTGAAATAATTCTACATGGCTAACACCAACAGCTAAGGCATTCCCTACCCATCATTTTTTAAAATTTTATTTTATTTTTAATTTATGGAATAAAACAAGCATTTCTATAACATAACAGTATAATAAAAATATGATTGCATATAAAACTCTAAATCTCTTAAGTACAATTTGCTCTTCCTTTTAAATATGTAATAAAGTGATAATGTAGATTTCTTTTTTTTCTTGCATCCCTCCCCGTGCCCTAGAGATAGCTACCATAAAACACAAATAGAGGTGTGTGTGTGTGTGTGACATTATTCTAAACATACTTGTATTTTATCTGTTCTTTCTTTGGATGTAATATGGCCCTTTCTCCCTCAGCTGTATAAATCAACAACTAAAATCTTCCATCATTTTCCTTCATCTCACTAAACTTTTGAAGTTACTGAGTATTAGGAACTTAGCTCTTGGGCAAAGAGATACAGGAAAATATATATCACGTGCTATAACTGACAAGAATCTGGGTCAGGCAGCGACTTACAAGCATCTTCAACCATTTTCAATAAGCCAGATGAAGAAGAGGTCACGTGTCTTTGGGCAGGGTGTTATGTTTTCCCAAAAAAAAGCAGCCCGTCCGCAGCATGAGCAGGAGTCCGCTGTTTGATGAGCTGTGCTCACACCTGTGGTGTGCATATATGTAAAGAACAGGGGTGTGGCCACACTCGCTGAGATGACTGAATCTAAGGAATCGTTGTGAAGTCATGTGTGTGCACGCGCACCTCTCCCTGAGGTGTGTGCTCTTGCACTTCCCACACTTCCACCATTGGGAGCTGCGGGCAAGGATCCTGGGTGACACAAGGAGGCTCTACCACTGTCTTTTCTCTGTATGGCTGCACAGCAGCTGGGTTGCTATGGAAACTGAGCCCAGGCTATGGAAAGGGAGCATGGGCTGCTTGTTGAAGGGGCGCCATGTCAGGATGTCAGAGAGTAGGGGGATGGGAGAGAGAGCCACCACTGTGTAGGGACTGTGTGTGGCTACAAAGATTCAGACTCCCGCCGTGGAGATCAAAGCTGGTGTTCGAGACAGGTGACATGCAGCTCGATGACCAAGCAGTCTCTGCCTCGAGCCCCACCCCCCACTTGCTAGCTCATGTTCCTTTAGTATTAATTGCATCCTGTCCCCCCACACCCATCCCCAGTTGTTCCTCCCAATCACTGGGCCAGCAGAGGGCTGGGGGGGGGGTGCATTGGAGTCCCGTGATTTCTTTCGCTGAATCTGAACAGCTGAATGTCTACAACAGCATTTCTCCCCTTCATTAGTGTGTGTGTGTGTGGGGGGGAGTACAGGAGCGAGTCCCAAAGTGATGAGGATTGACGATGACACAAGATGATGGGAAGGGATGGGGGATGGTAAGCAGAACAACCATCCTCTTCTGAAGCTGCTGTTCCCTGCCTCCAGTGCTGCCCTCCCACCTCCCGCTTTTTTAAACAACGATCAAAAACAATCCATTTTAGAGTCTTCCTACAAAGACAAAGAAGCAGATACAGCATGGGGAAGAAGAAGAAGACCACCAAGCTATGCAAAAGGATGAACAAAATGAAGGAAAACGGGGGCGGAGTCAGGGAGGAGAAGAATGGAGGTCTGCCCACTGTGGCTTCTTGAAAATTGGGCTAACTGGAGGGTGGGCAGAGGTAGATTCTGAAGCCGCCTCAGGTAAAAAACAAAGGAGGAGAGGGCAGAAGGGGCACTAGCTGCTGACCAACATTCTTCCCATCCCTCTCCCTCCAGAAGGAGCAGAGACCCTGGACACCACTTAAGGGCACATGTCGACGTCCATTTTTAAAATACTGCTTAAGTCAAAGGTCATCCTTCCTCTTGTGTAATTCATCTTCTTTCCAACCTCCACTGTTCCTCTCTACCAGCCTAAACTCTTCAATGCCATCTCCCCTCTCTCCTCAATCTCTGTCTCTGTCTGTCTGTCTCTCTCTCATACACACACACACACACACACACATACACACACACACACACTCTCACACACACACTGTCTTACTTCTGGGCCGCTGCTTATGAGGGCTTGTTCATTCTTCACTTCCTTCCCTGAATCCTGAGACTGATGGAGTCAGAAAGAGTTGTTGATGGCCACAAGTCCTTCTAGAAGAATGTGCAGCAGCACAACCCCAGGAAGAACAAGTGCTGTTCTAGACACAGCAAGTTTTCAAAAAGACAATGAGGGACCCACAAATTTCCCCTCAAAAAGAGCAATAAGCATTAGCTGTAATATCAAAGCCCTCTCTCAGGAGAGAAGTGAAGGTGAATCTAGTTTGCTACCATGCTTGCAGGAGAATACTCTGGGCCTCAAACCAAGGCAGCAATCTGGTTTCCATTTTCTCCTTAGGAAACTATGGGTAAAGTTCCTGAGGAACCACACTCCATTTTCTCACTTCACAGTAACTTTTCAGCCTCTTACAGTCAAGCAACACTCAACTGACACTTCTCCCTCCACTGGTAGAGATGATTTTGTAAATGACAGTTCCAAGGCCTTTGTAAAAATTCATCCCCTTCTTGACCTCTCTGCTGACCATACTCTCCTCTTAGATACTCATTCTTCACTGGATTTCCATTCTCTGCTTTATTCCTGCTTCTCCTATTCAGTCTCCTTTTTGAGATCATCATTCTTGTCCTATTGTCCTCCTTGTGGCTATCTCTCGGGGTGCTGCCCAATGCCTACTTCTTCCTTATCTCTTTCCACACACTCTCTTACTGACCTTATCAGCTCCCACGTGTTCAATGATCACATCTCTGCAGATGACTCCCAGATATAAATCTTCAATCCTAACCTCTCTCCTGACTTCTAGTCTAGTATCTCCAACCAGGTGTCCAGCAGGCATCATGTCTAAAACTCATGATATTTCCTCCCAAATCCTCTCTTTTCTAAACTCCTCAATTTTTGTTGGGTACTACCATCCTTCTTATGGGATGGACAAGCCCCCTCAGCTGAAGCAACAAGATAGCCTGAGGGAGAGAGAGACAAGAGGCAGCAGGTGCCAGGTGAGTAAAACCACAACTATTTCAAGCACCATCTCCTCTCAAACCCAGATGGAGATAGGCCAGGACTCTAAACTCAGAACATTAGGAATAGTAATAGTACCTGCAGACTACCAGTCCTGTTTCTAAGATCACCAGTCAGACCTCCAGCCCTGCAGCCAGCATCTAAAAAAACCACCCCTATGGAGAAGGGGCCAGTCCAGCTACCAGCCAACTGTCACCTATTGGGCAGCTAATCTCACCTAATTCAAACACCAAGTCATCCTGACAGACAAGAGGCAACTTTCACCCAGTGAGTCAGACCACTACCACCTTGACTACAATCTCCTCTGTTGCCTGCATGGCCCTGAATCCGAGAGCCTTGAGAATAGCAGTGCCCTCCAGACCACTGGTCCTGCTTCTATGGTTCTGCAACTATCATTGAAGAAGGAAATCACGGTAGAGAAGAGATCCACTTTTCTTGCCAATATCAAAACCAACTGCCGGCCAACTTCCACAGACCGGCAAGTGTAATGTCAGCACTTCCCCAGTCCACCCATTCTGTTTATCCCAGTGTCCTCGGCCACCAACCTGGGAAACAACCCTAGGAGATGATGCTCCTGCCGGCAACTAAAGACCCAGAAAAAAAGTTCTCGTCCTCAGGCTTTAGCACTGTCGACAATTTCAACATGAGGAACAGGCATAATTTTGCCATTGGAAATGACATTAAAGAAAAATCATCACCATCGATTTTGCTGCTTCACCCTAAGGACTGTGGAACCTTTGCAACTGACTTGGAAAGTTAGGTGGAAAATGTCTCTCCATTAAAATACATCTTACTTTTCTATTTCTGTCTCACGCATTAAGCACAGTGCTTTGCATCCAGTAAGCACTTGATAAATGCTTTTTCTTTCATTTATCCATTCATTCATTCTAGTCATCCATAATCTGAAACACACAGATCAGACTCCCACTTGACTCTTCTTCCCTCTCCCTTACTCTTCACATTCATCAGTTGCCAAGTCTTGATTCTGTTTCCTCACTATAATCTCTCAACTCATACAGTTACCATTCTAGTTTAGAACTTCATGATCTTTTGCTTGGATTACTGCAATAGGCTCTTACTGGTCTCCCTGCCTCTAGTGTCTCCAATCTAGCCTCCATGCAACTGCCAAACCACAGCATACATCTAAGTTACTCCTTCACTCCTTTCCAATTTGTTTTAGTTTATTTTCAGTTCATATTCTCTTCCTCCTCCCCATCTCTTGAGAAGACAAGAATTATATAACTCATCACAAATATGAAGTCATACAAAATAAAATTCCACATTAGCCATGTTTCAGGAGAGGCAGGGGAACGAGAAAAAGAAAAAAAATCTTATTTGCCCTCCTAATTCATCAGTTCTCCATCTACAGGGGGTTAATATCTCATGTTATAGGTCCTTTAGAGTTGTGGTGGAGCATTGTATTGTTCAGAGTTATTTAGTTTTTCAAAATTATCATTCCAATATTGCTGTTGTTACATAGATTGTTCCCCTGGTTCTGCTCACTTCACTTTGCATCTGCTTATGATAGTAGCCTTTATGTTTAAATCATGTACTCATTTTGAGCTTATCTTGGTATCTGGTATGAGATGTTGGTCTGTGTCCACTTTTTGCCAGTGCTTTGTTGAACTGAACTAAGTCATAGAGAAGTTGCTTCATCTTTCTCTGCCCTTTGATGCCCCTGGCCTATGTACACTGCTGCCCTTGCCCCCCAACCCCTGCTGGAGGAGCTGCTCTTTCTCCTCTGTGCCCTGCCAAGAGTGGGATGATCTCAGACTCAGATCAGAGACTGTAAAATAAGATGAATATGCCTCCTACTCCCCTATCACTCCTGTTTGCAAGGAGAATTTACACTGAAAGTAGATGCGGTTTGGGGTTTGTTTGGTTTTTTGCAAGGCAATTGGGGTTAAGTGACTGACTCAAGATCACACAGTAAATGTTAAGTGTCTGAGGCTGGATTTGAACTCAGGACTGGTGCTTTATCCACTGTGCCATCTAGATGCCCCAAAATAGGTGTTTAACTACTGGGATGAACCCCTTCTTCCCCCTCCAGGAGATACCCACAGGTACCAACCTATTTCTAGCAGCTCTTCCTTTGTGGCAAAGAACTGAAAAATAAAAATATGAATTGGTCGATGCCTGAGCGAGGGATGGAATATGAAGGACGATATTGCCATACCATAAGTAATGACGAAGGGAACAGTTCCAGAGAAACCTGGGAAGACCTATGGGAAGTGATGCAAAACAAAATGTGAAGGACCAGGAAGATGATTTATACCATCACATCAAGACAGTAAGAACAACTCAGAAAGACTTCTGAGCTCTAATAAGTATAATGAGCAGTCTCAATCCTAGAGGACAGTTGAGGAAATATGCTACCCACCTCCAGCCAGAGAGGGCTAGGGGTATAAAAGCAGACGGATTTTTTGAGACATGGCCAAAGTGGGAATTTATTTTTCTTAACTATGCAGCCCCTTTTAGAAGAGTTGTGCTTACCCTGTTTTGTTTTATTTTTTTAATTGTGGGGTGGAAGAGAGAAAATGGATTTTTTGTTAATAGAAAAAAAGATTTAATTAAAAAAAAAGAAAGTGTGTTTGCAATGGAAAACAAATTAAATGAGAAGAATACAACAAAATTGAAAGTGTGTAATTATAATAATCAAGTATGGTCCCAGAGAAAGGATGACAAAATGCCTTTAATTGGAGAAGTGGAGGCCATGGATGTGTAATGTAGCATGTAACCATGGCCTACGTGGGGAAGAATGATGGGTAGAAAATTACTCTGGCCCACATGCCAGTTGGCTTTGGAAATTATGGTTTGGTTTGAGGTGTTTTGTCTTGTTTTGTTTAAACCTTTGATATAAGAGAAGAATCACTGGGTAGACAGGTTCACTGGATATTTGGGAATGAATGTAATGCAACAACAAAAAGCATCAATAAAAAAACTAAACCAAAGTGAGTGTTATCCAAGTTGCCCAAGACTGGGCAGGATTTCCCCCTTGGATCTGGAAACCAGAGACATGGAAGGCTGAACCCTGGCCAGCTCCTTCCTAATGCTGTAGTTAAAAGCTGGGCACTCTCCTGAACTTGAGCTAGCACTCTGCTCCCTCTCCAACACCTGGGGCCTCTGGGCAGGCAGGAGTGGGGAGGCTATACCACTGGCAGCTGAAGCATCCTGGGACCAACCCCATTCCCTTAGGCTGCTGAGAGCAGGCCACAGGGTGAGGGTGCATACAGGTGGTAGCCGGGGCTCGGAGGGAGGAGGTGAAAAGACTCTGGCGGTGGAAGAGCGAGTGAGTAGGACAGGTGCAAAGGGCTGATAAAGAGCTTGGCAGGCTGGAGGAGGATGGGTGGGGAGGGCAGCCGGGCAGACAAAGAGGCAGCGGCGGCAGCAGCAGCAGGAAGGATGCAGCCTCCTCAGCTTAGAATGCACAGCCCGGTTCCACTGCAGCCTGCGCATGCCCACATTCCCTGTGCAGGCCGGCTGGGTGAGCAAGGAGCCCGGGGCTTGGGAGGCCTGAGAGCAGCTCTTCGGGGGGGGGAAGGATGCTGCCTTGTGCATGGGGAAGGAGCTCTTTCAGCTCTTCCCCCAGCCCCCATCTCCAGGAGATGGGAGGAGAGCCCTCCCCTCAGTTCTGAGCAAGAAAAGACCCCAGGGAGCTGGGGCCTTGGCCTGTGGGTCCTTTCCTACTTAAACCCCCAAAAGGAAAAATGGGCTGGGCCAGCTCCCCAGCAAGAAACTGCCTAGGGTCCCAGCAAAGCTGGTCTGGGTTAGGCAGGGAGGCGCCACCCTGAGCTCCACCCTGAGCCAGTTGGACAAAAGGGGGGAAAAAGGGGGGGCAGTGGCTATGAGCAGAGGGAAGGAGGGTAGTGAGGGGCTTCGAATTCATTCCTATCACTCTTCCTAATAAATGCTTCTGTTTCCAGGGCCAGAATCTCAGTGCGCTTTGCACATCCTCGAATCCTCTCTGGAAAGATGGAGTTGGTATAAGAGAAGGATTTGTGAGGTAGGAGACCAAGCCCTCCACCCTCACTACTAACTCAGGGTGTAGCCTAGAGGGACTCACTCTCATTTCTCTGTAGAAGCTGCTCTAAGAGGCTCCAAGGTCCTTGGCCAAGAATGGGATTCTAAAAATCAATGTCTAATGTGGGAACGCCTACAGCCGGCCCATTTTCCTTCACTTCTTATTCCCTTCTGTTGAAAACCAGGTCCAGTGATGATCCACAGACAACATAGCAGCCACAATCCAAGAGAACAGTCTCGCATTCAACTGCTTCCTTAGACTCACTGCTCCCTCCCTGCCTGAGCCAAGCTACTGAAAGAGACTTTTCCACTGGATTAAGTGAACAACAAAGGGGAAGGATGAAGCCCAGAAGGAGGCAGAAAACCTCAATGTAAGGAGGGCTGGATTTATATACTCAACTTATTCAATTATACAACATAACCTCCTAATTAATTTTTAAGCACCGTGTCATGGAT
>JAJPUD010003404.1:146526-159022 GCA_023553655.1 Myrmecobius fasciatus
GACTCTGTGCCAACCACCTCTGCCAACCAAAAGCCAAAGGGAAGAGAGGAAGGGAGGAGTGAGAGAATCGGGAATCTTCTTACTTCAACTCTAACTCTTTTGGGGGGCTGCCTCCATACAAATAAAATATCCTTATCATTAGCCAGGTGTTTCTCCATCACGCTCGCAAGCAACTTTTGTTGTGAGAATTTGACCAAATGAAATGATATCACATCTGGAATGTCAAGTCTCCAGGGATTAGGGATGGGAAGCAGAGGGCCAATGGGCTGTAGCAGAGCCCAAAAAAGAGAGCCGAAGCTCATGGTTTGACTCATTGGTAGTGTAATGCTGCACTAACCACAGGTCCCTTCTGTTATCAAATTTAAAGTCATTTTCTTAGACTGGCCTATTGGAATTGGAAGAGCAAAGGAAAAGTCTGGTTACCAGGGATATTAGGCATCTTTGGAGCTCTGCTTTAAAGCAGAAGAACCATGATTCTGTCACACACACAGAAGCCACAAACCACCAACATGAGAATCTCAGGAATACATTTTGTTTTATCAACAAGCATCAATCATCAATCAAATGCCCATCATTTTCACGCTCCCATTTACCACTAATTGACTGTTTCCCTTCACTCACCTCAGAGCTAATCTGGCTGAGCTAATGGCATTGTCTACTCTTTGTGAAAATCCTAAGGATCCTCTTTACCCAGCATTTCCCATGGTAGCATCTTCAAGCACCTAAAAGGCATTATCCAGAAGAAGCCCTGAAGGAAGTAGATGGCTTATTACCAGTTTCACCACAAATCTGGAGGGAGATATGAGAGGTTTTTGAACCCTTATCACTAGACCATATAAATCTCAAGATTTCTCCCTGTCTTGGCAGGAAATGCACAGCAGGTGAATAAGCCTTCAATTCAATTCTGTGACTGTAGTTCTTCCTAACTGCCATATACAGTAAAAGTATTAGTTAGTACCTCAAGGGAAATAATTCTCTCATATTTTGCTTTCTTGAGACATTAGTGACTGAGACTAATGTTGGAATTGACCTGTTGCTCATTACACTGGAAAGATCACGGGGGCCCAGCTCTACCACTTACTAGTCATGTGAGCTTGGACAAATCACTATTTTCCATGTTTTCTGGCACCCAATTTTTAACCCTCTGCTACTCTTTCTAAGAACAACTTCTTTGCTCAAATTCTTCCTTCAGCCTGAACTTTCAATGAAGTCTATGTGCATTTACCCCAGGATTGAAACCAGACCAAAGTTCCAGAGCAAAGCAGAATGCTTCCTGTTCAAATGACAGGAACCCAAGGATATAATCTGTCTCAATTCCAGAGACTGGCATTTCCATCTTCCTCTGCCCTTCCCTGAAGAATCTGCCAACATGATTTTGTTGCCTCATCAGCTACATACCTAGAAATCCACAAAAGTCCATCAATTCATAAATATCATCCACATATCACCACATCTCCAAAAAGAAAAAAACAACCCTGGTTGTACCTAGGGTAAAAGGCACAGGAGCCCAGCATGAGACCTGGCCTCCAAATCCAGCTCTGCCACTTAGTATCTCTGTGATTCTGGACAACTCTGAGTCTCAATTTCTTCATTTGTAAAACGGAAATCATAATCCACCCACTATCTCTCCCACAGGCCTATGGGGAAAGTCCTTGGAAAGACTTTAGAATGATCCAGAAGTGTAAGTGCCACTTATTACGAAAGATTAGTCTGAGTTCTATCTTCTAGATCTCAGGAATCAAATAACAAGAACTCTGGGAAATCCTTCAATAAATTCTCTATATTTACAAGTGGGAATTATTTTTTAGCTACCAATGCTGCCAAAAGCCCTTCTACTCTGAGGCTTTTAACTAAAAGAATTAAAAATAAAATTTTGAACAGTTCAAACATATGTCCTTAAAACTCTAGGAGAAAATAAGTGTCTACTCGTGAAGGAAATGACTTGGGATCAGTAAAGGCAACTCTCTTCCCACAAGGCATGACACAGCTTTGGAGCCTCTGGATATAGAATATAGAAGATGTCAGCAGTGGCCTTCATTTATATTGGCTGGTTTTGCTTAACTGACTTTCTTTGTTCCGGGAAGAAGGTTCACTCAGTTGGGTGTGGGAAATAAGGTAGTACCTATGTGGAAATTAACATCAATTTTTTAAAAAAATCTAAAATCAAAACAAGCTTAAAATGCATGGAGATGAAGAAGTCAGAGGTGCCTCACCAATTCTGATTTTTTCTATCACTTGGAGACTAAAAATGAGCTACATCTTTAAGAACAGGACCGAGAAAGTTGAAGAATTAAGTCAGGAAATACCCCACTTTGCCTAGGAGAACCACATGCCAAGATCACAGGAATAAAAATGCAGGAATAGTCTTACTCTGGAAGGTGGCTTGAGTGGTTTCCAAAGGCTAAATGGGAGCCAAGTTACTTGACTGGAGAAGATATCGGTCAAGGCTGGGGCAGAGAGAGGTTTAATGGAGAATTACATGGATCCCTGGGGCTGATGGGACAAGGCTGAGTGGGATTGGAATTTGGACCTTCCCTTATGAAAAAGCACACAGGCATTTAGGAGAGAGTAAACTGGGCAGCTAGGTGGCTCAGTGGATAGAGCAATGGACTTGGAATCAGGAAGATTCATGTTGGTGAGTTCCAATTTAGCTTCAGATACTTCCTAGCTGTGTGACCCTGGGCAAGGCATTTATTCCTGTTTGCTTCAATTTCATCATTTGTAAAATGAACTGGAGAAGGAAATGGCATTGCCCACTGATAAATAGTCAAAGGATACAGAGAGTTTTCAGGTGAAGAAATTAAATCCATCTATTGTCATATGAAAAAATGCCCTAACTTACTATTGATTAGAGAAACAACTCTGAGGTACCATCTCCACAAATATGAGATCAGCTAATATGACAGAAAAAGAAAATGATAAATGTTGGAGAGGATGTAGGAAAATGGAACCCTAACAAACTGTTCATGGAGTTGTGAACTGATTCAACCATTCTGAAGAGCAATTTGGAACTATGCCCAGAGAGCTTTCAAACTGTGCATAACCTTTGATCCAGCAGTGTCTTTATTGGGCTTATATCCCAAAGAGATTTTTTTTTTTTTTTTTTGGCTAAGGCAATTGGTGTTAAGTGACTTGACTTGCCCAGGGTCACACAGCTAGGAAGTGTTAAGTGTCTGAGGCCAAATTTGAACTCAGGTCCTCCTGACTTCAGGGCTGGTGCTCTATCCACTGCACCACCTAGCTGCCCTGAAAGAGAGCTTAAAGGAGAGAAAGGGACCCACATGTACAAAAATATTTGTAGCAGCTCTTTTTTGGGGGTGGCAAAGAATTAGAAATTGAGGGGATGCCCATCATTTGAGGAATGACTAAACAAGTGGTATATGAATGTAATGGAATACTATTATTCTATAAGAAATGATGAGCGGGCAGATTTCAGGAAAAACCCAGAAAGACACAAGCTGATGCTGAGTGAAGGGGAGCAGAATCAGGAGAGTATTGAACACAGTAACAACAAGATTGTCTGATGATCAACTATGATTGACTTAGTTCTTCTCAGCAATACAGTGATCCAAGACGATTTCAAAAGACTTGTGATGGAAAATGCTATCCACATCCAGAGAAAGAACTATGTAGACTGAATGCAGATCGAATCATACTATTTTCACTTAATTTTTTTTCTTTCTCATGATTCCCCCCTCCTTTTCCTAATCTTTCTTTCCCAACAAGACTAATATGGGTATATATTTAACATGATTGTACACATATAACCTCTATCAGACTGCTTGTTGTCTGGGGGAGGAGAAAGGGAAGGGAGGGAGTGACAGAACTCAAAATCTTACAAGAATGAATTTTTGAAAGCAACTTTTACATGTAATTGGGGGAAAATAAAATACTAAAGTAAAAATCTTTTAAAAGGAACAAGATTATGGTAGATCCCTCCAGTATCTCTGCCAAGAAAATTCCAATGCCAATGGGGTTCAGTCAGACATGGCATGATTCAACAATGACAACAACAAAACAAATCATGGACCTTAGAATCTCAGAGTTGGAAGGATCTTAGATGTAATCTAAACCCATACATGAACAGGAATTTCCTCCAGACCTTCCTACTTGAACATCCCCCAGTGACAGGGAACCCTGCCTACTGGAGTAGCCCACTCTGATTTATGTTAAGAGGGCTGTCCTCACAGAAAGCCCAAATCAGTTTCTCTTCGACTAGTCCTGCCCCCTGAGGCCAGACAAAACAAGACAAATCTCTCCTTCAAATGACAGTCTCTTCAAGTGCTGTGCTTAAAGGCAGTATCATGCCTTCCACCCCAACCCTGTCTCTCCAACTAAGCACACCCAATTCTTTCAGTCTATAATGTGCTCTCTATTCCCCTCACCCTCTGGGACACCTTCCTCTGGATGCAATCTGCCACATGAATGGCTAGGTAAAGCTGGACACTATGGTTCTAATATTGCACCCTAAGAATTCTCACATACCCCTCTATAGTCTCATCCTGCTAGATCCAGGTCTCACCTTTCCCTACTTTGCCCATCTTTTACCCACTCAAATATTTTTTCCACTCTGGGATTTGCAAAGGATCTGTGGGTAAATGCAAGGAGTCCATAAACGTGGATGGGAAAAGATAACATTTTTCTCTTCACTAATCTCTAATTGAAATTTGGCATTTTCTTCAATTATAAATCTAGGCATTAAACCTTATTCTAAAAAGGATCCCAAAGGCTTCCCCAAACTGCCTGCAAAAGGGTCTACACCACAAAGACAGTTAAGAATCCTTGGACTAGGGGAAAGGGCTGGGAAAGAGAAAGAATAGAGACAATAGTAAAGATCTGGAGCCACTGGATAGAGACACAGCCATTAGGGCCAGCCTACCAGAAGGAGTCCCTCTCCCCCTTCCTTTTATATCTCCTTGGGAAAAACTGTGAAGCCCTTAGAGCAGGAACTCTGTTCCTTGTGTCACAGGTCCCTTGGCCAGGGGATCTGGGGAAGCCTATGGATCCCTTCTAAGAATCATGCATAAAATATATAAGATTATAAAGGAAACAGATTATACTGAAATAAAGTTATCAAAAATAAAAAAAAAAAGTTGGGAATCCCTAGGCTAAGAACCTCTTCCTGAGAGGAAGTAAAAAGTCCTCCTCATACATCTGAAGAGACCTTGGTTCTGGTGCTCAGTGTAAACAGCTAAGATAAGGCTGGGCATGGGGCAGAAAAGCCTGAATTTTCATTGCATCTTAGAAACCAGTTGTATGATCTTGGGCAAGTTACATAAATTCTATGTGCTTTAATTTCCTTATCTGTACAGAAAAAGTGAGGGGGGGGGCTTAATGGGCTCTGAAGCCCTTTTCAGCTCTAAACCTATGAAGCTGATAAATGATTACACTTTTGGGATCAGTCTTTAAAAGGGGGCTGACATACAGACTCAAGAACACTAGAGACAGGGAACCGAGACAGACGGGCAGGGGGATGGCCATAGGCCCTGAGTCGTTTCCTGGAGTGAGGTTGCTAGAATTGAAGGAGAGGGGATGAGTAGGGGCAGAGTAACAAAGGAATTCCAGGTCAAGTGGAAGAGTTCTTGGACTCACCAACTTGAAAAGCAACAAGCTACTGAGCCACAATGATAAGCATAGAGACTTAATTTTTTTACGGGTCCTGTGGACTATAGAGATCTGGAGGAAAGAAGTCTTTAGGCACCACTAGTTCTTTCCCCATCCAGGATAGTGCTATAAGTCTAGAGGGCAAGAGAGGTGGCTGGAAGGCAGAAACCCACCAGAAAGGGGAGTTCCTTGACTCTAGTAGCCCAGAGTACTTTCCTTTTTGGGGGGGCCCACCAGAATAATACTATGTCAGGAAGACCATATAGGTCTCTGGGCGGCAGAGATCCACCAAAGAGGGAGATGGTTACGTGATTCTCTAGTAACTCTATTTTTCCCTTGCAGGGTTGTCCCTATCCAGGATAGTACTAAAAGTATGAAAGCCCATAAAGATTTTAGTGGCAGACACTAAGTCTGCCAAGGACCAGAGTCCTTGGTGTTTTCTGTGAGGTGGAATCAAACAAATTTTGTTAGCTTACTTGCTTGCATGGTAACTGATATGGGCATGAACCCCAAACTGGTACCAAGAAAAATCCAAAGTGGAGGTACAAAATAAGCCAACTTCGAATATTTCCAGGTGAAAATGTGGACCATAGAGATTTTTAGAGAAAATGATCTAAGACCAAACCCATTCTGTGTGAGCTCAGGGCTGCAGTTATATAGTAGGTTGATAGCACAGGATTTACTCGAGTCATAAACTATCCCACTTCAAACTTCATTCTGAAATCAAAGCAATAACATTAGAAAAAGAGGACAACAGTAAAATTAATTCCAGAGAGCCACAGACCAAAGAAGTGGAGACAAAACATTAGGTGTTAAAAGGGGCCATTATTAAGACCACCTGTGGTGGTGTTAGTTTTCTGATATGAATTATAGATACTCATGATCCTCACATGCAAAAGACCATAGGAAAAAGGTACAAGCACTTTCTAACATTCGACTCCTAGAATTTAAGGGATTTCAGAAGTCACCTAGTCCAACATGAGTCCTTTACAATGTCCTTCAAATAGACATCCTGCTGCCAATGGAATAATGACTCTTCACACCGCTTTGGGGTTTATAAAATGCCATTCCCACAATAATGTCGTACGGTGGGGCAAATTATCACTTATTTTGCCACTGAGGAAACTGAGGCTTAGAGAAATAAAATGTCTTGGTCAGAAGCCCAAAGTTAGTATCAGAGTAGAGAGAGAATCAAACCCAGACCACTGGACTACAAGCCCAGCCAGTGCTCTTTTTTTCTCTCCCTGCTTCTTGGCACCCAGAAGCTCACTAGCTCAATGGGCAGGTAGTTCTTCTAATTGTTAGTTCTTTCTAATATTGACCTGAAATCGGTCCCTCTAATTTATACCAGTGGCCTTAGTTCTGCCCTCTAGCCCAACACAGAATTAGTTTAATAACTCTTCAAGATGACAGCTCTTAATGTATTGGAAGATTCTGTTACCATCCATTCTATTTCCTCTTTTCATCTTCTCTTTTCCAGCTTGAACCGTAGTCCTTGGTAGGTGATGGTTTTAAATATCCTCACTAGCCTGACAATCTTCCTCTGGATAGGTTTCAGCTTATCAATGTCTACTGAAAGTTGATTCCCACAATTGAATGTAATATTCCAAATATAATCTGAACGGAACTGTGAACGGATCCAGCCATTCTGGAGAGCAATTTGGAACTATGCTCAAAAAGTTATCAAACTATGCATACCCTTTGATCCAGCAGTGTTTCTATTGGGCTTATATCCCAGGGAGATCTTAGAGGAGGGAAAGGGCCCCACATGTGCAAGAATGTTTGTGGCAGCCCTTTTTGTGGTGGCTAGAAACTGGAAACTGAAGGGATGCCCATCAATTGGAGAGTGGCTGAATAAATTATGGTCTATGAATGTTATGGAATATTATTGTTCCGTAAGAAACGACTAATAAGATTATTTAAGAGAGACCTGGAAAGACCTACATGAACTGATGCTGAGTGAAATGAGCAGAACGAGGGGATCATTATACACAGCAACAATAAGACTATATGACAATCAATTCTGATGGACATGGCTCTCTTCAACAATGAAATGTTTCAAACCAGTTCCAATTATTTAGTGATGAAGAAAGCCATATACACCCAGAGAGAGGCCTGTGGGAACTGGGTATGGACCACAATATAGCATTTTAATGCTTTCTGTTGATGTTTGCTTGCATTTTTTTTCAGGTTTTTTTTCCTTTCTCTTTCTAGATCCGATTTTTTCTTGTTCTGCAAGATAACTGTATAGATATGTATACATATATTGTATCTATCTATCTATCTATTTATTTATTTTAACATATTTAACATTTTTAGACTACCTGCCATCCAGGGGAGGGGGGGAAAGGAGGGAAAAATTTGGAACAGAAAGTTTTGCAAAGGTCAATGTAGAAAAATTACTCATATGTTCTGTAAATAAAAAACTTTAATAAAAAATGGGAGAAAAAAAGATTTTAAAAGCCTGACAAATCTGTATAGTAGCTCTCTCATATGTATTTATCAACATCTTCTTTATGTCTGTTGAGCTTTAATATACTTTTGATCAACTGTCTAAGTATGTTTATAAAATACCTGCTCTAAGTTATACCTATCTGCATGAGTAACTTGAGGGAGATACACTATTAACATTTCATCATAAATCTTAATGGATTAATAATAAACCTGTGCAAATTCTAAAAAAAATATATAATCTGAACAAGATAGGAACAATACATGCCCAAGAACATGGTAGCTTTGGGGGCTGCCAGATCGCAGACTGGATTCATACTGCATTTGAAAACTAAAAATTTGAACCCTAAAATCACTAAGAAAAAAACCCCAACTACCTGAACTGTCATTAAGCCATATCTCTTCAACCTACTACCTGGGCAAATCTGAGTATAGGACTTTATATTTAGCCCTGTTAAATATCAGCTTCATGTTTTTAGCACACTATTCTAATCATCAAATTCTGATTCCATCATTCAATGCATTACATATTTATCCCAGCTTCATGCCAAACTACAAATCAATAAGCATGTCATTTATCCAAATCATTGATAAATACGTTAGACTTGACAAGGTTGAGGACTGATTTCTGTAGATTATAGATACAATAGATTTGATTTTCTAGTTACAGTGTGGTCATTAAACCAGGTCCTTATCTACTTAATTATTCTATCATTAAACCCCTAATTCTCCAACTTGTCCACAAGAGTATAGGAGAGATGCTGGTCACAGGACTTGCTAAAATCCAGACATGCCAAATTCACAGCATTCTCCTGATCTTGCATGATTTGTTCTTATGAACCCAGGATGGTTCCTAGTGATTACTGCTTTCCCTGTCAATGCTCTAAAACAATCTGTTTAATAATCCCCTGGAGAATTTTGTCATGGATCAACATTAGGCTTACTCGTCCAGATCCTCTGAAATCCACCTTTATCTCCTTTTTGAAGAACAGAACGAAATTTGCATCTCTCTCCATGATTCCTTAACAATTGTCAACATCTGTTTTGAGATGATATCTGTATATTATTTCAGTAGCCAGGAATGCTATTCATCTAGGTCTGCTCTTGAATTCACTCATTTCGAGCAGCAGGTATTCTCTTATTATCTCTCTCCTAATCATGTTTATTCTACCTTTTCCATTTTGAAGGTAACTCTCAAGAGAGAAGACAGAAGCAAATCTCCTCTAGATTGCAAATTCACTCCATGTCTGGCAGCCAGAGGCTCTAAACCCCAACTGCATCTCTCCTCCACAAGATCAGCCTAAGCTTCCCATTAGAGCTCTTGTCTTTATTTTAAAATAATCATAACTGTACCTTACATTAATATAAGGTTTATCGAGTACTTCACACATATTATCTCATCTGAGCTTCACAACAATCCTTGGAAGTAAGTGCTGCAAGCATAATTTTCTCCCTTTTGAAGATGAGGAAAACAAGGCTAAGAGAGGTAATGACTTTCCCAGGTCACAAAGCTAGTAAATGACAAAGCCAGGACTCCACAACGTGACTCACTCACTAGCCCTTGTTTAGTTCAAAGTCTCTAAGCCTCAAATTCTGATTCTTCCTCCCAACCCAAGGAATTTTTTAACCCAAATATTTATTGAATGTTCAAAGCAGAGGGGTGTTATGATCATGGAAAATATTTACAATAGCCATTCTTAGTTAAAAGAATCCCTTCTCTTTTGATTTTCATTGTCCTAATTAATAATAAACATGGAAGCTATGTCCCTTGCCCCACCTCAAGATCTCTCTCTCTCTCTCTCTCTCTCTCTCTCTCTCTCTCTCTCTCTCTCTCTCTCTCTCTCTCTCCTCTCTCTCTCTCTCTCTCTCTTTCTCTCTCTCTCTCTTTCTCTCTCTCATACACACACACACACACACAAACATACACACACTCCTCTGGTCTTTGTCTTATAAAGAAATCATTCTCTCCAGTGTCCTTCTTTTCACTAAGAGTGAAGATTCAGTGAGAAACTGGTTTCCATTTGGAATGATTCTAGACGCTGAAACAGGAAGGATGGTGTTCATTATACCACCACCAAGCTATCACTACACCACCCCACCTCCTGCCAGTATTCTCAGAGAACAACACTGATTCTGAAGAATAGCCTGTATTATTTCCAGGTTGTGAATTTCCTGCATCGCTCTCTCAATGGTGTCAAATCTCAGTCACAAAGGCAAGATTCTGAGCGGGTGAGACCAAGAGAAAGAGAGATAGCATGATAGGAGGAAGAAAGTAGAAAAGGGGAGGGGCAATATACAGAAATTGAACAAGGGAAATAGCAAATACATCAAGAGAAACAGGTAGAAAGAGTATAAAAAGACAAAAGAAACAGGGAAAGAAAAGAAAAATCAACACATTCCTACAGGCAACATTTACTTGTTCATATTTTATTCCAATCAAAGGAATTAGGTCTAAATGTCCAATTCTGGGACTACCCATTAGGCATAGTTCCACCCTACCTAACCCCCAATTCTCTGTACCATGCTTCCTTCACATTGACATCTTTTCTATTTTTAGAATCGATTTCGAGAGGATGTTCCACCCCCCCCCCCTCAGTTGAAAGCTGAGAAATCTCTCTCCGAATAGCAAATCTCCCTCATGCTTCAGGCCACATTCAGTCTTTCACATTCCCCACCCTCTTCCATCCAAAGCCCAACAGACAGGATGTGGGCAGCTAAGGGCCTTAAGCTGATCAAGAAAGCGTCTTTCTCTCACCTTCTGCCTTTGAATCTGCTCTGGCCCCAGACTCTATTTAAGCCCACTACCCAACTATGACTTCCCTCAATATTGGGAACATTGCCCAAGGGATTTTGGATTGGCTATGGGTGACTAATTTTCTAGAAACAAATTACATCCCAACACAGAAAGCATACATATATTAGCATGTCTACGTGCCCACACAGCATGTACTATATGGACACATGCACATATGTAAAAATATAAACACATGTGTACTGTAATACATTGAGCATATATATATACACATGAATGTACAGTATATATAGAAGGTACCTGTGTTAAGTATTATAAAATATCTAAATTCATACACTGTATATAGTGTATATACAGATATACATGCCCAGCTTTAATATATTCTATATGTATATATATATATACATATACATATACATAATACACACTAAACATCATATACAAGTACAGACACATAAGCACACCTCTCTGCACACCAACAGGATATACAGGCTATTAGAGACACATTCTTGTCAGTATCTTCCCTCTCTAGTTTAAGCTTGCCAGCTGATTGGACGGAGATGGTGCTTTTCTCTTTTTCTCTGTTCTCTGTTCAGGCTGATACCCAAATCATGTTCAATGAAAGCTATAAGCACAAGTATGTACTTGAGCCATAACATGCACCTTAATAGCTCCTGTTCCTCAGTCTCTACCTGTGGGGATTGAAATCTGAGGAGAAATGTGGATAATAGAAGAAATTGTGTTCTTGCACTTTCCCACTCTCTACTGGACACTTACAAGTCAGAACGGACTGGGCATTCATGGAAGCTCTGGGGTGACATTATTATGTGCTTCTGGGCGTGTGTATATTCAGGCTTCTGTTTCCTCAGAAGTACCTACCACCTTTCAAGGCTGATAAAAACATGTAGCCTTGCCCCAAAGGAAAACTTGCTCTTTGTGGGTTAGAGCAAGGAGGAGTCCCTGTGTCCTTGTCATCCTGGCTAGCCCGTGTTTTCATTTATTACTTATTCTCATTGCTTCTTTCTCCCCTCTAGGTAAGAGAAGCCTTCCCCTGGTGTCTGGGTGACACACTGTGTGTGTGTGTGTGTGTGTGTGTGTGTGTGTGGTGTGTGCGTGTGTGTAAAAGGGGGGAGGGGGTCGCTGGGAAATGAACTCGTTGCTATGCAACCATCCCCATCCTGCCCTGGTTTCCCATTTTCAGTTGGACCTCTCTGTGCTTCCCAACCCTAAAGTGAACGTTCTTTAGCAAGGGCCCATTAATCCATGCCCATAGCAGAATATCCACGTGCCCGAGTGGTTCTATTTCAAGGCTCCTGAACAGATGTCCAGAATGATGTCCCCTTCTTCCACTCAGACTGTGGCATCCCACCCCACAACTTTTGCGGGATTCCTGATACACTACACTAGAATTCTTGGTCGTCACCCCTCCTCGACCCCCCCCCCAAAGCGTCGGGCCCAGTTTGATCCTCCTCCTCATCTCCTCCCCGGGAACTCCCCTGGTCCGGGCTTCTTACCTGAAGCATCACTTTGTACTGCTCCTCTGGCTTCTGGACCACACACATGTTACATCCCATGGTGCCAGCCGGGGGTTGGGGAGGGAGGCTGGGGGTGGCGGGCAGAGAGCAAACGGCTCCCGGGCTCACTGGTCCAGCCGTGGGGCTGGTGGGGAGCCGGGGGCTCCCGGGCCGC
>JAJPUD010003404.1:159422-198969 GCA_023553655.1 Myrmecobius fasciatus
CAGCAGGGGAGGGGGGCGCGCCCCTGGCCCCTCCTCCCAAGCGTGCTGCGCGGGCCGCAGCCCGGCCAAGGGGGCATGCTCCCCTGGCCCGCGCAGAGGGGCCAAACGCGAGGAGAGGGGCTAGAGGACCGAGGGAGGAAGGGAGGGCGGGTCGAGGCGCGTGTCGCCTAGCAACGGCCGCTCCCTCCCCGGTGGAGCAAACGGGCCTGAGGGCTGCCGGCTGTCAGGGGCCCTCCCAGGAGGGCTCCTGCCTGAGTCCGCTGACACCGCCTCGACCCGGCCCGGCTCTGTCCCGCTAGTCCCGCCAAGCAGCTGGAGGCGGAGGCGGAGGCGGAGGCGGAGGCGGCGGCGGCGACGACGACGACGACGAAGGCAGCGGCAGCGTCTTTGACAGCCCCGCGCCTCGCCCGCGCTCCGGCCGCCGGGTCTCCCCCGCCCTCTCGCCTCCTCTCTCCCAGTCTGTAGGGTGCTTGCCAGCCGAGGGGGAGGGGGCGCAGCGCGCAGGCGCACTCAGGACCGGGGAGGGGAGGAGGAGAGCGAGGGGAGATAGTGGGGTGGAGAAAGACACCTGGCGCCCCCTTCGACCTGGGTGGAGGCGGGACTGTTCCCTCCTTCCGGCCTAGCTCTTGCCCCCACTAGCGCTCACGCTCAGCGCTCGCCCATCCCACCCCCGGAGGCTTGAGGGGGGGGAGGCTCATCCCACCCCGAGCGAGCAAGGAAGACTTGGGGGAGAGGGCACCACCTTCCGAGATGGATCGCTCGAGCTTTCTCCGCCCCCTGCTCCTCAATTTCCTTTTATGTCTTCTATAAAAGGGGTCTAGGAAACTAGAGGAGTTAAGGGTCAGTAGGAACCCTGGCTCTGGTCTCGCTCTGGGGTCCCGAGCGCTTCCAGCTCTAATTGCTCTGTCTCAGCTTCTCTCGGTCGACATCTCTCTCCTCCCCCCTCTCTCTCTCGTGCCTTTCTTTCTGCTCCTTCCCTCAACGTTCCTGATTCATGGCCGTGGCTGGTGGGTTGTCATTTTTTCCTCCCTAAGAACTTGCATCTGTCAGCTCCTTCCCACCTCAGCCCGTGGAGATAGGCAGACAGGGCAAGGATTATCCATCCCATTTTTGTATGGACCAACCCTGGTGCTGTGCTTTGGAGAGAAAGCTCCTCCAAACCAACGCAACCCTAGACTTATGGACTTGCCTCTTAAAGGCTCTTAAAATGGGAAGTAGCTTACATAGCAGTGGTCAGTCCAAGCACAATCCTTTTCAATGGATCAATCACTTCACTGAAACTTAAAACAGCCTATCAACCCTTCAAGAGATCCGAAAGAGAGTTTAAGGGTTAATTCCTCAATACCCCCTTTCCTTGAGGGAATCCCAAGTCCGGGCTGAGCCATTTGAAAGTATTTTGGCCTTCCAAGCAGAAACTGGGAGATGGTTAATAGAGAGAGTGACTCCATCAATAGGTTCTGTAAAGCTGGACTTCTTAAGCTTTTTCCACTCGAGAACCTTTTTTGCCTGAGAAATTTTTAGGGACCCTGGGTATATAGTAATATAAAATAGATGTATAAATCAAACATTTACTGATACAAAAATCATCATTTTGCGATCCCCACATTCAATTCCACGATCCCATAGGTCAAAAAGCACAGTTTAAGATTTACTGAAAAGAAACAAAAGCTGAGGTGGCTATGTAACTCTGGGAGTCAGGAGGCCTTAGTTCTAGCTCTGCCTTTGACACGAATTGAATGTGTTGTCCTCAGTTTCCACCTCTGTAAGATGGACAAAATGGCTTTCTGAGGGAGGCCCTTTCTAGCCCTAAATCCTGGGAGTCAGTCTCTTCCTTTCTCTGGAACTATTTTCTTAATAGTATGTTAGTTTTCCAAATATATGTAAAGATATTTTTCGCATTCATTTTTTAAAAAATTATTTTTTCTCAAATACATGTAAAGATAGTTGTCAATATTCATTTTTGTAAGACTTTGTTTTCCAAATATTTCTCCCTCCTTCCCTTCCCTTCCCCTCCACAAGACAGCCAGCAGTTATAGATTAAACGTGTGTAATCTTTTAAAATATATTTCTATATTTGTCATGTTGTGCAAGAAAAATCTGACCAAAAGGGGAAAAACATACATTGTTTTCTTCTTGATAAAATGAAGCAGTTTTGCCTTCTTACAGAAAAGTGATAGAAGCAACCCATTAGAAAGAAACATTTTGGACATCACCACCTCCTGGAATTGTTACAGGAATCTTCCTTTGATTTTAATGTGGGGAGCAGGGAGACAAGGTTAGCAATTCCCTCTAAAAGAGGGCTATTGAAATGTTTTTAAAATACAGAGAACAAAAGGAAGAAGTACAGACAAGTAGGACAGTTTCGAAAGTAAAGCATGGACTTTAGTATCTTTGTTTTTAAGCAAGTGGTATGAAATGAAGATTCACATTTTCATAGACAAGCTTCTTTTTCTGCTCTGGGTTGAAGTGTTTAAATCCAGAATAAAAAAAAATAAAATTTATTCAGAGAAGTAAAAGGTGAGGGTTGAACTAGTTAAGCTTCCAATATCCCATCCATCTCAAAATCCATGGTTCTGGGAATCCAACTCCCAATCTCATCATTCCATGAGTGTATAAAAGGCACTTCTAATTGCCTTTCCCACTATTTTATTTCTCTATATTATATTGTGATAAACCCTAGAAGAGCATCTTAAAAGTTGGTGGCAGAACATAAAAACATCACTGGCAGAATATTGCTTAAAAGATGATCCTCTATTTCAGGGCAGTTTCTCCAAAGGTAATCCAGCTAGTTTTCTTCTTCTCCCCTTCAATTCTGGACCCCGTTCTCTATTCATCTACAATATCTGTCTAAGGCACCACCAGCTGGATTGGTTCTACATCCTGGTTACTGAACTGTGGAGGTGTGCACAAGGAACAGAATAAACTAAGCTTAACTTAGCACCAGTTAAGAACTGGGCACCAGAGGCATCAGAAAAGGATCAGAGAAGGGACTTTTAGAAATCATTGAGTCTAACTAAGTGATTCGCTTAAAGTCACAATAGTAAACTGCAGAACTGGGATATGAACCAAGTTCCTCTGGTGCCATAATTCTACTTGGACGGACTGTGTGTTCCATGAATACTTATGTGATGTCAAGAGATCTAGCAAAAAGCCTACAACACATCAGCTATACCACAGACAGAATGTAAACATAGTCATATCTTAAAACATCATTTCCTGTGTTCTCTCTCTTTACTCCAGACTTTCCCTTCTTTTCATCAAGTCCAGCCAATGGATTCTCACATCTACTTATCCAGCCCTAACCGCTCTTCTCTCACATCTCCAACAGACTCTTGGACGTCTCAAACTATGTCCCGTACCAATACTAAACTCAACATATCCAAAACTGAATTTATCTTTTTCCCCAAATCCTCCTCTTTTTCTACTTTCCCTATTACTCTTGTGGGCACTACCATCCTCTCAGTCATCCAAACTTACAACCTAGATGTCAACTTTGACTTCTCCCTCCCCATATTTAATCAGTGATCAACTCCTGTTGTTTTTACCTTCCTAACACCAAAATCCAATATAAAATCCTTGGGCACAAAGCCTTCCATAATCTGAACTTTTTTTATCTTTCCAGTCTTATTATGCCTTGTTCTCCTCCATATATTCCGCCATCCAGTACCACTAGCTTCCTTGCTATTTCTAGCACAAGACACTTCATCTTCAACTCAGGGCATTTTCACTGGCTGTCTCTCATACCTGAAATTCTTTCCCTCCTCATCTCTGCCTCCCAGGTTGCCTGATTTCCTTCAAGTCCCAAGATCTCATCTTCTGCAAGAAGTCTTTCTCAACCCGCCTTAATGCTGGTGCCTTCCGCTTGCTGATCATCTCTAATTTCTCCTATCTAGATCTTGTTTGTATGTAGTTGTTGCATGTTGTCTTCAATATTAGAATGTGAGCTCCTTAAGAGTAGGGACTGTCTTTTTCCTCTCTCAATATCCCCAGCACTTGAATTAATAAATGTTTACAAGGATGAGTCAGTCAATAAACAATAAACCGACTGACCCTTGATTTCATACCTAAAATCACTCCCCCACCCCCACTCTTATTTTTATTTTTTCCCCCTATCTATGAGCTCTTCTGCTGCTTATAGACATTGACAGTTTTCCCTCATCTTTGGAAGTTCTCATTAAACCCTATCATCCTAGATAAGCCCTCCTTTTCACACTAAAATTTCTAGAAAAAGCTGCCTCCACTTATTGCCTCCATTTTCTCTCCTCTCCCTTTTATGCCCCTTGCAAAGTCGTTGACTTCATCACTCAACTAAAATTGGTGTGTTCAAAGTAATCAGTAATTTTTTAAATTGCCAGATCCAATGACCTTTTTAAACTGCTCATCTTTCTTGATTCCTCTTTAGTATTTAACTCTGTTGACTACCCTCTGTTCTTGGATACTCTCTCTTTTGGGAGTTTTCATGACACTTTTCTCTCATGATTTCCCTACCTGTCTGACTGTTTCCTACCTGTTTGCTAAATCATAATCCATATCCCACTTCCTAATTTTAGCTGTGCCCCAAAGTTCTGTCCTGGGCCTTCCCCTCTCTTTTGAAGACCTCATCAGCAACCATACCATCTCTGTATAGATAATTGCAAGCCCTAAATACACCCAGCCCTAGTCTCTCTCCATTTCTGTATTAACAGTCACCTTTTGGATATTTCAAGCTCACTATCCTGCAGGCATTTCAAATAATATATCTCCCAAAAAACTCAATTTCTTCTCCTTTCCCCTAAAATCCACTTATGTACCACCATCCTTGCCATCCCTCAGGTTCACAACCTCAGCATCATCCTTGACTCTTCATTCTCACCCAACCCACATATCCAGTCCATTGCCAAGTCTACCTCCACAACATTTCTTGCTTTCTTTTCCTTTTTTTCTCTTTACACAGCCATAATTCTAATTCAGGCCCTCAACATTCCTTGTTTGGACTATTTTAAGAGCCTCCTTAATGGTATTCTTATTTCCAGTCCCTTTTTTTCTGCAATCCTCCATAGGGCTGTCTAAGTGACTTTCCTAAAGTGCAGATCAGATTCCTGCTATCTTCCTCCTCAATAAATTCTAATGGTTCCCTTTTGCCCATAGGATCAAACCAAATACTCTGTTTGGTATTTAAAACAGTTTATACTCCCATTCATTGTTTCATTCCGGTGAGCTGGCCTTCCTCACACACAGCAGTCATTCTATCTTCTGTCTTAAGGCCTTCTCAGGACTTTTCTTCCCTGTCACCTCCTACTTGAGATTTTTTTTCTGTTTCTTCCAGCTTCTTGTGTTTATCTCCAAAAAATTCCTTGCATTTATTCTGTATAGTAGGGTATGTGTATACATTTTGAATTAATTTCTATGTGATTTTTCCCAGTAGAATTTAAATTTCTTGACGGCAGAGACTATTTCATTTTCATCTGGCACACAGGAGGAACTTAATGCTTGATGACTTGACTTATATGCCCAGCGCCCAGTACAGTATCTGGCCCATAGCATCAATTTAAGTGTTTGTTGATTGATTGAGTGCCAAGAGTAAAATAAAATAAAAAAGTAAATGAGTTTATACTGGAAGTACCAGCCAGCCCCCACCCCCAACCAATGAAAACCAATATCCCTTGAAGGATGGGAATGGAGTATACTTTTGGTCTGCCTTGTGTATCTGAGAGTGATGGGAGGGCAAGAGATATGTGGGAGACAAGGACTATAGTAGAAAAGGATCAGGGGCACTTGTTCTTAGATTCCAGAAAGTCAAACTCACTATTTTGAGCCAAGGGTTAGAGACAACCTAGAGGAAACCATGGCCCAGAGGGCAAGAGTCCCCTGAAAAAATCTGAATGGGATGTGACCACCTGGGGAGTTGAGGTTCTTCAGAACTACAAATGAAAGTTGCTCCTCTTTCCATCCCCCTCACTCTAGAACAGAGGGGCCATTTTGGAACTTCTCTCAGCCACTCTCAGTCTTGGGCCAGTTTCTCGGTTCCCATCTGGAGGCCAGGTAGTCTTAGTGGAGGGAGGAAATTGAAAGGTTTGTATATTGAACTAGAGGAGATGGAAAGCAAAAGGATGCTCAGAAAGCTTTTAGTACATATGGGTAGGGAGTGAATGATCTGTCCTTTTAAAACAAGTAATAAATGTTCCCCCATTTCTTCCCTCCAAGCTCTAAATTTGGGTTGAGGCCTGCCCCTAGGCTCACTGCCTAGAGTTCTGGATGAGGCACTGCCCAAGTGGGAGTCCAGGTCAGTAGGGGTAAACATCAAAGATGGGAAAAAGGAGGCCTTGAGGGGAGAGAGAGCAAATGAGGATAGGATGATGCTGGGAGTTAGGTGAGAGGAAAGAAGATTATAAATATGATTGAGGAGGGGACCTAAGGGACCAGGGAAGGGGGAAGTAGGCTCCCAGCTGCTTGGAAATTCTGAGCAGGTGCCCATCTAGGCTCTCTGGCGCCTCAGCAGAAGCCCTGTCAGTCTCAGAAAGTGGGATTAGTTGGAGCTGGGAAAAAAGAAAGAAAGAAGAAATCAAAAGCTCCAGCTGGTTGGAGTTGACAGCCCAGGGCTTTCAGGCCTTCAAACCTACAAGTGGGAATAGCAAAAACCAAAAGGGGGGGCAAGCAGCAAGCCTGGCCCCAGTGAGGGTAATAGGATCAGGGCCAAGTTGGGACTAGTGTTGTAACTAAAGGATGAACAGCGAAGCAGAGGCCAGTGAGAAGACCAATCAATGAAGCAAGAAGTGACACGGAGAAACTATTAAGCCATGTCACTGTGTTCCGGCATGCCAGGAAGGGAGGTTTGAGGGAGTTCTCCAGTGACTCCAGAATCCAGCTCAAGCTCTCTCTCTGGCATGGAGCTTGAGGCACACCTTGGGCAAAGGGCAATGAGAGGGAATGACAACAACATGAAATCCAGGGCTAGATTGGGCTCTCTTTTTTTTCTGAATGCAACAGCATGGTGCAGTGAAAGGAATATAGAAGATCTGTCTAGAAACCTGCTGTGTGCCCGGGGGCAAGACATTTCATCTCATCTCTAAAATGAGGGGTCATCACATCCTCAATCTTAAAACTGGGAGGGCCTTTAGGCGTCACTCCAACTCCTATTCTGCAGAGGAAGAAACTGAGACCCAAGCAAGTTAAATGACTTGCCCAAAAACATATAGGTAGCAAATCAACAGTTTTGAACCCAGAGCCAGGCCTCATTACACTGTATCACAATTACAAGTCAGAATCTCTGATCTTCTTGTCATCTTCCCTTCCTTTGGCTGGAAATGAAGAGCCGTGAGCTCTTGGCTTGAACCACAAAGAAACAACAATAGCTCCTTGAGAAACAAATGGCAGCCAGGCTCATCCTTCCTGGATGAAGGCTTGTCGCAAAGAACCCTCTTCTGGCTTACTTCCATTCCTCACTCACAGGCTTTGATATTCAGATGGAATAAAGATAAAATAAACTAGGATGGCCTTGAAGAGGAATGAATAAGTTGACCTGGAAGAAAGTTCAAGGAGTCTGGGTTCTAGTCTTTGACATCATTTCAAGCTATTTTCTCATCTGCTCCTTTGGATAGCCAAACTCCTAGAGAAAGCCTCCATTGTAGCCTCTCTTTGCCCACCTCTTTTCCAAACCTTTTACAATCAGGTCCTCTGTCCCATCCCACCCCGTTCCCAACTCCATTGAAAGTGCCCTCTCAGCCATTCTCCAACCGATAAATGGTAAAAGGCTTATTAGCACAGTGCCTGGAGCATATTAAGTGCTGAATAAATATTTATTGATTAGTCTAAAGAATATGTTGTTCCCAATGGAAGAAATTAAAACTATCAAAAGTCATATTAAAAATATTCTAAATAATTAGAGAATATAATAGAGAAATAATAATTAGATAAACAAATTTTTATGTATTAGAGAATAATTAGAGAAATAAAATTAAAACAACTTCACATCCATCAGATTAGGAAAAATGACAGAACAGTAAATGGCAAATGCTGGAGGGGATATGGGTAAACTGGTATACATGCACTATTGGTCATGCTGTGAACTGGTCCAGTCATTCTGAAAAGCAATACGGAGCTATGATCAAGCAATATCATAACTAAGACAATTTTGGAAGACATAGGAATTCTGCTCAACATAAAAACCAACCTCAATTCGAGATGATGAAACATGTTACCCACCTCTTGATAGAGAGGAAATGGACTCAGAGTGCAGATTGAGGTATATATATTTATACATATATAAAAATACATGTACGTATAAGCACACACACATGCATATATTATACGCATTCCCCCCAGATATAACCAATAGAGGAATTTGTTTTGTTTGACATATTTGTACCAGGATTTTGTTTTTCTTGTTTAGTGTGTGTGTGTGTGTGTGTGTGTGTGTGTGTTGGGGGAGGGGTTAGGAGGAACAGATTGGCGATCTTTGTGAAAATAAAACTGACCTTTTAAAAAATATGTTCTCTTCAAGGGAACCAAGGATTTCCTGGTTGTTCAATCCAATTGCTTCTCTCCATTTTCATCTTTCTTGGGGTTTTTTGGTACCTTTTGACAATGTCAACTACTCTTTCCTCATGGAAACTCTATTCCATTGGCTCCCAATATACCGCTATCTCTTGCTCCAACCCCTACCTGTCTAAACTTTCCTTTTCAGCCTTCTTTGTTGACCTCTCTCCCACTACACATCCACCTCTACTGACTACGTTGGCTTCATCTCTATGTAGATGACTCCCCAAACTGCATATCCAGCTCTCCGCTCTCTCGTTACTTGAGTTGCCTATCACCTGCTGGACACCTTCATCTGATGATGAAGACCTGGTTTTGAATCTTACCTCAGACACTCATTAGCTGAATGCCCCAACATAAGGTATTTCCCATTTCTGGACCTCAGTTTCCTCAGCTATAAAAAATGAGAAGGATCCAGGTGAACTTGATTTTTCAGGTTTCTTCCAGCTTGAAATCTTTGAACTTATGATGCTCTACACGCATCTCAAGCTCTACATTTCCAAAAAGAAACCAACCATCTTTCCCCTTGTGAACACCCTTCCTATAACTTCCCTGCTAACAAATGATAGCACCCTCAGCAGCAGCATTCTCTGATGCCATACAATCATGTATTCAGGCTCTTGAACCTTTCATTAATTCTTTCAAGAATTTGGTTACTCACACAATCTCTACCTTTTTCAAAATTCTCCTGCCTCACTCCTCACATCTTTCCCTGAGTTGGTTTCCTTGCCTCAAATAAATGGTTTCCTTCTCCATTCTGTCTTCTATGTGACTGCCAAAATACTCTAAGGCATAGTTCTCTACTCAAAAGCCTTCAGTGACTTCTTATTGCCTCTAGGATAAAATACAAGCTTCTCAGCCTGGCATTGAAGGCCCTTCATAATCTAGTTTCAATCTTCCAACATAGCCTCACTGGGAATGTGCTTGTTTCTTAAAAGTTGAAATGTTTAACAACCATCTCTCAGAAAAAAGTACAATCAACACACTTAATTTTAACCTACATTATTAACATTTTATCCATTACTTTCTTAAGTTTTGATAATGAACAAAACAATAAATCTAGCCCTGATTTGTAACATTTGTTGATTTCTAAGATGTAAATGCTCATACTGAAAATTTGGCACTTGTTAGCTGGTTCAAGCTGGCTCCAGAACATAATCTTTACCCCCCAACCAAATTTGACCATTAAAGAAGATGGTGACAAATTAAGATGTAGAGAAGACCTTCTTCCTCCTGCTGTGCCAATTCGACCAATTCAAATGAGTCCTTTTCCTGCCTGATCTCCAACCTTTGAGGGAAAAGGAGTTGTGATGCAGGGCCTCCCATCTGACCATCTGACTGTGTTCCTTCCATCTCACTTTGCACTTGCTTCCAGATTCATCTCCAACCTCTATTGGGAAGAAGAGTAGTGTCCTTCATTCAACAATGAACATTCTCACATTTTGTCATACCCGTCACATCTCAGAGAGTCACAATTCCTGTGTATTCTCATTCAAACCAATTCCCTACACCCAACCACCCAATTCTTCATTCTCATCCCCCTCACTCTCTTACCACAAAATTTCAACCAAATACCACCAAACACCCTTTCATTGTGCCCTCTGGAATGCCTGTTTCATAGGCAACAAGCTTCCCCTTAGCTTAAATCTTTTCCTCTCCTATTCCTTCCATCTACTAGCTCTTATTGAAACTTCTCCTCCTGTTGACACAGCCTCCATGGACATCCTTTCTAGTAGTACCTGTACTTTCACTTGTTCTCCTTAGCTTGCTGGTTGAAGTGGAGGAGTTGAAATATTTCTTGCTCCCTATCACTATTTCCAAATACTCCCCCTACACTCCATCATTCAGTAACCACTTTTCCTTTGAGGTTCATGCTCTTCATACTAATTACTCAATCAAAATCCTGATAGCAGTTGTGTACAGAATCCCGGGTCACTCCCCTTCTTTCTTCAACGAGTTCAATATCTGGCTTACAATTATTTCCTCCTCTCCAACTCCTGCCCTCATAATAGGGATTTTAACATATACATTGACTCTGATTCAAACACTCTAACCACTTAATTCCATAACCTAACTCACTTCTTGTGAGTTATTCCTACACCCCACCTCTGCCATACACAAAGTTGGTCATAGCTTTGATTTTGCCATCACTCACAAATATTCAAGAATCCTGAAATTCTCTAATCCAACCATAATACAGCGACTTTTCACCTCTCCCTCTGCACTCTCTTACATAAGACTACTTTTCATCCCCGTCATGACCTCCAATCCCTTGACCCCTCAGTTCTTTTCAAGGCCATCTCCTTTGCATTAGCCACTCTCTCCACTTTCCCCCTTTTGATCCCTTAGTGATCCCATCCTCTTGTCTTGAATCCCTCACACCCTTATTAAAGTTGATTAAACCCAACCAGGCCTCAACTTTGAATCAACCCCATCATTCACCACTTTTCACTCCCACATATATGCTTCTGAATGAAGATGGAGAAAACTGCACAACTGTTGTTATGTTAACCCGTATTGCTGCTAGGCTATCCTACTATATCTCCCTTATCAACTCAATCTTCCACTCCCTATAGTGGCTCTTCCAAATCTTTTCATCCCTTCCAAAACTTCCCTTGGCTTTTCCTCCCCTCACTGTCTCAGCTGAGAACCTTACTTCATATTATACAGAAACAACTGAGACCATTTGCAGTGAGCTGGCTCTTCTCTTTGTCATCTCCTCTCACTCAGGTGGCTTCTGCCTTTCTCTCCTCTTTTAACTCTGTCACATGATGAAGTGGCCTTACTCTCCTTACCAAAGCTAAACCCCTCTATTTGTTCAAATGATCCCAATCCATCCTATCTCCTCCAGCAGATTGCCCCCTTTGTCATTCTCACCCTTTCACTTATTTTAAATCTCTCCCTGTCTACTGGTTCAGTTCCTACTGCCTATAAACATACCCATCTCTTCCTCTTCCTGAAAAAACTCTCACTTGATCCCTCTATCCCTGCTAAGTATCATCCTATCTTTCTTCTACCCTTTGTAGTTAAACTCCTTGAAAAAGCCATCCACATAGGTGCACCTCCACTTTCTCTCCTCCCACTTTCTTAACCCTTTACAATCCCCTACCTTTTTATTCCACTGAAACACTCTCTCTAATCACTCGTGATCTCTTAGCTGCCAGATCCAATGGCCTTTTCTTCATCCTCATTCTCCTTGACTTCTCTTCAGCTTTTGACACTGTTTATCATTCTCCCCTCCTTGATTCTCTCATCTCTCTTGGTTTTCAGGATAGTTCCCCTCTTCCTGGTTCTCCTCCTACCTATCTAATTGCTCCTTTCCTGCCAGTTCCCCTCTTCCTGGTTCTCCTACCTATCTAATCGCTCCTTTCCTGCCCCCTTTGTTGGATCCTCATCCAGATCACACCCTCTAATTCTAGGTATCCTTCAAGGTTCTGTTCTGGGCTCTCTTCTCTACTCCTTCCATATTATTTCATTTGGTGATCTCAGCTCCCATAGATTTTTTCCCCCTGAGGCAATTGGGGTTAAGTGACTTGCCCAGGGTCACACAGCTAGGAAGTGTTAAGTGTCTGAGGCTAAATTTGAGCTCAGGTCCTCCTGACTTCAGGGCTAGCGCTCTATCCACCGTGCCACCTAGCTGCCCCAGCTCCCCTAGATTTAATGACTATCTCTATGCTGCTGATTCCCAAATCTATCTTTCCTTTCCCAAACTCTCTGCTAATCTCCTACTGCCTTTCAGACATCTCAAACTGATGTCCAGTAGATATCTTAAACTCAGAATGTCAAAACAAAAACTAAAATCATCATCCCCGGAACCCTCTTCACCACCTCTACCTTCACTATTACTGCAGAGGTACCATTGTCCTCCACAATCCCTCAGGCTTCCAACCTAGGAGTGAGTCATCCTGGATTCTCACCATCTCTCATCTACCCACATCCAATTTGTTGCCAAAGACTGCTGATTTCACCTTTGCAATACCTGTCGAATATATCTCTTTCTCTTCTTTGACACTGCCACAACTCTGATACAGACCCCCAATACCTCACACCTGAATTTTGCAATAGCTACTGGGAAAGTCTGCTTGCTTCAGTCTCTCCAATCTATCCTGAATTCAACTACCAAAGTGATTTTTCTAAAGTTCATGTCTGACCATGTCACCACCCTCTTCAATAAACTCCATTGACTCCTTATCATCTCCAGAATCCAATACCAAATGCTCCATTGGGCATTCAAAGCCCTTCATGACCTATCCCCCTCCTGCTTTTTCAGGCTTTTACACCTTACTCTCTGACATACTCTTCAATCCAGAAACTCTGGCTTTCTGTCTTTTCCCAGAACAAGACCCTCTGTCTCTCAGCTCTGGGCTTCTGACTGTGCCCCGTGTCTGGAACTCTGTCTCTCATCCATTCCAGCTACTGACCTCCCTGGTTTCTTTTAAGCCCCAACTAAAACTACATCTTTTATTGGAATTCTTCCCCAACCCTTCTGACTTCTAGTACTTCCCCCTGGTAATTATTGTCTATTTATCTTGTATATATATATATATATATATATATATATATCAGCACATTTACTTTGTACATATTTGTCTGTATTTCATCTCCCTCATTAGACCAAGCTCCTTGAGGGCAGGGACTGGTCTTTTGCCACCTTTTTGTATTTCCAATATTTAGAATAGAGTTTTACACATAGTAGGCAAATGTTTATTGATTTATTCTTGATTGATTATAAACAGATGTCTTCTCAGAACGCTAATATATCTAAGACACAGAAAGAAATAAGACAGAGGGCTAATGGTTTTATACTGGTTTTTTTGTGGTGTTAGGAGAAGACAAAAATTGGAAAGATGGTAAACTATATTGGAAAGGAAGAGATGGAAAATCATTATCACATAATAGAGGTGCATAAGATGAAGAATATTCAAACTTGGAGAAAAGAGTAGGGGGAACAGGCATTTTATGAAGCTCACTTTCATCTCAACTGGACAAAGATAAGATTGAACATAATTACACATCTGCCATCTCCTCCACGTACATAAAGATTGCAGTAGAAATACATTAAACTCAAAAAGGAAATAGGAAGAGACAGAGAGAGGAGAGTACCTCTCCTTAAAGAAGGATGGCAGGATTGGTAAGAGAATAGTCATGACCAAAATAAATTCCAGCTTCAGAGAGTAGAATGTGAAAGAGTGGATTAAAAGGAATGGAAACCTAGAATCGGGGATGGAACAAAGGGTAGAGGAGAGGAAGAGTGGAAATAGGAAATAGGAAAATTCAAGGGTAAGAGTGGAAATAGGAAAATTCATTTCTAGGTTATAAGTGTTAGGAAAACTAAAAAGAAATAAATAGATACATAAAATGAATAAAGACTAAGAAGGTGCTATTTTAAGCACCTTCTTATTTGTAAAGAGGGGAATGGAAAATGAATATTGCAAAATAACAAAGAACAAGTATGGCTACAAAGAAGAGATAGGAAAAACACCCCCTCCCCATCCTATCGCACTGCAAAAGTGAGAGGTCAACAGATGTGATATATTGCACATATTTTCAGACTTTTTTTTAATGTATTGATCAGTTATATTGATTTTTTTCCTGTTTCTTTTTTTGCTTTTAAAAATATGATTTGTTAAATGGGATGGTTCTCTGGGAGGAGAAAAAATACTGGAGGAAATTGTGATAATGTAAAAAAAGACATCAAATAAAAATTTGTTTTTAAAAGTTTTGAAAGAACTGGTGGGTAAAAAAACAAATTACAGAAACAATAGAAAATCTCACCAAAGAAAATGATAATAATGAGACAACATATAAAAACTTATGAAATGCAACTAAAGCAATCCTTGGGTAAAATCTATATCTCTAAATGTTTTCATTAACAAAAGAGAGAAAGAGCCAACCCATGAATTAGGCATGCAACTAAAAAAAATACAAGAATGACAAAAGAAAGAAAGGAAAGAAAGAGAGAGGGAGGGAGGGAGGGAGGAAGAAAGAAAAAAAGAAAGAAAGAAAGAAAGAAAGAAAGAAAGAAAGAAAGAAAGAAAAAGAAGAAGAGAATATGCTTCAACCTACATTTCATTTCCTTCTGGAGATGGGCAGCATATTTCCTCATGAGTCCTTTGGAACTGTGGGTCAATATGTTGATCAGAATTATGAAATCTTTTATAATTGATTATCATTACAATATTGTTACTGTGTAAATTTGTTCTAGTTATTGTCACTCCACTTTTCATCAATTCATATCAGACTTCCCAGGTTTTTTTCTGAAATCCTTCCTGTTATCATTTCTTACAGTACAATAGTATTCCATCACATTCATATATCATAACTTGTTCAGTTTCCAATTCTATACCACCACAAAAAATACCTGATATAAATACTTTTGTAAAATGTTTCCTCTTCCTCTTCCTTTGATCTCTTGATCTTTGAATTAGTGAATTATTGTGTCTCTTCCCACAGTCCTTCTAGCATTTGTCATTTTGTTTTTGTATGCTAACAAAAGTTATATCTTATAGGAAATGATTTAATACTCACAAAAATAAAATGCCTAGATTAACAAAAGAAGACATAAATTAGTTATGTAACCCAATATCAAAAAAAAGAAATTGGATAAATCTGAAAAAACTCCTACTAGGACCAGATAGAATTACAAGTGAACTCTGTCAAACATTTAAAGAACAATCAATTCCAATAATATGCAAACTGTTTGAAAAGATCGGAAGTAGTGATACTAAATAATAATAATAACAACAATAGTGTTTACATAGTGAAAAATAGGTGTAAAATGAAATAAAATACCAGATAGCTATCTTTTCAGGCTAATTGCATGTTTAAAAAAAAGATAGGAAAAGACAGACACTTTCCATCGTCTTTCTATCATATAGCTATAATCATTATAGTTAAACAAGTGAGAGATAAACAAATATTCTCAATATGATACAAAAAAATTTAATAAAATATTATCAAATAGGCTACAACAAAATATTAGAACATTAGAATCAGGAATATAGAGTTCATTCAATATAAAGAAGGCAATTGACACAATAAACAATGATAACAAATAATAAAAACTACATGATTATATCAATAAATGCATAAAAGGCTTTTGACAAACTCCAACATTCATGTCTATAAAAATACTAGGAATATTAGAAATAAATGGATTCTTTCTTAAAATAGTAAACAACATTTCTTTAAAATAAAGAGCAAACATTAAGATAAAGAAATGTAGAGGCCTTTCTAATAACATTGGCATAAAATAAGGTTGTCCATCATCACCACTACAATTTCACATGATGCCAGAAACATTAGTTCTAGCAATAAGACAAGAACGAGAAATTGAAAGAATAAAGAATAAAAGAAAATGAAAATAAATTGGAAGAAAAAAAATAAAGAATAAAATAATGAGGAAACAAAATGATAACACCCACTTAATGTTAGTGCCTTTCCTCTGTCAATTATCTCCCATTTATCATATATATATACACATATGTATATATATATATATACATACACACAGATATATTTGTCCTCTATGTGTATGTGTGTGTGTGTAAATATATCTATATGATGTGTGTTGTTTGTCCATATGTTGTCTCTCGCATTGGACTGTGAGCTTTTTTTCTTTGTGTTCCCCTGCTTAGCACTGTGCTCAGCACATAGGTTTTTATTAAATGTTTAGTGGCATTTTTGCAAATGAAATTCTTTACTTAGAAAATTTGACTTTTATGCAAAGGATATGATTTCCTTAGAAAAACCTGAAGAATGAAGGAAAGTTAATTGAAACAATAAATTCATCAAAGTTGAAGCATAAAAAATAAATATATGCAAAGCATCAGCATTCCTATATGTTACCCAGAAAAATCCATTAGGAAGAACTAGAAAGAAATTTCACTCAAAATAACTACAGAGTATATAAAGTATTTGAGAATCTATCTCTTAAAACATATCCAAGAATCCATGCAAAACACTTTTTACAAAAATAAAACATTGACCTAAATAATTGAGGAAATAATAGTTGTTAATGGATAGATTTGAGCCAACATGACAAAATGACTTTATTTAAATAAATTTGCTTGTTTGGTGCCATACTGATCAAATTCCCAGTGCTTTATTTTACAGAGCTAGAAAAAATAATAATGAAATTTATATGGAGCAATAAAAATCTAAGAATCTCAAAGGAAGTAATGAAAAAAGTGGAAGAGGACCTAGTAGTACCTCATCTCAAATTATACTGCAATGCATGTTGGTGGAGCTGAGAACGGATACAGCCATTCTGGAGAACAATTTGGAGCTATGCTCAAAAAGTTATCAAACTGTGCATACCCTTTGACCCAGCAGCATTTCTATTGGGCTTATATCCCAAAGAAATCATAAAGGAAGGAAAAGGCCCCACATGGGCAAGAATGTTTGTGGCAGCCCTTTTTGTAGTGGCTAGAAACTGGAAATTGAATAGATGCCCTTCAATTGGAGAATGGCTGAATAAATTATGGTATATGAATATTATGGAATATTATTGTTCTGTAAGAAATGACCAGCAAGATGATTTCAGAGAGGCCTGGAGAGACTTACATGAACTGATGCTGAGTGAAATCAGCAGAACCAGGAGATCATTATACACGGCAACAACAGTACTATATGACGATCAATTCTGATGGACATGGCTCTCTTCAACAATGAAATGTTTCAAACCACCTCCAATTGTTCACTGAAGAAAGCCATATACACCCAGAGAGAGGGATGCGAAATGTGGACCACAACATAACATTCTCATACTCCTTGATTGATGTTTGCTTACATTATGTTTCCTTTATCTGATATATCGTTTGTGTAGATAAGATTTTTCTTGCACAACAATGATGTTTGGAAATAGGTATACATATATTCGATTTGCCAATATTTTAACATAATTAACATGTAGTGGATATCCTGCCATCTAGGGGAGGGGTGGGGAGTTGGGGGGAAAAATTTGTAACGGAAAGCTATGTAAGGGTTATTGTTGAAGAATTACCCACACATATGTTATGCAAATAAAATAAAATTAAAAAAAATTATACTGCAATGCAGTAATTGTTCAAATAACAGTCCTTGTTAAAAAAGTAGAGCTCAAAAAGTGTAATGGTTGATAAACCTAAAGACTCTAGTTACTATGGTAAAGAGTTGCTGTTTGACAAAAATCATTAGGAAAATTAATGCAGAGCTTGTATTGGTGTGATCAGCCACATTCGGACACACTGTAAATTGGCCCCAGTATAGTGCTGTCATTTTGGTCTTCATCAAGAATTAAAGACAACAACTAACCAAACAACGATGCACTTAAAGAATGACATGTTTCAAAGGATATAAACAGACAATTTTCAGATGAAGAAATTGAAACCATTTCTAGTCATATGAAAAAATGCTCTAAATCGCCCTTGATCAGAGGACAAATTAAGACTGAGGTACAACACCTCTCAGATTGGCTAAAATGACAGAAAAAGATGTTTAACATACATTGGATTACTTGCCATCTAGGGGAGGGAGTGGAGGGAAGAGAGGGAATCTGCAACACAAGGTTTTGCAACGTCATTGTTGAAAAATTATCCATGCATATGTTTTGAAGATAAAAAGCTTTAATAAAAAAGTGACAGGAAAAGATAATGATAAATGTTGGAGGGGATGTAGGAAAACTGGGACACATACATTGTTGGTGGAGTTGTGAACTCATCCAACCATTCTGGAGAGCAATTTGGAATTATGCCCAAAGGGCTTTCAAACTGTGCATACCCTTTGATTCAGCAGCGTTTCTATTGGGCCTATATCCCAAACAGATCTTAAAGGAGGGAAAGGGACCCACATGTGCAAAAATGTTTGTGGCAGCCCTCTTTGTAGTAGTGGCAAGAAACTGGAAACTGAGTGAAGGCCCATCATTTGGAAAATGGCTACGTTATGGTATAGTATACATTATGGTATATAACATTTCTGCTACCATGTTCTTAAGTTAATTCCTGGTTTATAGCATCTATTCATTTCTGAAGTATAAATGCTCACACAGAAAATTGAACAATTTTTTCTTAAGAACTGGTTTGAGCTGCTTCTATCACACCCCTGACTTAGAGAGTAAGAGTAGAGGATCTTAGGTTACAGGACTGTATATGCATTTGATTCTCAAGGCTGTGTTTTTTAAGCACCAGCTGGTGGAGTCTCCACCATCTCACCCACCATCTGCCTCCTTGAGCTACTGCCCAGCTGTCAAAAGTAGGTAGGAGGTCAAAGGGAAACTGCCCAATTCACCTTCTCCCAGAGATGACCAGTTCTTTCTCTAGCTTCAGCAGGTTTTCTGTGGCTGCTGCCTAGATCCCAGTGGACATTCAGAAAATATTAATCGATATGGTGAAGCCCAGCATGCAGGCAAAGTAAATTATTTCAAGGACTGTTTCTCTCTCTACCCCCAACCTCTTAAAATCTCTTCTCACTCTGCTGTCAGATGTCTTTTCAGGGAATGACAGGAAAAAATTCTACCGAGAGGAAGTGATTAATAGTAGAACCTTTGCTGAGAGCACACAATGATGAGGAGCCGAGGGGTCACTGAGGGGGTACCACTAAGAAAGCTGGGCAAGATCCTGAATCATAAGGAGAAGCAGGAATAGTTGCTTCCTTTCTTTGTGGGAAGAAAGGTGGTTTAGAGTCAGTGTGAGAGCAATAAAAAGCCCATAAGAACTTACTCTTTGACTACTGCTTAGTATGTACCCCAAAAAGATTAAAGATAGAAACAAAGGTAATCATTCCTCTCCCATATCACCAACCCAACATTATTCACAATTGCTTACTTTCTCAAAAACTCAACTCTGTCTCTGTTCCAGGATCTAGCTTTCTCCCTTAGCAATGGTCTCTGTTCATTCACTCACCATCAGCTCCTGCTGTGGCCAACCCAGTCACAGTTTTCGTTTCCTCCATCTATTTCATGAAAGACTGAAAGTCTACAACCAATGGCAGTGGCCCCTCTCCCCCATTGCCTTCATGGTGTCCAGGAAGTCTAAAGTAAGCAAAAGAGAGAAAGCCAACTCTCAAAGCCACGGGTGCAGATAACATTTTCCTCTATCCTAAAACTTTTTCTCCCATCATGGATGGACTCACCAATTTCCTCCATAAATCTGTCCAAACTCATGTTCATTGCTTCCATGACACTACCTATTCACGTCATCCTCTGCTGTCCCCCCCTTTTTTTTTGCCTTCAATCTTTCCCAACATCAAGGTCTTTTCCAATGAATCCCAGTCTCCTTCAGCTTCAGTATTTGACCTTCCAGTGAATTGTCTGAATTAATGTCTTTTTTTTTTGGCTGAGTCAATTGGGGTTAAGTGACTTGCCCAGGATCCCGGGTATTAAGTGTCTGAGGTCACATTTGAACTCAGGTCCTCCTGACTTCAAGGTTGGTGCTTTATCCACTGTGCCCTTAGTTGCCCCTGAATTAATGTCTTTAAGTATCGACTGATTGGATTTCCTTCTTGTCCAAGGGACTCTCAAAAGTCTTCTCCAGCAGCATAATCAAAAGTGTTGATTCTGCCACTCTCAGTTTTCCTTATAGTCCAGCTCTCACAGTCATACAGTGCTACTGGAAAAAACTATAGCTTTGACTCTACAGACTTTTGTTGGCAACATGATGTCTCTGCTTTTTAATATGCTGTCCAGATTTGCCAAAACTTTCCTTCCAAGGAGCAAGCATCTTTTAATTCCATGGCTGCAGTCACTCTGTGCAATGATCAGTCCCAGTCATGCAGTCCCGAAAATGACCTTACTCCCTGCAGTCCCTCAGGTGACTGCACACTACAATTGTCCTCTCTTCCTTGGAACTGAAACCAGGGACTCTGCTCTCCTGTAAGTGCCCATAGCCAGTGGGCTCCCTGCCCCTTTACTACTGCACACACCTAGTGAGAGCTAGCTATTTCTTCTCCACAGTGGCAGCCCTGCCCAGGAAGAGTCTGGCAAGAATAGCCAGACTTGGCATCCCTTAGCAGTGGAAGGTCCTTCAATGTTTTCCCACTAGACCATCAGACTCTCATACTGTCTATGAGATGAAAGTTTCTAAGACCGAGGCAACCTCTCAATCCAGCAGTCCCCAGGGCTTGTTGTTTGTGATTGTACAGAGTGGACCTTTAGGTGTTTTTATTTTACTCAGGCCAAATCTTTGTCCCAAGAAGTCATGTCTTTCCTGGGTTCTTCTTAAGTTCTTAGGAGAACAACTGCAATATTTTTTTTAATCCCTGATGCTTTACATTCCTTCCAAATCGATGTTCTATTTTTTTCTGTGGAGGAAATTGATAAAGCCAAATATTTTCTGACCTACTCCATCTTCCCAGAATCCTCTTCTGTGAAAGTGTCTTTCCAATTTTCTGCATTCCTTTTATTCTTGGCTACATTGTATTATTTATATAAGAAAATTTTAATTTACAATAATTGAAATTATACATTTTATTCTTTAACGATGCTCTCATCTTATAATATAGTTTAAGGTTTGATACTGCTGAATCTTTCCTTTACATCATTTCTCCTAGTTTCTTTGAAATTCCCCACCTTTTGTTCTTTCAAATGAACTTTATTGTTATTTCTTCTAACTCAATAAAATAAATCTTTACTAATTTAATCGGGATGACATTGAATAAATAGATTAATTAGGTAAAATTATCATCTTTTATTATATGGTCTTTACCTACCAATGAACAATGAATATTACTCCAATTATTTAAATATGATTTTATTTGTATAAAAACTGTTTTATGTATATGTTCATATAGTTCCTGTGTCTGTTTTTGATGGATATACAGTATTTTATACTGTCTAGTTATTTTTATTTTTTTTTTTTTTGCTGAGGCAATTGGGGTGAAGTGACTTGCCCAGGGTCACACAGCTGTTACATGTCTGAGCCCAGATTTGAACTCAGGTCCTCCTGACTTCAGGGCTGGTGCTCTATCCACTGCGCCACCTAGCTGCCCCCTGTCTAGTTATTTTTAAATAACCTAAAACAATATTGAATAATATTGGTGACACAGAGTGGTTTCCCAATTTTTCTTTTTAAATTAAATCTATTTTAGCTTTAACTTTGAGACACCCCAGGTATGTCAAATATGATCAGGGTTAGCATATATACTAGATGTGAACTGTTAAGGGGGAAATGGATCCACCATAGAGTGGGGTCCTTTAAGTGCAACTAATTCAGTGAGATGCCCAGAAGAACATCTATTGGACAAGGGTTGACAAAGTGAGCACAGAATTATTGATTGTGAAATCCAGTGGATGTGCGTACTTGTCATTCTCAAGAGAATACCATCACTCCTATTTTTATAGCCCATTAGGACTTACAAAGGCCTTTCCTAACAACTCTGATGGGTAGATCGTGTTACTAATTACCGTTTTAGAGAGGAAGGAACTGAGGTTCAGAGACACAAAGTGACATGTTTTGGTCACACTGCTAGGAAGTGTAAAAGGTAAGACTTGGATCCAAGTCCCCTCATTCCATGTCGAGCTCTCTTTCTCCTATACCTTAAATGAGAATTATTCACATAAAACCATCAGCAAGCATCATATGTAATGGAGACAAACTAGAACCATTCCCAATAAGATCAGGAGTGAAACAAGGCTGCCCACTGTCACCATTACTATTTAATATTGTATTAGAAATCTTAGCTTTGGCAGTAAGAGAAGAAAAAGAGATAAAAGGAATTAGAGTAGGTCATGAGGAAACCAAATTATCATTCTTTGCAGATGACATGATGATGTACGTAGAGAACCCTAGAGAATCAACTAAAAACTATTAGAATTAATCCACAACTTTAGCAAAGTTGCAGGATACAGAATAAATCCACATAAATCATCAGCATTATAATATATTACCAACAAAGTTCAGCAGCAAGAGATACAAAAAGAAATTCCATTCAAAATAACTGTTAATAGGATAAAATATTTGGGAATCTATCTGCCAAGGAAAAGTCAGGAACTATACGAACTAAACTACAAAACACTTTCCACACAAATAAGATCAGACCTAATCAATTGGAAAAACATTAAGTGCTCATGGGTAGGCCGAGCAAATATAATAAAAATGACAATACTATCCAAACTAATTTACTTATTTAGTGCCATACCAATCAAACTCCCAAGAAATTATTTTACAGATCTAGAAAAAATAGTAGCAAAGTTCATTTGGAAGAACAAAAGGTCAAGAATTTCAAGGGAATTAATGAAAAAAAAAAGGCAGATGAAGGTGGCCTTGCTGTACCAGATCTAAAACTATATTATAAAGCAGCGGTCATCAAAACCATTTGGTACTGGCTAAGAAATAGAGCAGTTGATCAGTGGCATAGGATAGATTATCAGGACAATCTAGGCAATAACTTTGACAATTTAGTGTTTGATAAACCCAAAGACGCCAGCTTCTGGGATAAGTACTCACTATTTGGCAAAAACTGCTGGGAAAATTGGAAACTAGTGTGGAAGAAATTAGGGCTTGACCCATACCTAACACCACATACCAAGATAAGATCTAAATGGGTTCATGATCTAGATATAAAGAGTGATATTATAAGCAAATTAGAGGAATGTAGTATAGTTTACCTCTCAGACCTGTGGAGATGGAATAAATTTATGTCCAAAGAAGATCTGGAACTCCTAATTGAACACCAGATAGATAATTTTGATTATATTAAGTTAAAAGGTTTCGGTACAAATAAAACTAATGCAGACAAGATTAGGAGGGAAGCAATAAACTGGGAAATCATCTTTACATTTAATGGTTCTGATAAAGGTCTCATTTCTAAAATATATAGAGAATTGTCTCATATATATAAGAATTCAAGCCACTCTTCAATAGATAAGTGGTCAAGGGATATGAACAGACAATTTTCAGATGATGAAATTAAAACCATCTCTAGTCATATGAAAAGTTGCTCCAAATCACTGTTGATCAGAGAAATGCAAATTAAGGCAACTCTGAGGTACCATTACACACCTGTCAGATTGGCTAAAATGACAGGAAAAGATAACGATGAATGTTGGAGGGGATGTGGGAAAACTGGGACATTAATACATTGTTGGTGGAACTGTGAACGGATCCAACCATTCTGGAGAGCAATTTGGAGCTATGCTCAAAAAGTTGTCAAACTGTGCATACCCTTTGACCCAGCAGTGTTTCTATTGGGCCTATATCCCAAAGAGATCTTAGAGGAGGGAAAGGGACCCACATGTGCAAAAATGTTTGTGGCAGCCCTTTTTGTAGTGACTAGAAACTGGAAACTGAATGGATGCCCATCAATTGGAGAGTGGCTGAATAAATTATGGTATATGAATGTTATGGAATATTATTGTTCTGTAAGAAACGACCAGCAGGATGGTTTCAGAGAGGCCTGGAGAGACTTGCATGAACTGATGCTGAGTGAAAGGAGCAGAACCAGGAGATCATTATACATGGCAACAACAATACTATATGATGATCATTTCTGATGGGCATGGCTCTCTTCAACAATGAAATGTTTCAAACCACTTCCAATTGTTCACTGAAGGAAGCCATATACTCCCAAAGAGAGGGATGTGAAATATGGACCACAACATAACATTCTCATATTCTCGATTGATGTTTGCTTGCATTGTGTTGTCTTTCTCTGATTTTTTTTTCTTGTAGATAGGATTTTTCTTACACAACTTGTCAAGTATTTCAACATTATTAACATGTAGTGGACTTCCTGACATCTAGGGCAGGGGAGGGGACTGGGGGTAAAATTTGTAATGGAAAGCTTTGTAAAAATCAATGCTGAGGAACTACCCATACATATGTTATACAAATAAAAAGCTTTAATAAAAAAAATAACTTTCGATAGTATAAAAAATTTGGGAATCTATCTACCAAGGAAAAGTCAGGAACTATATGAGCAAAACTACAAAACACTTTCCACACAAATAGTCAGACCTAGTCAATTGGAAAAACATCAAGTGCTCATGGGTAGGCCGAGCGAATATAATAAAAATGACAATACTACCCAAACTAATTTACTTATTTAGTGCCATGCCAATCAAACTCCCAAGAAATTATCTTACATATCTAGAAAAAAATAGTAGCAAAGTTCATTTGGAAGAACAAAAGGTCAAGAATTTCAAGAGAATTAATGAAAAAAAGGCCAATGAAGGTGGCCTTGCTGTATCAGATCTAAAACTATATTATAAAGCAGCAGTCATCAAAACCATTTGGTACTGGCTAAGAAATAGAGTAGTCGATCAGTGGCATAGGATAGAATAACAGGACAAACTAGGCAATAACTACAGCAATTTAGTGTTTGATAAACCCAAAGACCCCAGCTTCTGGGATAAGTACTCACTATTTGACAAAAACTACTGGGAAAATTGGAAACTAGTGTGGAAGAAATTAGGGCTTGACCCACACCTAACACCACATACCAAGATAAGGTCTAAATGGGTTCATGATCTAGATATAAAGAGTGATATTGTAAGCAAATTAGAGGAATGTAGTATAGTTTACCTCTCAGACTTGTGGAGATGGAATAAATTTATGTCCAAAGAAGATCTGGAACTCTAATTCAACACTAGATAGATAATTTTGACTATATTAAGTTAAAAAGGTTTTGTACAAACAAAACTAATGCAGACAAGATTAGGAGGGAAGCAATAAATTGGGAAATCATCTTTACATTTAAGGGTTCGGATAAAGGCCTCATTTCTAAAATATATAGAGAATTGTCTCATATTTATAAGAATTCAAGCCATTCTCCAATTGATAAATGGTCAAAGGATATGAACAGAAAAATTTCAGATGATGAAATTAAAAGTATTTCTAGTCATATGAAAAAGTGCTCCAAATCACTATTGATCAGAGAAATGCAAATTAAGACAACTCTGAGATACCACTACACACTTGTCAGATTGGCTAAAATGACAGGAAATGATAATGATAACTGTTGGAGGGGATGTGGGAAAACTGGGACACTGATACATTGTTGGTGGAACTGTGAACGGATCCAACCATTCTGGAGAGCAATCTGGAACTATGCTCAAAAAGTGATCAAACTGTGTATACCCTTTGACCCAGCAGTGTTTCTATTGGGCTTATATCCCAAAGAGATCTTAAAGGAAGGCAAGGGCCCCACATGTGCAAAAATGTTTGTGGCAGCCCTTTATGTAGTGGCTAGAAACTGGAAACTGAATGGATGCCCATCAATTGGAGAGCGGCCGAATAAATTATGGTATATGAATGTTATGGAATATCATTGTTCTATAAGAAACAAGCAGCAAGATGATTTCAGAGAGGCCTGAGAGACTTGGCATGAGCTGATGCTGAGTGAAATGAGCAGAACCAGGAGATCATTATACATGGCAACAACAAGACTATATGATGATCAATTCTGATGAACATGACTCTCTTCAACAAAGAAATGATCCAAACCACTTCCAATTGTTCACTGAAGAAAGCCATATACACCTAGAGAGAGGGATGCGAAATGTAGACCACAACATCACATTTTCATGCTCTCTATCGATGTTTGCTTGCATTGTGTTTCCTTTCTCTGATTTTTCTTTCTTGTAGATACGATTTTTCTTTCTTGTAGATACAATTTTTCTTGCACAGCAAGATAAGTGTGGAAATATGCATACATATATTCTGTTTGTCAAGTATTTTAACATAATTAACATGTAGTGGATATCCTGCCATCTAGGGGAGGGATGGGAACTAGGGGGGAAAAATTTGTAACAGAAAGCTTTGTAAAGGTCAATGTTGAAGAACTACCTATACATATGTTTTGCAAATAAAAAAAGAGAGAATTATTCACATTAAGGAAGAGTTTTTTCTTAGCTAAGTTTTTCCATCTTAGCTTCTCTGAGGATTTCGGGGCCACTCAAGTGTATGGAATTATACTTAAAGGAAAAAAAAAACCTAGAGTGTTCTTAGCTTTTGATTCAGAGATTCCACTGGAGGCAAATAGTCCAAAGAAGTCCAAATAGACAGAAAGATCTTATATACATCAAAGTAATAATCACAACACTTTTGATGGCAACAAAGGATTGGAAGCAAACTAGAAACTCATCAATTGTGGAATAATAGCTAGATAAATTGTGGTACGTGAATGTGATGAATATTATTATACCATAAGAAATTAATATTAAGAATCTAAAGAAACATAGAAAGACTTTTGTGAACTGTCCCAGAATCAGGAAATAATACATTCAATGGCTACACCAATGGAAATAGAAAGCATAATGAAAAAAAAAATGAACGCTCTATAATAATAATGACCAATCCTGGCCTAAGAAGAGCTGACAAAATGTAATTAATCAATCAAACATCTATTAAGAGCCTACTACATGCTACTGTGCTTAGTTTTGATGACAGAAGAACAAGAATGAAATTAAACCCGATAACAAGAAATTACACTCGAATGCGGAAGAGAAGTAAACATATGTGAAATAAATATAAGGAGAATACATACAAATACAAATAAAATTAAGTGCAAGATAGTTTGAGAGTGTTATGGGATAGAGTACCAGCCCTGAAGTCAGGAAGACCTGAGTTCAAATTTGACCTCAGACATTTAACACTTCCTAGCTGTGTAACCCTGGGCAAGTCACTTAACCCTAACTGCCTCAGCAAAAAAGGAAATAAAAAGCTATTATTTAAAATAAGAAGAGAGCAAGAATACACAAAAGAGTGTACGAGAAAGATCTTAGCATCCCTGATAACCAGGATGATATGGTCACTGATCTAGAGCTAGAAATCCTAGAAAATAAAATCAACTGAGCCTTAGGAAGCATTACAAACAATAAAGCTAGTGAAGATGATGGGATTCCAACTAAGTTATTTAAAACCCTAAAAGATGATGCTGTTAAAGATGCCAGCAAATTTGGAAAACACAATAGTGGCCACTGGATTGGAAAAGATCAGTTTATGTCCCAATCCTAAGGGAGGGCAATGCCAAGGACTGTTCACATTACTAAATAATTGCCCTCATTTCACACACCAGCAGTCACACTTTTCTGCATCTGCAGATTCTGCAAGCTAACCTTCAGCAAAATGTGAACCGAGAATTCCTAGAAGAACAGGCTGGTTTTTGAAGAGGCAGAGGAATAAGAGACCAATTTGTCAGAATTTGCTGGATTATGAAGAAAGCAAGGGAGTTCCAGAAAAAAAAAAAAACATCTATTTCTGCTTCATTAAAGCCTTTGATTGTGCAGACCACAACAAAATGTAGCTAGTTGTCAAACAGATAGGAGTACCAGCTCATCTGACTTTTCTCTAAGGAATCTCTATGAGAATCAAGAAACAGCAGGCAGAACCAAACATGTAAGAAGTGATTGACTTAAAAGTTAAAAAGGAGTATGACAAGGTTGTATATTGTCAGCTTATTTATTTTTATTAAAGCTTTTTATTTGCAAAACATATGCATGTATAATTGTAAAACATTGACCCTTGCAAAACTTTGTGTTCCAATTTCTCCCTCTTCCCCCCCTAGCCCTTCCCTTAAATGGCAAGTAATCCAATACATGTTAAACATGGTAAAAAAATATGTTAAATCGAATATATGCATACATATTTATATAATTATCTTGTTGCACAAGAAAAATCAGATCAAAAAAGAAAAAAAATGAGAAAGAAAATAAAGTGCAAGCAAACAACAACAAAGAGTGAAAATACTATGTTGTGATCCATACTCATTTCCCATAGTCCTCTCTGGGTGGGGGCTCTCTTCATCACAAGATCATTGGAACTGACCTGAATCATCTCATTGTTGAAAAGAGCCTTGTCCATAGGAATTGATCATCCTATAATCTTGCTGTTGTCATGTTCAATGATCTGGTTCTGCTCATTTCACTCAGTATCAGTTCATGCAAGTCTCTCCAGGCCTCTTTGAAATCATCCTGCTGATTGTTTCTTACAGAACAATAATATTCCATAACATTCATATAACCATAACTTATTCAGCCATTCTCCAACTGATGGGCATCTATTCAGTTTCCAGTTTCTAGCCACTAAGAAAAGAGCTGCCACAAACATTTTGCTCATTTTGAAAGCCCTTTGGGTATAGTTCCAAATTGCTCTCCAAAATGGTTGGATCAGTTCATAATTCCACCAACAATGTGTCAGTGTCCCAGTTTTCCCACATCTCCAACACGCATCATTATCTTTTCCTGTCATCTTTAGCTTATTTATTTAACATATAGAGAGTACAGCATGTGAAATATCAGAATAGATTAATCAAAAGCCAGAATTAAGGTTGCTGAGAAAAGTATCAACAGTTTTAGGTATGCAAATAATACTACTCTGGTGGCAGAAAGTGAGGAGGAATTAAGAAGTTTCTTAAAGAAGGAGGAAAGTATAAAAGATGGCTTGAAGCTTAACAAAAAAAACCCCCTAAGATCTTGGCAACTGGTCCCATCACTTCCTGGCAAATAGAGAAGAACAGGAAAATTTTATATTCTTGGGCTCAAAGAGCACTGCACAGTGATGGCAGCCATGGAATTAAAAGATATTTGCAGGGCAGCTAGATGGTACAGTGGATAGAGCACCAGCCCTGAAGTCAAGAGGACCTGTGTTCAAATCTGGTCTCAGACACTTAACACTCCCTAGCTGTGTGACCCTGGCAAGTCACTTAACCTCAATTGCCTCAACAAAAAGCAAAAAAAAAAATGCTTGCTCCTTGGAAGGAAAGTTTTGGCAAATCTGGACAGCATCCAAAAAACAGAGACATCATCTTGCCAACAAAAGTCTGTAGAGTCAAAGCTATAGTTTTTTTTTTCCAGTAGCACTGTATGACAGTGAGAGTTGGAGTATAAAGAAAACTGAGAGTGGCAGAATCAACACTTTTGATTATGGTGCTGGAGAAGACTTTTGAGAGTCCCTTGGACAAGAAGGAAATCCAATCAGTCGATACTTAGAGAAATTAATTCAGACAATTCACTGGAAAGTCAAATACTGAAGCTGAAGGAGACTGGGACTCATTGATGTTGGGAAAGATTGAAGGCAAAAGAAAAAGGGGGACAGCAGAGGATGAGATGGATAGGTAGTGTCATGGAAGCAATGAACATGAGTTTGGACAGATTTAAGGAGGGAATTGGTGAGGCCATGATGGGAGAAAAAGTTTTAGGATAGAGGAAAACGTTATCTGCACCTGTGAGTTGGTTTTCTCTCTTTTGCTTATCTTAGACTTCTAGGCCAAGCTTAGGAGTGAAGAGAAGAACCCAAGATTGAGCTATGGAACAAATCGCAGAAAAGAACAGTAATAAAAGAAAAGAAAAGAACAGTAAGAAGGACCTGAGGCTTAGGGCATTATTCTCCCATACCTCAGGACTAGAACGTGATCACACTAACAGCTGCTGGAAACAAAATTAATAATAATAATAAGCAAGCAAAGGAGAAAGAACCTAGCCATAGGTAGTTACTATAAGGATAGAAAAGATCAGGCTTCATATTCAGTGGGAGATAATGGAGCTTACAAAAAAAAAAGCCTCTCCTTTTTTTAATGAGAAACATCAAATAATCTCTGGTACAAAAAGATTTCTTAGAAGAATTTTAAAAGGACTTTACAAACCAAATAAGAGAGGTGAAGGAAAATTACCAAAAAAAATGAGCAAGCCAAGGAAATCAAGAAAATTATGAAAAGAAAGTCAATCGACTTGAAATAGGGAAGCAAAAACTTAAGAAAATAATTCACTGAAAACTAGAATTGGGCAAAGGGAAACTAATGATGATCTAAGACACAAAGAAATAATAAAACAAAATCAAAAGAAAGAAAAAATAGAAGAAAATGTGAAATCTCTCATCAGAAAAACAATTGACCTGGAAACTATATCAAGGAGAAATAATATAAGAATAGTTGGACTGACTGAAAATTATGATAAAAAAGAATCTTGATACAACATTTTAAAAAAAGCATGAAGGCAAATTGCCCAAAGTTCTAGGAAAAGAAGGCAAAGCAGAAATTTTAAAAAAATCAACCAATCACCACCTGAAAGAGATTCCAGAAGAAAAACTTACAGGAATATTAATAGCCAAATTTCAACTCCCGGGTTAAGGAGAAAATATTGGAAGCAACATGAAAAAAAAGACAATTTATAAATATCATGGAGCCACAGTAAGGATTACATAAGCTCTGGCAGCTACTACGTTAAAGAATGGTAGGTCTTGGATTACTACATTTGGTAGAGCAAAAGAGCTGGGGTAACCAAGGGTAATTTATCCAGCAAAATTAAGCATGGATGGAAAAAAACGGATATTTAGTGAACTGAAGACTTTCAGATATTTTAGAAAAACAACAGAAGTTAAGGGAAAATTCGACATATAGCATCCAGGAGAAATATTAAATGAACATTAAGGATCGATTATAAGGAACTCAATAAGGTCAAATCATTTACTTCTTACATATGAAAATGTTATGAATTCATTTATGGCTCATTTTTATTTGGAAAGTTTGAAGGAAAGGCTTGGATTGAGCTGAGTATGATGGGGTGATTCCAAAATTACATAAAACTGTGTAGGGAAATATAAAAAGGAAAAATTATCTCACACAAAGGAAGCAAAAAAAAGAAAAAGAAATATAAAAGAAACTAGTAGGAGGGAGGACAGGTAGTACTGAAACCTTGCTCTCATTGGGAATGGGTTAAAGAGGGAACAACATATACATATAGAAAGGTATAAAAGCCGAAATTCAGAAAGAAATAAGAGGGTAGGGGGATAGGGTGGGAGGAGAGGATAAGGAAAGAATTCTCAGAGAAGTGAGTAGATTAAGGATAGGAGGGCAAAGTAGTGGGTAGAAGTGAAGTAGAAGACTGGGGTGAAGGTAGGGTAAATAGTGTAAGAAAGATAAAGGGGGGAAATCAGAAGGAGGAAAATATACACGTAATTATAGCTTAGAATGTGAATGGGATGAACTTAACCATATATGAATATAAACATAAAACATTTTTATACAAATAAAATTAGATCTAAATAATTGAAGTAATATCTCTTGTTCATGAGTAGGTAAAAATCAATATAATTTTAAAAAAGACAATTTTACCTAACTAATCTAGTTATATAATGCCATTTCAATTAGATTACTAAAAAAATTTACTGAATCAGAGAAACAAAGAAACCAAGGGAGGAAAGATATAAAGGAAACAGATTCAGTAGTATCTAGACCTTAAACCATAATATAAGGCAAGAGCATTATTGAAGTGTAAAACGAATAATTTTGATTATTTTAAATTAAAATGTTCTTGTATAAATAAAACTTATGTAGCCAAGAATAAAAGGAGTGCAGAAAAATGGGGGGGGGGAACTTTTATAAACAATCTCTCGGATAAAATGTGATTCGGTTGGAATATTGCTGTTGTGTGGGAAATGATGAACTGGTTGATTTAGAAAAACATAGAAAGATTTGAATTTAGGAAAGAAGATGCTATCCACAGAGAAATAAATGACAAGTGGAAACATGCACAGTATGGTCTTACATATATGTATATGAGTGTACATGTATGTATGTTTTTAGATTTCAATGTATGTGTATTTTATAGATATGTGTATATATGTACACGGGTGTAAATATGTGTGTGTGTATCTGTGGCTAATTGTAGCCTTCCTTGGGGGAGAGGGAAGGAAAAAGGTTAAGAAGTACACAACAAAAACAAAAAGAAAACCAACAGAGAAGCAAAGAAAAGCTGGGCAGCTTTGAAAACAATGTGTAATATTTATTATATAAGTTTTCTTAAAATGGAAATTTAGTGCTTGTTATTGAATCCTTTCTTATATTTTACTGTGTACATGAGAATGTTTTTTCTTTACTTAGTTTGTATTTAAGTTTAAAATTAGATTAAAAATGTTTTAAAAAGAAAAGAAACTTGTATAGAAAGTTCCTCAGATAGGAAATGAGGAGCTGCTTGATTTAGTCCCTAGCTTCTTCTTTTTTTTTCTTTTTTGCTGAGGCAATTGAGGTTAAGCCCAGGGTCACACAAGTGTCTGAGATCACATTTGAACTCAGGTCCTCCTGACTTCAGGGCTGGTGCTCTATCCACTGGGCCTCCTAGCTGCCCCTGAATTTTGGTTTTTTTATATCGAATCCTCTCTTATGGTCTGCTGTATACATGGAAATGTTCTTCATTTTTCCTTTTCTTGTTTTGTATTTAAATTTGAAATGAATAAAAATTTTACCAAAAAACCCTAGAGTGTAAGTTTGGGGGAGAAGGCAAGAAAAGGAGGTACAATGGAGAGAGCAGTCAGCGAGACCTAAGTCTTTCAGTCTCTCTTGACCTCATCTTTCTTATCAATAACATTGAGGTAATGATCCCTGTAGTACTGTATCCTGAGCTGTTGTAAGAATCAAAATCAGGAAATGTCACATCAATTCCTGTTGCCATTGTTTTTGTAAACTTGGGTACTTGAAGATGGAAAGACTTTTATGTACTTTTATGTACATAGTCCTTGGAGAATGAACCTCAACTTAATCAGTAGGTAATCACTAGGTATAATCCACGTTCAGGGTTGGAGCATTTACATGAAACTCTCTTCATGATGACACGTGAGAGATTTGCACAGGAGGAGCATCCTTCCTTTCTGTTTTGAGAGCAGAACGGGTGAGGGGTGCTTTGAGAACAAGGTATCATCCATAGCTGAGGATGTGGTTGTTCCATGCCTCATTTTCCAAGACCAGGGACATCACAACTTGATTTGCAAGTGAATGGGATTTAATGAGGCAGAGTTGCACAAAGTTGTCAACCTCACTCTCTTCCAGAGTCACCAAAGTCCAGTGGCGGGACAAAGGTCAAGAAGACCAGCAATGGTCCACGAGACAGTGGGTGCCCTTGACATTTTTGATCTAAGCTCTAAGCACTTCCCAGTGTCTGCTTCAGCCTCCTCCGAGTGAATTGAACCCCCTCCTCCACAGGCCTGCCCTTCATGGGATGATTAAGGAAAGGAAGTAAGCAAAATCTCTGAGCACACAGAAGTCATCCAGCTCAGAGATGTGATGGTCAGATGAGTGCCTGGAGACAGGTTTTGAAGAGTAACTTCTGAATGGCAGCCTGGGGAATCACGAGCCAAGAAAAGATTGCCCTGGTTTCTTATTTTCTCTTATTTCCTCCTCCAGGAACCCGAGGTTCTCTCTGCAGGGTATTCCATATCGATATCAAGAGTTGGCCAGAGATGTTGGGGAGATGAAGATTCAGGGGCTCATACACCTACTGTTCAAGTTCTGAGCTTCTAAAAACAACCCCCCTACCCCACCCTCAGGTTGTAGCTGAGATCTCAACCTGGTTCATCTCGGAGAAAAGTGCTTAAGGAACAGCTAGCCCAGCCCTCTCACTTTCCAGAAGAGGAAACTGAGGTCCCAAGATGCAATGGGAACAGCCCCAAGTGGCCCTCTCCTCCCTGACCTTCCCCAATTCCCTGGCCCACCACGGGAACCTTGCTTGACAGACTAATCAACCTTCAGCACCAAGAACAGCCGCCAAAAAGTCCTCAATGTCATTTCCAGGTTTTTATTTGACTGTTATAATTCTGTCATATATGTACATATATATAATATAAAAAGAGGGCATCGGAGTTTGTCAACAGACCAAGCGGACGTGTACAGACGGAAGCTGCGACAGCGCTGCTGGAGGGGTGACAGTTTCCACTTTCCCCCCTCTCCTTTTCATTTTTTGTGTTTGTTTTTTCTTTTCTTGGGATGGGATTATCGAAGCTAATCGCTATGGAAACCTAGCAACCACCTAGACTCAGACATGGGCCTACACACTAGCAGTTGGGGGGTGGGGGTGGGGGGGAGCAGAGGAGGCTACAAACTTTCCAAAGTCACAAGGTATTTACACTGAGAAAGGATGCACTGGCTGGGGAGTGGGGAGGAGGGAGGTGCACCGGGGGAGGGTGACGAACTAGGGGAGAGCTTGTGTCTGTGTGTTCTGCGTCCCAACCCAAGAGATAGGGAATGGAGTGAAATATGGTCAGGATGCTGGGTCCTGGGGGAGGCAGGAGGGAGTCAGACGCTTGACGGGCGACTGACAGAGGCCACTCGGCTTCTTGTCCAGCGTTGTGTGTGTAACAAAGGCAGCTTGTGTATGAGATGCACCTGGAAGCAGTGTGAAGGGGACATGGGGGAAAGTGAGCAAGGGATGGAAGATGGAGGGGTTGGGGTCCTGCTATGGGGGGGGGACTCTTGAGCCATCCGAGCGATGGAGATGGGCCCGGCCATAGGCCTCGACTTCCTTCTCCAGCCTCGGCCCGGCTGCAGAGGGGGTGAGGAGAAAGGGGCTGGGAGAGGGGGCCTTGCGGCTCTAGAGTGGCACCCCCTTCCTGGCCTAGGAGGCAAGGCAGGAAATAAGGCTCTAGCCCCAGTCCTAAGGAGGTATGCTTTACACACACCCCCCAAGTTACTCCCCAGCCCTTCCAGAGGGTGAGGGTTACAGGGTCTGGGAGACACTGCTTGAGGTTCACCCCTCATACCCTCCCAAACTGTCACCACTCAGAGAAAAGAGCTAGAAGGGGCTTAGGGCAGGGTCAGCTGTGGTAACTTTACATCTAGGGGTCAGTCCCTGGGTCGGGGCAAACCTGGGTGCAGGGATGGGGGAGGAGTGGACTGTATTTTTGGCAATTATATGGGGAAGGGCTGAGGAGAAGGGAATCAGGAGACACCCTAGCTCCCCAATCCTTTTATCCCACCCACCCAGGGACAGAGGAGGAGGGGCAGGGGCTCCTGTTGGAGCGGCATGGAGGAAACCCCTTGCTGAAGAGGAGACGGAAGCCAACTAGGTGGGAGCGTTCGGGCCCCTCTGCTTTGGGGCGCTGCTGGACTACTCCAGGGTCACAGCGGTGGGGTTGATGGGAGAAGTGGCCCCAGAGCTGTCATTGCCTCCGGCAGCCTCCTTCTCCTTCTTGCCGCTGTACTGGCCGATGAAGGACCCATCCTCGTTGAACTGAACATCCACGCTGCCACCATAGTCGGCGAGGCTGTCGTCGCTACCTAGGGGCTTGATGTCTCCATTCAAGGAGGGCTGGCTGCTCCCAAAGCCCTTCTCTTCGTTGTCACTATAAGAGAAGGGAGGCTTGGGTGGACCGCAGGAGAAGGGAAACCTCGTCCCTACCACATCTGGACAACGGTCCCTGGCTTTCCCCTCCTTTGTCCCCTCAGAGTGAGCGCTTTCTGCATTCCCATGCCCAGAGAACACGTGCAAAGACCGTCACGTGCAAGGAGCCCGCCCAGCTCATGGCAAAGGGGAGCATGCGTGTTAGCAGAGTTTGGGGGGACCCTAACGTTCATCTGCTCGGTCCTCCGGTCATGCCTCGAGGACTGTATGTGCATTGGAGAAGCCAGAGAAATTTGGATCCATGGGGGTGGGGTGGAGGGAATAAGTACTTGTTCACAGTCATAGTAGAATGAATGATCTAGATAATGCAAGAATGATAGTAGAACGTCCATCATATGTTTCAGGAAATGATTGTGCCTGAGGGCTCGTGATTCCCAGATGAAGTCTATCTAGATTGACTCATAGGATCAGAGGTTAAAGCTGAAAGGGACCTTTAGAGGTCATTTAGTCCAACCTCCTTGTTTTACAGAGGAGGAAATCGGGTAAGTGACAAAATTAGGATTTGAACTCAGAGCCCCTGGCTCCAATTTTTGAGGTAGCACAGGTGCACACCCCTCTAATTTGAAGCACTCTTGACTTTCACTAGCTCTTCCCTACCCCCTCACCTAGGCATCGGGACATCCCATAATTAGGAGGGAAGAACATCAGAAGGGCAAGAGGAGCAGCCAGCTCGAAGATGGGAGAACAGAACTATGACATGCAGACCCCAAAGCTCAGTTTGAGGAGAAGAGGTAGGGAAGGGGGCAGGAAAGATTGGGGTCCCACTCTTCCTGAGTCTAGGAGCCAAGGAGGGAGATTAGGAGAGGAGGGTGAGAGAAACGACACAAAAGCAAGGAGATTTCTCCAGGGTGGGCCTGGGGTGGAGGCAGTTACCTATATTTAAGGATAGAGAAGCTGGTGTGGACAGGGGAGAACAAGAGAAAAGAGTCAGGGAATTGGGGTATAAGGCAGGGCCCTTCCCCCCACTCCAAGGAAAATACCACCCCTAGCAGTGCCGATTAGCCTGCTCTTAGAACCCTGGCCTGTAGCCTGCCCCACTCTCTGCTGCCTTACCTCTCCAGGGACCTGACGGACCCAAGCAGCAAAGAAGAGAGAGAAAAACATGGCATCAGGTAGGCTTCCAAGCCCCTGTTGAAGCCCACCCAACAGCTGAGAAGGACAAGTTTAGACACCCGTGTCCCCCGCCCCGATTCCCATACCCCCACTCACCTGTACTCGCCAAATGTCTCATCTTTCATGGGCCTGGCCTCAGAATCCACCTGCGTGTCCTCCTTATCCTTGACTGTGGGCACAGGAAAAGGTGGCTCCTTCCACTTTCTGCTATTCTCCCTCTCTCTCTCTCTCTCTCCACCCCTAGAAACCTGCTCCAACCCTCCAGACAAAGCTCAAAGACCCCCACTTCCAAGAACCCCTCCCCCAGGCCCCCACAGCCTCATGGGAAGCACTGACCGCACCAGGGCAGGGCCTATTTTGCCTGCCCCTGGAATCGGAGTCTACCAAGATCTAGCTCTTTTAAAAATATCATCTCATTTAATCCTCACTACAATCCTTCCGGTCAGGTGCTCTTCCTGAAGCAATTTTCTTCATCTTGGACCCCACTCCCCACACATAGTGCCCAGCACTGGGTCCTGGAGATGCTCTGCAAGTATTTGTCGAACGAATGAAAGACCCAATGAATCAGGTGGAGACACTGCTCCATCCAGAGCAGGAGCCTTTTCCCTCGCCACTTGGCTCTTGCCGCCTGCCACTCTGCCCCTCTCTGCCCTGTCTGCCTTTCTCCTTGGCTCCTCTTCTGTTCTCTCCCCACCCTTTTCCTAGAAGCATGGAGACATGATCCAGAAGCCCTGAGTGACTTTCCAAGTCTGTTCATATGTGGATGTACAGCCACATGCACTACGCATATAGGTGTATTTATGTGACCATCCGTGTGCATATATTGAACACATGTACTTTTATGAGCACGTGTTAGTATGTGTGAGCATGTGATACGTCTATGTGTATGTGCGTACATATGTACTTGTTCGAGCATGTGTGTGGATACACGTCTATATTCGTGGGGGGGGGGGGATCCAGCCGATCTCTTTACCTGAGTATTTGCCACCCTTGCTGCGCTTGATAAAGCAAAGAATCAGAAGGATGAGAAGGAGAAGGATGATGGCACTTATAAAGACAATGAACCAGCTCTTGGTGGCAAAGTTCCCGGGCGTCAGCTTCACACGATCTGGGATGGGAAGGGTCAGAGATGCAGAACCCAGTAACAAACAAAATATCCATTGGACAAACTCTAAGGGCTGTCACGGTGAGTGACTACCCTAAAGCACATGGCCAAGGGGAGCTCAGAGGAACGCCCTGGCCAGGACACGCTGAAGGAAAGGGTAAACCCTTCCCCTCCATCCCCAACAGGCCAGAGCTAGGGAACGGCCCCTGGCTTTCTTGCCCAGACACCTATCTGTGATTCGCACACACTTAAAATGAGCTTGGCTCGGAAACCAGAAGATTCCCAAACCAGATAAATCCTCTAATATTTTGTAAAGAAAGATTGTACTGGAGACCCCTGCTTCTTAAACTGTGGTTCTTTACCCCATATGGGGGTCTTGTAACTGAACGTGGGGTTGCAAAATTCGTACTTCTCATCAGTAAATGTTCCATTTGTATACCTACTTTATAAACCCAGTCATGTAAACATTTCTTGGACAAACAGGGGTGGAAAAAGTTTCAAAAGCCCTGCTGAAGATGAAATGTGAGGAGGATATTCTCCTGGAGGGCAGGGAAGGTCTGCACTAAGGTATTTTCCTAAAAATGGGCATGTGTTTGCAACATGCACCGTGAGCCTGAGTAAACATTGAGCCAGTGACCAGGGGCAAGGTTCCATCTAGGATCAGAGTCAAGATTCAGTGGGTGGATCAGGGTTTGGGCTGTAATCGCACGTTTCAACCTCATCAGCATCACCTTGTCTTGTATCAAAGGACCCAGATGCAGCTCTGGGTTTAGGTACCCACCTGTCCCACCGGTTTTCACCTCCATCTCCCTGAAAAGCACCATCTCATCTGTGTAGTTGTAGCCAAAGAAGCAGATGGTATATTGAGTGTCAGGCTCGAGGTTCTCCTGAATGTAGAATTTCTGACTGTAATTGACATGCTGGGGCTGGATAGGCTTCTTACCTTTGGGCGATAGCAGAGGGAGACAAAGGAAGGAAGGGGAGGACAGCAAATAAACATCCCCAAAGGTATAGCAACTTCAAATATTGGGTCTCGCCATTCCCACAAACCTTCGAAACATCCCCAAAGTCCCTCCAACAAACCAGGCAGTAACGGAATGACTCAGTGACCAGGGAAGTCCAATGAAAGAAATCAAAACGTCACTCAAGCCTGAGACTCACTAACAGAACTTGCCCACCAGCTGATAAAGTGAACTGAATAATGACGACAGTGTTAATAATCAGTCATTGTCATTTGACATACACTCTCACTTGACCCACAGAACAAGAACGAAGGTTACAAAAACAGAAGCAGAACAAAGGAAAGAACACACCGTGATGACAAGAGTGTGAACAGAAACAGCTCAACCAGGCAGACCAATGGGAATGACAAATCTCCATCCTGAAGATATGGCAATGAGCCGTGTCTCCTTCCTCTTGGTAGAGGGGAGGGACGGGGACAGGGTCTATGGTCCTATGGATGTGGAACATAGCAATCTCTGTGTCAGTTGCTTTTGCTCAAGTATTTTTCTTTATTACAAAAATTATTCTGGGACAGAAGGAAGTAAAGGGGGTGTGAAAATAAAGCATCAATATGTTGAAATATTGATGAAATTTATTAAAAGAAAAAGAAGGAGGAGGAGGAGGAGAAGAAGGAGAAGGAGGAGAAGGAGAAGGAGAAGGAGAAGGAGAAGGAGAAGGAGAAGGAGAAGGAGAAGGAGAAGGAGAAGGAGAAGGAGAAGGAGAAGGAGAAGGAG
>JAJPUD010003404.1:211291-243655 GCA_023553655.1 Myrmecobius fasciatus
CACTCATTTCTGACTGATCCTATCAAAAAAGTGCTTTCACCTGGTTAAAGCACCAGAGCCAAATGGAGTGGTTTCCATTATATATCCCACTCTTAAAAAGGAATTTGGGGACAAGGCAGAATCTGAGGGTGAACTGGGTTTGATTTGGTTTGGGGTTATTTTTTGGTTTATTTGCAATGGACCTGACAACCAAAAGCATTAAAGAGTTGCCTGGAATGCTGAGAGATCAGATAACTTGCCCAGGGTCACAATCTGATGTGAATCAGTGCCAGGACTTAAATCCATGTCTTCCACACTCCCAAACTGGCTCTCTATCCACTGCTTTGTACTATCTCTTGCAGAGGTAGTGGCATGTTTTCTGAGTGATGCATATAACCCTTATAATATTTATTATAAAAGTTTTTCCTCTTCTCCACTTCCCAGGAAGAAGGGATTTTGAGTGACAAGTAAGAATGGGAACAGAGAAGCCAGTGGCTTCCTCATTAGCTAATAGTAAAATTAGAATTATAAATGGCCAGACAACCTGAGTTCAGGGTACCTTGGAGGTGGGAGATATTTAATTCCAAATTGGTATAGAGGTGTTCTGGGATGGAAAGGTCATTTCCATTTAGAGACCATCATGGAGCAAAATAATGGAGCTAGGATTCCAGTATGTGCAAGATTTAGCTAAAATTGGATTAGCACATTTGCAAAATTAAGTACCATCTAGTCCAAGCTAGTTAAAATTTTTGAGCTGTATTTTGGATTCTCTAGAGCACTATTCTTAATATATTGGTACTCAGCTTTTGTCCTTTCTAAGTAAACCCTGGAAAATACAATGACCTGAAATATACTGGTGGCAGGAGTATTAAAATCCCAGGAATATGAAAAAAAATCCCAGGAATACAAACCACTAGGGTAAGAATTTCCTATTTGACAAGATCTGCTGGGAAAACACAAGATTTCAACAGAAATTGGGTTTAGATCAATATCTTAAATTAGAGGGGTCAAACACAAAGCTTATAACACTCCTAAATATAGTCAAATCAGATTAAAATGTCATATTTAAAAGAATAAATAAAAATACATTAAGACATAGATAATTCTAATATATGGTTTTCTAAGTCAATCTTCAGTCTACAGGGCTCTTTATGTACAATTTAATAGCTCCCATTTCAATTTGCATTTGACTGCACTGCTCTGTTCACACAACATACTCCAAATGGATATTTCATTTAAATATAAAAGATGACATAAAAATATACAGGAGAATAGAAGGAAGCATCTTCTACATCTATGGCTATAATGAGAATCCCTAATCAAACAGATAGCTATAATTTCTTTTTATCCAGAATGGTGATTTCATTTGGTTTAAGGAGCTTTGAACGAGGAAACTCCTTCTATTAATGTAAAGCACTTGCAACTGTTCTGTAACTTAGTCTTATAGAGTCATCTCAGGATCTCAGAGATTTGTTTAGATCACAGGACCAGTATGTGCCAGAGATAGAACATATTTCTGACTGCATGGTTGACCTTCTACCTACTGTTATATTACTCTTGGAGGTTAAAAAAAAGTAAGATAAATTTTCATTATTTTAAATGTAAAAGCTTCTACTCAAACAAAATCAATGCAACTAAAACAAGAAAGGAGGTTGTTTTTTGGAGGAAAAACATTTACCATGAATATATCTGCCAAAAAGAATCGCTACAACCACATATGAGCAAAAGTTACTCTCCTAATACATTGAAAAATATCAACAATCAGATTTTGAAAGAAGAAATGCAAGTTAATAGCTACATGAAAGAATATTCCTAATCAGTAAAATAAGAGAAATGAAAATCAAATCAACTCAACTTCTACTTGCAACCCTCAGAGTAACAGAAATAACAAAATGTCCTATCTTTTTCCCTTGTGAATAAACTCTAGGAAATGCATCATCCTTAGAATATGCTGATGGCAGGGGCAAGAAAAGAAAAAGGTAATAAGTACTAGATCTGGGCACCAAGAAGGAGAAAAGGTCATTAGGGAGCCAGTGATAAAGATTTTGGAACCTAAAGAACTAAAGCAAACTCAGAGATCACAAAAGTCAAAGGTTAGAGATCAATGAGATATAGAAGGCTCTAGGAAACTTGGGCCAAGGCTACTGTCCCTATATCGGTTCCAAAAAGGCCTTACACTTCTGGGAAGTTGCCTTCACTAGCAAGGCCCAGGGCCAAACCCTTTGGGAAGCCATTATTTCATCCCATTAACCTCTGAGACTTCCTCCCTCTCCAACAGCATTAATGATGACCCCTCTTCAGCTGTACTAAATTCTGGATAATGTTTCCAGAAAGGCCTTCTACCCAAGGCTCACTTACCGTCCAAGTTATGACCATATTGTTGGTCTCGTTCCCTTCCCCCTTGACATCTGAAGGGTTCTTCTCTGGTACTGAAACATAAAATATTCATTAATACCCCACCCCTCCCCTTGCTATGGAGAGGGAAAAGGGGAGTATAGGACCTCCTTTTAACCTCTAAGGCACTAGGTTAGGAGTCAGAAGACTTGGCCAGGACTTAGTCATAGCTCTGCCACTTAGTAACTGGGTGGCTTTGTGCAAGCCCCATTGCCCCACTAATAAAATGAAGGAGATTGTGTTCTAAGGACCCTCCTAGCTCTGACATTCCACTACTCTTATTTCTTTGTCTTTGGATGCCTCCCTCCTCTGTATCCCAGTTTACCTGATTTGGGGGTGATAAAGAGCTCTGAGTCAGGACTTGGCTCGCTGGCACCATACTTGTTGCTGGCTACAACACGGAAGTTGTAATGGATAAAGGGAGACAGCTTGAGCTTGGTTGTGGTCTCATTTCCAGGTACTGTGGCCAATGGGTGCCAGAATCCAGGGTCCAAGGTTCGGTCCTCAAAATAAATGTTATACTCTGCCAGGGAGCAAAATGGTAGCCAGTCAATGAATGATTCCAGCCCCCAAAAAAGTTTCTACATGTAACTGAGGAAAATAAAAATTAAAAAATAAAATACACACACACACACTATAAAGATCTGAGAGGATTAAAAAAGAAGAGAGATAAGAGAACATTCTCGGCACACCCCTTTGTGGAGGTGGAGGGTTCATAGGTTTTGGATGCTGCACGTTTTTTAGACTTTTTGCAATATATTGAAAGATTGTGATGATTTTTTTCCTCATTTTTTTCCTTAAAAAATACTATTTGTTATTATGGGATATCTCTTTGAGGGTGGGGAGGAAGATGTACTGGGGAAAATTACAATGATGTAAAAATAATATCATAAATTGTCAAATAAAATTGATAAAATAATGCCAATAAAAGAGGTAGATAATGATGGATGGATGGATAGAGAGATGATAGATTTATTTTTTTATTAAAAATTTTATTTGCAAAACATATGTATGGGTAATTTTTCAACTTTGACGCTTGCAAAGTTTTCTGTTATAAATTTTCCCCCCTAGCCCCCACCCTTCCCCTAGATAGAAGGAAGTCTACTACATGTTAATTATGTTAAAAATACTTGACAAATCGATTGAATATGTGCCGTGCAAGAAAAATCAGATCTACAAGAAAAAAAAAATCTGAGAAGGGAAACATAATGCAAGCAAGCATCAATGGAGAGCATGAAAATGTTATGTTGTGGTCCACATTCAGATCCCTCTCTCTGGGTGTAGATGGCTTTCTTCACTGAATAACTGGAACTGGTTTGAAACATTACATTGTTGAAGAGAGCCATGTCCATCAGAATCGATCATCATATAGTCTTGTTGTTGCCGTGTATAATGATCTCCCGGTTCTGCTCATTTCACTCAGCATCAGTTCATGCAAGTGAGAGATGATAGATTTAAAACAAAAAGACAAAAAGATAAGAGCAAAGTGGGAGAGTGGGGCCAGGTTATGGAGGCCTGATGATTGCCACCACAGACTGTGGATCTTTAGATACTGGAATGACCAGGGTACCATTGGCTAAAGCTCTGGTGTTTGGATTTTGTACTAAGGATAGTGGAGAGCCATTGAAGTTTGGTGAGCAGAAGTTTAAGAACTGTGCAGAAGGAAGATGATTTTAGAAGCTGCATGGAGAATGATTCGAGGAGAGAAGAGACTGGAGGCAAGGAGACCAGTAAGGAAGTCATTATAGAAACCCAGGAGAGAGATGATAAGGGCCTGAACCAAGTTTGGGAGCCATGGGCATAGAGAAGGGATAAAATCAAGAAATGTACAAGACAGAGATGAGAAGAGGATGATAAAGCTTTTCTCTCAGGTCTTTCTCTCGCCTATCTTTCCTCCAGTTCTGCCTTTGGATGTATCCAGGTCCCAGCCAGGAAAGAATACCTATGCCAAGATAGCTGTACCCACTCTTGACTGCTTGTGCCACTTAAGGTTGTTTTTGGCTGGTTAATATCCAGGTACAGTGGAATTGGATTCTATCTTCCCCTCCACTGTATTTGGTCCTCCTCCTTTATTGCTCCTTTCTGTTTTGAAACCCTACACAGTCTTTGGTTTGTACCATACGGCATGGTCTTCTGTAACAGCTGGCCCTTCTTCTGCATGTTACCTGTGGGTGAGACCAGGCTGGGCATTCCCTATGGGGTAGGCCTGAACCTCTCGGTATTCTGTGAAATCTTTAGTATATGAAGGAAGGGGGGAAGGATGGTCTGGAACCAATATAGCAAGACAGATGGCAGAGCTTACTCTCAATGGGTGAGTTATGTTCCTCTGCTGGGCTCCAGGACAGCTGGACTTGAAAATCCTTCTGTTTATACAGCTCTACCTGGCCCACAGGCCCAGGGCTCCCTATAAATGGAAGATGGTATGTGAGTCCAGGGGGTAGACAGTATGCCCTCAGTGCTCCTTATAAATGGAAGATGGGTATGTGAGTACAGGAGGTAGGCAGGGTGCCCAGAACAGCCACCCTACCCCATCATCCCCTCCCTCACAGTCCCTTAGCACCGTCTCCCTGCATGGCCAAACAGTGTCCCTCCACAGCGGCTCTGGCTCTATACCCACTCTGCCTTCTATTTCTAGGACTTACCCACCACCAGTAGTGCAGCCTTTTTCTCTACTGAGTCCAAGGCAGTCTTGACCACACAGCTGTAGTTACCCTGGTCAGAATAGTCCAAGTTTTTAATGGTCAACTCCTCTTCCTTTAGGATGTACCTGGCACAAGAGAAGACACAGATAGGCTTCAAAAAACTAACTGCCTTTCACTGTCACGGAGCCCTGGGTCTGATGAGGAAAACCCAATCCTTTGTCCTCTTCATATTCCCTTTCTTGCTTTCTTTGCTCCCAGCTTTGGAGTGGGGGCATCCCAAGGGCAGGGACCTTCTGTGCTTTCCATCTTTTCCTCTCCTTCCCAGGGCCTGAAACTGCAAAGTGAGCCCAGACCCTAGGAACTCCCTCAACTCACTTGTCATCACTGAAAATGTCCTTGATGTTTTGATCATTCCAGTACCAAGTGATTTGAATTTCCAGGGAGGGGTCAAAAGACACCTGGCACAGAAACTTTACATTCGAGCCTTTCTTGACAATCTGGTTCTGGGGACCCTTCTTGATCTGGGTGGCCTCTGGGAGAGAGAACAACAGCAGTTACCTTGGGCCCATCTGGGCAGCCTTGCCTCTTCCTTGAGGACAGCTCTAGTCATAGAGATGGGGACAAGGAAAGACTGTGCCTTAGCCGGAAGGGATTTGGACCCAGAGTCTTAAAGGTGGGTGGGAAAGGAGTGCTGACCTTTGACCTGGAGATGAGCCTGGATAGAAACCATGTTTTGATCATTGTCAGCCTCACAAAAATAGGATCCTGTATCATTAATCTGAAGGTCTCGGATGGCCAGAGTCCCATTGGCGTAAGGGACAAAGCGTTCATCCTGCAGGACTGTGGCTCGATCCCGAGTTAGCCTAAGGATGGAAGGAGATGGGGGTGAGGGGAGACAAAGGCATAAGGGTCTCAGTCTCCCTACTTTTATTGCCGAGGGCCCCCAGTGCTCCGTTCTGCTCAGCCCTGAACTTGGGGAGCATTCAGAAGTCTGCACCATTAAAATGGATCCCTTGGTTCTTTGCCCTAGCTCCTGGGGGAGGGGGGAGGGCCATACTTCCTGTTAATCTTTAATGGATAACAATATAAATTCTCATAGTTTGGCACACATGACTATAATTCATCAGAGGCCCATGATGGATCGTTCATACCGAGACATCCTATCACTGACTGGCTGTTTGATCTTGAGGCCTCAGTCTCTCCAAATGTCATAGTAGAGGCTACACCCCCTCCTTCTCTGCCTGGAGCTGGTGCTTTTTTTCCCCCAAAAGGGAATTTGAACTCTATCTCTAACCTTCCCATTCTCCCTTCTCCTGTGGTTCCATGAGCCCTCCCCCTTTGGAGCAGTAAGGACTCTCACCACTGGATGCTGGGCATGGGTACCCCAAAGGCATTACACAGCAGGTAGGCAGTGCTACCTTGAACCTCCCGGTAAGTCTTATTGTCTGGAGTCAGGATCTTGGTGGGCAGCTCTGGAGATGGGAAGAGACACGAGAGATATACACGAATCAGGGATCCTGGAGAGATTGCAGGGCCGAAGGGGGAGATCACGGAACGGAGAGGACTGAGGGGACCCTGTGATCTAGCACACGCATCACTTAGCTTGTCTAGGTTCAAAATCTATGACCTTCAAAGACTCCCCATTGCCAGCCCTTGGCCTAACATTAAAGACTTTCAGTCTGGCCCCTTCTCTGCCTCTCCTGTCTGATCTCTTTGCCTGCCCTCCTCCCCCCACCTCCCACAAACATTTGCTCTTATGGCATTTTGACCCCTCCCCAAATGGCCTTTGTCCTCTTCCCCACATTTAGTCAACACTCTAAGCTTCCTTCAGCTCCCATCTCTGACTTTCTCAGAATGTTGCTCCCTACTTTACTTCCTCTTCCTACCTCTTCTTCCCCCATAATTTCCTAGCCCAGAAGTAGAATAATGGTCATGTCCAATGTCTGGTTCATTCATTGAACTCCAAGGATGGAAAAGATGAGGGCCAGAGGGTGGAATCAAGAACCAAGAAGCTAGGGGAATTATCAAATCATGGGGGCAGGGGAGAAATAATAATAGGGCACCAAACTTAGGGGCAGACAAGGGTAGGAGATGGGGCTGGTGGGCTCGGGAAAGACACTCACGAACAACAAAGATGTAGGCATTGGCAAGCAAGAGCCCATGCTTGTTTCTGGCCTCACACTGAGTCACCATGGTGTCATTTGGCTGCACATTACTCAGGATCAATGCTCCTCCTTGAACTCTGAGCTTGTCATCCCTGGTCAGATCTAGAGGCAAAGTGGGGCGTGCTGAGCGAGGAAGACATTGTCCCAGTGTCTCCACCCCACCATTCCGATCCCACTCTTCATGCCCTTCCCACCATCCCAGCCTTAGAGCCCCTGCTCACTTTCCAGCGAGACCCCATTGATCCTCCAAGTAACCATGGGGCGGGGCCTGCCCTGGACTTGGCAGTTTAGGCGAGCAGTCTCTCCCGGTGCCAAAACCAGGCTTTCAGGCTCCTGCAACCAGTATGGGGCAGCTGGTGGGAAGATAAGGGTAGGTACTGAGTGGGTATTCTACCACCCTCCCAGCTCCCGCTCCTTGCCATCCACATTGGTACAAAGCACACATGGCCTAAAGCAGGGTCGAAGGGGAATCATCGGTCTTGCTCTTAGCTGCCCACCCAGGATGCCATTCAGTCTGAGGAGTCTAGGTCAGTAGATGGAATAAGGTCAATCTGAGAATGTGAGTGGAAATAACTTCTGCCTTGGTGGGTAGGGGGTTATACCAAATATAAGGGGGCCATATGCTAGCTTGGGGGGGGAGGGGAAGGGCAAGGGGTGTCATACCCTCAACGGTGACATAGTAGACATGTTGCGCCATCCCCAGGGTGTTCTCAGCCCAACAGCGGTACTCCCCATCGTCCTCCTCCTCCACCCTCACCAGACGCAGTGTCTTATTGAAGTTCTGGTAGGTCACTCGGCCTGCCTGCATCTGGTTGCTTGGGTACGACCACTTTATAGTGGGTGTGGGACTGCCCAAGCAAAGAGGAAGGGTTGGTATGAGTCACCTTTCCCACCCCCCCCCCCCTCCTCCACAGCTCACACCGATTTCCCTTTCAGACCTAAAATGGAACCACTCCCCTCTTTTCCCAACCCCATTTCTGGAGTTCTTCTCCATCTTCCCATCTCCAATCCAATCTGGTACAGGATTGAGGGTACTCCAGGGAATGGGGGGCAAGTCAAAGATCCCATGCTCAGTGGTAAAAGGTGGTACCCTTGCCTGAGAAGCCCTGGGTACTCTGTGAGGTGCCCAGCCCTTCCCCCAGGTCCTCCACAACTCACAAGCCTTCAGCGATACACTCTAAGACCAGAGGCTGGCCCCGCAATGCCACCAGACGGCTGGTCAAACCTTCAGGCAGGAGCAAGCGTGGCCGGCGATAAATCATATTGTTAGCTGGAGGGGGCAAAAAAGAAGAGTAGTTACTTTCCTATGCAATGCTGCTTTTTCCCCATGTCCAAAGTCTGATGGGAGTCGGGGAAAAAAGGAAAAGGAACCACCATATACTCTTGGAATCCTTGGACTTCCTGCCTCTACTCTCCGGTTTTCTGAGCCCTGCTTCAGGCTGCCTAAGTTCTTGCCTTGCCCCTTGTGGGAGAAACCATAAGAATATCGGTTTATAGATTTTGAGGTAGAAGGGATCTTAGAGGTCACTGAGTCTGACCCCCTTTTTTACAGAGGAAAAGTCTGAGATCCATGGAACTGAAGTGACTTGCACAGGAGGACACAGCTAAGAATTTTCAGAAAGAGAATCTGAACTGAGGCCTTCTGTCCTCCAAATCTACTTGAGACTTGTGTGAACTTCAGTTGGCACTAATCACCAATACTCCCAGGCCAAAGTCACCCATTCACCCATGTGCTCAGCAAAGCATTTAATGGACACCTACTTTTTGGTCAGCTCTACTGGGTGCTAAGGGGGAATTTTTTTAAAGGCTAAGCCAAAAATAATTAATTAATTATTACTAAAGAGAAATTAATAAATGGATGATATACAAAGAAATATGAGTGTGAATATTTAAATAAATTAATAAAAATCATTAAAAGGCTAAGACAAAAATAACTAATTATTGACAAAATAATTTAATCAATCGATTATACAAATGTAGGTACAAATAAAAATAAGCAAAAAATAATTTTTAAACCCCAAACAAAAATGATTAAATAATTGTTAATTAAAAATAAATTGATAATAAAATGAATACAAATACATAAATAAAAATATAATGTATGAATTAATTAATGAAAATAATTAAGAGGTTAAAACCAAAATTTAAAATACTTGTTAGTAAAATGAATTAACAGATTAATGATATGAATGAATGTAAGTATAAATAAAAATAATGAAAAGGCTAAGACAAAAATAATTAAATAATTATTGACAAAGATGTCAATAAATTAATTGAATAAATAAATGTAGCGATAAGTTAATAAAATAAATGCATAAAGTGATTTTTAAAACTAAGGCAAAACAATTAAATAATTGTTCATTTAAAATAAGTTGATAAAAATAAACATAAATACATAAATAAAAGTATAGATAAAAATAAATTAGTAATAATAATTAAAAGGCTAAGATGAAGTAATTAAATAAGTGCTAATAAGAATAGATTAATAATATGATTAAATAAAAATATGTAAATCAGAATATGAATAAATATGTGCATGAAAAACAAAAAAATGAACAAAAGTTATTTTTAAAGGCTGACAAAAAGAATGCAATAATTATTAATAAATTCATATAGATAAACAGATATATAAATAATGTGAATGGAAATAATATAAATTAAAATAATTTAAAAGGCTAAGATCAAAATTGAATAATTGTTAATACAAGTTAACAAATTAATAATATAAATACATAAATAAATATACAATAATATGATATGAATAAATATAAATGAATACAAATCATTTAAAAAGCTAAGATGTAGGCTTACAGTCTTGGGAGAAGACAGATCTCATACACAGGAAACAGAACAAGCTTCTGCTAAGCAGTGTGCTACTGGGGAGGACTAAGCTGGGAGGCCCCAGGTGGGCCAAAGGTGAGAAAGAGTTGTGGACTCTGGGGAAGGCAGAGAAGGCTTCCTGAGAGTGCTGAGGTCTGGGCTAGGGTCTGAAGAATGGGCAAGATCTGGAGTAGGTGGAGAAAAGTGAGGAGCACATGGTGGGGAGGGGGGGCAGCGTGGAAAGGGATGTCTGAACCAATGGGGAAAAGCTAGAAGTCTGGGATGTGAGAGAGATGGTGACACATGAAATAGCAGGAGCATGGCTGGAAAGGCAGGTTTGGTAGGGTGTTGAATGCCAGAATGAGGTACTGCATCTTGATTTTATGGCCTGAAAGGAGAGATCACAGAATCACTAAATCACATAACCCCATAGTTGAAAGGGACCTCAGCCATACACCTGAATAAGAATCTCTTCTACATTATGTTCAAGTGGCCTTTGCCTGAAGCCCTCCAGGGAGGGGGCACTCTCAACCCCCCTAAGGAAGCCTTTTCCACTTTTAGCTAGCTCCTGACTTGAAGGAATTCTCATCCTCCAGCCATTCAATCTCATCTTCTCCAGTTGAAACATCCAAAGTTGGTTCAGTTGATTGTCATTTGAATGATCTCAAGGTCTTTCAGTAGCCTGGGATGGTTTTCCAGCTTACACATCTTTCCTAAAAATGTCACTCCCATGAAGATATAGGTTCAAATCCAACCTGATGCTTATTTACTACTTTCCTGACTTTGAGCAAGTCCATTCCCCTCCCTGAGCCTCAGTTTCCTTATCTGTAAAATGAGGCAGTTGAATCAGATGTCCTCTGAAGGACCTTCCATCGATAGATTTAGGAATCTCAGATCTTAAATAAAAGGTAGGTGCTTACAGAGAAGGAGTAAGAGAAGGAGGTCCAAGGGAGCTGAATCTGCTGGAGCCTGGAGTATGGGAAATACTAAAGATTAATTGCCCTCCCAGTTGGGGTGGGGTGGGGCTCAGTGACTCCCCTCCCTCAACACACACACACACACACACACACTCCTGGAAACTTACTGGGTTTGACCCTGAGGTCAATGGGCTCCTTCTGCATAATAGTTCTGGCCCCCAGAAAGTGGGCGTGGCAGATGTAATCTGAGTGGCTGTCGTTGGTGAGTACATTGGCAAAATAAAGGTTTCCATTTTGGCCCATAGTCACCCGCTCATCCTGTGCGATGTGGAAGATCCCTGGGCAGGGAAGAGTCAGAACATGAGAGGGTCATCCCTAGATGGAGTAGCTCCTCCTCCAGAATGTCCTTCCAGATCACAGCCCACGGCCCTCGTGCCAACAAAGTCCCTGACCCAGTCCCTTCCCTCCATTCCATCATTTAAGCCTGGGCAGAAGCAAGGCCACCCTGCCCTCCAGGAGGGAATAGCCACTCACTGCTGTTCATCCAGTAGATTCGGGGTTGCACAACACTGGCCGGAGGATTACAGGGCAGGACCACGGACTGACCTTCCTCCACCTCAAAGGGCTGCACCTTCTCCTTGGGCCACTTGGGGGCGCCTGGGAGGAGGTAGAGAGAGCACAGCTAGAGAGGTGTGGGAAAGTGAAGAATGGGAGCTTCAGGAGGAAGTGGGAGAGGTCCAGCAAATACAGAGCACACTGGGCAGATCCGCTGGACACAACTGAAGGACTAACAAGGGGGTCTTGTGATGGGAGGGGGCAGAACTAGGCCCTGCGATGGGAGAGTGCCCCCTAAACTCTGGCAGTCTCCAGGGAGGTCCTGCTTCCTGAAACTGTGAGCTGGGATTACCCAGCTGCAGCCAGCATCAATCTCCAAGCCGCCACCTTCTCCACCAAGCCTCATTCCCCTCTCTTTCCAGTTCTAAGTTTATGGGTGGGGGCTATAGCCACTGGCAATCCAAGAGGAGACCTGCAGGGAATGGCAAGACTCCTTTACATCAGGCTGACACAGAAACCATGGCAACCATTGCCATGGCAACATGAGGGGGCCAAGGCTCAAGGGAAGTAAGTAGCTGAGGGAGGATGGAGAAAGAAAGAAACCCAGGAGAGGGACAGAGGCGGGAGGTGGTATGATGGAGGGGGGGGCGCTGCAGAGAAGGGATGGGGTCGGAGGAGGAGAAAATAAGAGAAAACAAGGGAGGGGAGAGAGACAGACAGACAGAGAGAGAAAGAGAAACAGAGAGAGAGAGAGACAAAGGGGCCTGAAGGGAAGAAAACAAAGGCGAGGGGAGGAGTGGCTAAGCCAGGACTAGAGACTTGTTATGGATTCAGGCACTGCCCATGCCTGAAGTCTCTGGGAAAAGCATCTGTTGCAGGCCCCAGGGCTCCTCACCCTCCTCCCAGCTTTTCAGTGCCCTCACCCTCAGCCACAAGCTGGATCTCATGGGACATAGCCGTGCCCAGTCTGTTGCTGGCAAAGCATCGGTAGGTGCCCTGGTATCGCTGGGCAAAGTTGCTGTTGTTGCCAGTAATGGTGAAGGAGCCAGAGTTCATATGTGTGATCACACCAGGCTCCTTCTCAGGAGAGAAGTGGATGTTTTCCTTAGTCCAGCGGAACCTGACCCCAAGAGAATGAGAGAAGCATGAGACAAGACTGAAAGGTGCTAAGAGGGTTAGGGGGGGCACAGAGGGATTTGAAGGGAAAGGGAGAATGTGTGGAGTTTGCCAAGAGCCTTATGGATCAAGATTTGGGAAGGGAACCCAGAGGAGCTGGGCTCACGTCAGGAAGGGGACCTGAGAAATCTGAGGTGAGAGAAGTCCAGGCTTCAGACTGGGCGTGCAGTTACTCACTGGACTTCAGGTTTGCCACTGGCCTCACACTTGAGGCTGATCTCATCAGTAGGGAAGACAACCAGCCGCTCCGGGGACTGCTCTGTGATGTTAGGGGGCTGCATCACTGCCAGGAAAAATGGGGGTCAACAGGGGGGACAAGACTCAAAGCAAGGACTATCTAAAGCGGATACCCCTATCCGATCCCACAAGCTCCCCCAAGCCTTCCAGGCCCCCTCCCATACTTCCATTGTTCTACTCCCCCTTGGGGTTAAACAGTAGAGTTTGTAAGTCTGTGTGATAGTGCCTGTACGAGTGAGTCTCACGTGGGATCCTGTGAGAGCATTCTATTCAATTCTGCATTTTATGAGCAACTAATGAGGAAGCATGTGCTTGGCTGTGGGGAGGAGAGAGGGAGGGGGGGTCTGAACATAGGATGGGGAAGTTGGGAGACACACTGTGACACAAAGACCCGGGGGCTGCATGATGCACAGCTGTGACCCCAGCATTTTCCTACTCTGCAAACTCTAGTGACTTTCCATTGCTTTCCAGGTGAAAATCCAAACTCCTACCTTTGATTTTTCAATCCCTTTCTATCTTAGTCTTAACCTACCTTTTCTGCTTCATTCTGTATTACTTTCCCTCCCTCACTTCATAGTCCAATCATATTGGTCTTCTTCATGTTCGTTAAAACAGTATACTCCATCTCCATGCCTTTAGACTGGCTTTTTCCATGCCTGTAATATGCTCCCTCTTCATATCTGCCTGCCTTCAAAAGTCAGCTTAAGTACGATCTCCAACACAAAATCTTTCCTGATCTTCCCAGCTGTTGGTGCCCTCTCCCTCTCTGCTAGGAATTCTCCACATATATACATGTCATCTTCCCTCCCCCATTTTGTCTCTACGTCCCCAACATTTAGCGTAATGTCTGATGCTTAAGAAATGCGAACTGTTTGATTGATTGATCGGATAAGGAAAAGGAAGGATGACCTTCACACCTACTTGAAGGGACTATCTCAGGGTCTAGAAGAGAAAGGGCTGACCAGGTAGAAGTACGAAAATACTAACAATATGGTAGCGGGGAACTCTCTCTATTACCCCTGACCCCTAAACAGATACTTACTGTGTTTGTGGTCTGGGAGATCCCGAAGCAGGAAAGACAGCAGAAGATACAAGAGTAGACATGATTAGTGTAAGGAGAAGGAATATCACCACCAGGAAGGAGCAAGGAGAGGGACACATGTGTGGAAGCATGTTGGAGTACGAAGGAGGGCGGGATGGGTAGAGACGCAGAGGTGAAGGACTGATCTCTTAGGCATAGAGTACATGTGTGGGACTGAAGCTTATTTCTTCCTTTGTAAAAATGAGGCAGAAGAACGGGAGGAATGGTAGAAAATGTGATTATCTCTAAAATTCCTTCTAGAACTAAGTTCTAGAGTACACTCACCCTTCCCACAAAGCATACATGTGTTCACACATGAACACACATGTCTGAATATACCACAGGACCCTGCCTAAGTATGTGGAATCCCACTGAGACATTTTGGAATACAAGGAAATGACACAGCCCTATGGGGAGCCCGGTGTCAGGGGATGCGGCCATACTCCTTGGGAGTTCTGGAGGACCTTTTGACAGTAAAGACTGGAGGAGCTAAAGACAAAGGCAAAGAATGAGGGGAAAGGGGGGGAGAAAGGGCAAAGAAAAAAAAACAAGAGTGAGAGGGTGAAAAAGAAAGGAAAGGAAAGGACTAGGCAAAAAGAAAAACAAAAGAAATGATGGGGAGGAGGAAAAAGAAAAAGGGAAGAAAGGGGAGAGAAGATAAAAAAAGGATAGGGAGAGACAGATGGGAAAAGAAAAAGGGGGACAACAGGACAGAGAGAGACTAAAGAAATGATGGAGAAAGAAAGCGGGATAAAAGGCCTGAAAGAAAAAGAGAAAATGGGATGGAAGAGGAAAAAAGAGTGAGGATTTGGCAAGAGGAAGGACCAAAGGAATGGCAGAAAGAGAGAAAGACAAACCGAGATGTCCCCCCCACCCACCCATCCGACTCCCCCATCCGCACCCAGTTGTTTGAGGGAAAAGATAATGAAGCTCTGCTTCACCCACACACACCCCCACCCCCTGCCGAGTGCATCCTTCTTAATCCAATTAGCACCACTGTGGGTTGGCTCCTAGTCTTCAATTACCAGAGGGGGGAGGGCTGGAGAAGCAATTAGGCAGCAGCTTGCGGGGGGAGGGGGGAAGCTGAACTCAAGTCATCCTTGGAGCCCAGTTTCAAGCCTCACTATGGGAAATGGAGAGAGGTGGAAAGGTGGATGAGGAAGGAGAGTGGGAAACAAGGCAAGAGAATCAATGAAAGGAAACACAGAGAAAGTGGCAGAAGTCAGGTGAAGAAAGAGATGAGAGGAGGAGAGCAGAGACCCTGAGGGTAAGGGAAGAGGACTCCCCCAAACTCCCAGTGAAGCTTTGAATGGCAAGAGGGGAGACTCATCTTTCTCTTGCAATTTTCTTTTCACTCCTTTTATAGGGAAAACTTTGCTCTCCTTCCTCCCAGTCCTTGCTACTCTATTCCTCCCTTTCAACCTAAGTTATACCTAAGAAGCTAGGCTGAGCCCTGGCTGAGGACTCATGCCTCACATATGTGACTAGCCTTTGGGCGAGAGCTCCAACTGAGACCCAGGTAGGATTCTTCCAGCCACAATCAGTGGCAGAGCTAGGAGAGAGATCCAGGTGTCCCGATACCCCAGCTGCAACCAAGAGGGAAGAAAGGAAACACGTGTGTGTCTGGATGTATCTGAATGTCCCCCCCCACAGACCGGAGGTGTGTCTGCATCTCAAAACTTGAATCAATAGGTGAACACTCCTATGTAAGTTTGTATTTCTGAGGACATTTACGTATCTACCTATATTTTTATATATGTTCCAGTCCCAGTATAGGTATCTTTGTGTTTGTGATAGAACCAAATCCAGAAAGGACCATAAATTCAATGACCCTCATTTTACAAATGGGGAAACTGACTCCCAAAGGGAGAAAGTGACTGGCTCAAGGTCATACAGTACATGGCTGAGGTAGGGCTGGATGGGCTTCTTAATACCCAAGGCAGACCTGTGTTGACACTAGTTTTCACATTTGAGTTTCTGTGTTTATGTGAATATCTGCATGAATTCCTATGTGCCTTCCCCAGCCCCAAGACCCCTCCCTAATCTTTGGATGTCCAGATTCTCTCTTCACCTCCCCTCATGCCAACTGCAGATATCCTCCTTATCTACCTATCCTTCTCCATCAATTTATTATTCCTCTGTAACTCATTGGCTGAAACACAGCTACGTCACCTAGCGGAGGGTAAGATGCTAGAAGGGCCTTCTGAACACAACTATGTGAATCTGGAGCACACACACGAACACACACACAGAGACACAAAACACAAGCAACCTCCCCAAACACACACAGACATTTATGCAGCCTGCAGAGATTCTCTCTTCCACTTCATAGATAATAACAAGTGCAATAATAATCATTCATAATAAAGCCTCATGTTGGTCCAGTGCCTTTTATTTTAAAGGTGACCTTTTCTGTCTATGATCTCATTGAACCATCCCCATTTCTGTGGCTAGATCACTCAGACTGGCTAGACTCATCCCATTTAACAGATGAGAAAACTGAGGGCTGGATCCTATTTGTCTAAGATCACACAGCAGAGCTAGGACCGAAATCCAAATCTAGTCTTCTGACCCACTTTTTGTTCCCTGTTACTGCTGACTAGAGGGGAAAAATCAACCGGGTGGAGACAGGAGCAAGACAGAGGAGAGGCAGAGGAGGGAAGCTATTTCCCCAGTATCCACGGTTCTCATCATCCTGGGAATGATGGTGGTCCCCTTTCCCCTTTGCAGCTGAGGTAAATAGCTCTCTCGGGGCTGCTGTCCAGCGTTCTGGAAGAGCTGCTCTATGCTGCTTATCTCCTCTCTGCTGTCCCTGGTGCTAAAAGCACTGCCACTTCAAGCACTGCAATCTGTCAGCTTCACTCTGAGATCCTTACCCCCCTTTTTCCTTTGGAAGATCAAGGCAGAGGCAGAGAGGGGGAGGGAAGAGACAGAGAGACAGAGACAGACAGAGAGATGGAGGGAAGGAGAGGCCAGAGGACCAAGGAGGGAGAGAAGAATAAGGTGGAGAGGAGCACGACAGATGGAGGAGGGGGGACAGGGGTGAGGATGGCAAGACTGATAGAGCATTGGCGATTGGAGGCAACAGGAAGCAATGGGCCTGGGGAGGAAGCCCAGCTCCCTCTCCCCCTTGCTACTCACATTCTTTAGGAATCTGGATGCACAGGCCAAGGCTCCACAGAAGGAGTGTCCACAAATAGCTCAAGACAACAGCCATGTTCCCGGTCCTGCGGCCACGCCCAAGGCCAGGCCAGGCTGGACAGCACAGGCCGGGCTAAGGGCAGGCAGCTCCGCTCAGGCTTCTGCACAGCTCCTGCCCTCCCTCTGGGGGAGGAAGGGAAGGAAAGGAAAGGGGGGGAGGGGAAAGGGGAGCTGTGCTGAAGGTGCAGATCAGAACTGGGGAGGAAAGGTAGAGGAAGGGGGGCAGCAGAAGAAAGGAGAAAAATGGGCCATTAGTGACAAACATCTTGTGTGAGCCAGAGCTCCTGGTCCCGCCCCCCAACCCCTCCCCTAGAAGGAGGAGGAATCTGGAAGTCAGAGAGGCAGCTTTTGGCCTGCACCCCTACACCCCTGTCCACTGTTTTTCCCTCTCCCTTCTCCCCTTTCCTCTCCCCCTCCCTTATTTATGTATTCTCCCTTCCTTTGCCTCCCCCACCCTCCCCCTCTCATCAACTTGTTGTCCCCAATGGACCTCCCCCTCCCACTCCACAGGCTGTTGTATGTGCTTTGGAGGGGGGGGTGAGGAAACAGAGCCATGTGGGCCAACGGTGTCTGTGAGCAGGCCTCCATATCTCTATCTGCATGTATGTAAGCAGGTGCACCAGGTCCATGTGTGTTTATGGGAAGGGGGAGGGAGAGGGAGGAGTGGGGAGGACAGCAAGTGAATGTGTGTGGAGGAACTATTCCTGCCTCACAGCCTTATTGTTGGGGGTTTCAAGGCAACCCGACTCTTGAGTGCCATTCATCTCCAGGAAGCAGAAAGGGGGTAGATCAGCAGAAGAGAGGGAGGAGAGAGAGGATGGCCACAAGCAAGCGGACCAGCTTTCCTCAGTTTCCACTACAACAGCAAGAGTCCTCCAGGTGCCTGAGCACTGCCCTCACCAGGCAGATGCCCCCACCTCCTTCCTCTAAGACGCTGGGCCCCAGGATTGGGGCAGATTTCTTAGAAGCAAGAGAATCGGTGAGGTCTGGATGCAGTCCCAGCCCCCAGCCTTCCTGCCTAAGGTCCACTGGCTCCTTCAGGGATCAGGCTCTTCAGCTCCCTGCTCAGGAGAGGGGGCATACCCTGGGTGCTCCCACCCCATGCTCAGGAAGCATAGCCCCCTCCCAGGACCAGAGAAAAGCCAAGGGGTCCTGAACTCAGGGTTATGCTGCCATTATCACCCAATCCCTTCTGTACACAAAATCATTTGCTAGTCTATGGGGAGTCCCCAGTCTGAGAGGGAGGGGGAAAGCCTGCAAGGGAGATACAGTAATGTGATACCAATCCTCTCCCCCAAGTCTCGGAGGATCTGAAGGAACAGCTTATATCAAAGGGATGAGAGCTGCTCTTCTCTGCCAACAGCCAGCAGAGGAAATTGGCTCCTGACCAATTGAAAGGGGTCACGGATCATAGAATGCTAGAACAAGAAGAGACCTTAAAGGTCATGAGATTTTACAGCAGAGGGCACCAAGGCCCAGAGAGGGGAAGGGGCTTGTCAAGGTCACCCGAAGCCAGGATCCAAAACCCAATCTTTTCATGAGGTACAAGGATGTGGGGAAGGGAGGAAGGACATAAACGGGCAGGGAATCAATAAATCTCGGCTGATTGATTGATGGGGTTTCCTCTACTTGGGGTTGGGCCTGGAAGGCAGGATCATATTCTCATTCATGATCTCCAGACTACAATGGGAGGGAGGGGAAGGAAGAGACCCAAGCCCTGCCCCTGGGGAGTCCCCAAGTGTGGACAAGCTAGGGGAGAGGAGGAAAAGCAATCAGTGTGAGGGAGCCTGAATCATGAAGTCAATGCAGGATGGCTGGGACCGTACACAGAGAGGATGGAGGGAGGATGGAGAGATGGGATGATTGAAGAATAAGGGGGAACTGGGGGGAGGGAGACCCAATTAGATCCATCCTCCATTCCCCTCAAACAAAGACAGACACTGTCTGACCTTGCCCAGGGCCCAGGGGTGGGGCCATTCCAGCCAGCTGCCTCCCCTCTCCCCGAGCCAGCCACCAATTTCAGGACTGAAGGCAGCCAGAGGGAGCAATGGACTTCAAGGCTCTGTGGGTGTCCCGAAGGAGGGTTGAGATCAGAGAGTAGGGAATCAAACACTAGTTCTGGTAATACCAAGTATCTTAGGAGGGAAGCAGGAGAGAGCCTTAGAAGAGGCTTCTCCTCCCTCTTCTCTTCTTCCTCCTCTTTCCCCTTCCCTTTCTTTTTCTCCTCCTCCTCTCCTCCTCTTTCTCCTTCTCCTCTTCTTCCTCTTTCTCTCTCCTCCTCTTCCTCCACCTCTTCTTCCCTCATCCCCCACTCCCTGAGAGAGGGGAGAGAGGAGCAAAGCTGGGAAAGCAGGTTACTGCATTTGCTCCTGTAAAGCTTGCCCTCAGCTTTATCCACCCCCACCCCTGCCACATCCAATTCCAAAGCTGTTTGCTGTCCCCTCTGAGCTGAATGGGAAGAAATGAAATGAAATATGCAGTTTATATGCAGAGAAAGATGGTCTTTCCAACCTCCTTGACCCTCTTCCCTCCTGGGCAGCCCTCTGCTCTCCCCCCAGTCCAACCCTCCCAATTGCCCATTGCAGGTTTTTCTTCTGGCATGTGCCATGTAGCCTGGTGTTCCAGTCCCAGAATACTGGAAGCCAGAAGGTTAGGAGGCCCCTGACAGCTGGGTGTGTATGGAGGATATCCCCCTCCCCTCTTCACTTTCCCCTGCTGCTGCTACCTCCAATTTTTCACTATTCATCAGGCAATTATAGAGCAAAGGGCTGAGGTTGTCAGCTCAGCAGGCTCCCACCCACTCACCCCAATCCCTCTCATAGGAAAGGGGGAGGAGAAAGGAGAGGGAGGGTGTAGAGGACATGGCTTCACAAACTAGTGAACAGATGGAGCTCGGTCCTTTCATTGGGGATGGAGAGACCCAAGGACAGGGAAAGGAAGAAAGCAAAGGAGAGGGAGAGACCTTGGAATTGGGGGGGGTGAATCAAGGAGGGAGAGAAAGAGACAGGGGGGGGGGGGAGACTGACATTTGGGGGGGAATGGGAAAAAAGGGGAAAAAGGAAGACAGAGCCAGGAAGGGAGTTTTGACAACAAAGATATACAAACACAAGCAGAACCAGAGACATCAAAGATGGGAAGGCAGATGGAAGGGGAAAAAAAATGAGATACTAAAATACAAAGAGAAATCGATACCACAAAACAGAAAGGGAGATAGGAGGAAAGACAAGTGAGGTGCAGAGGGGTCCGAGGCGGCAGGAAAAACTCAGGAGAAACTGAGGGACTTGGGGAGAATACAGGCAGCTTGGGGCAGAGACTGTGTAAGTGGCTCTATCTCTGTGTAGCTGTTCCTGCCTGTTACTGTGTCTGTGTGCTGGCGCCTTTGCCTTGTCCTTGTCCCCACAGGGGGTGTGCCAGGGCAGGGGGAAGGGAGGAGAAGCCAACCAATGAGCCAGGTGGACATAGAGATGGTGGGGTTCAGGGCAGTGAAATAGGAAAGGGGGCATCTCTGAGAACCAGAGCTGGGGAAGGAGAAAGAGTAAGAGAAAGAAAGGCAGAAAAAGACCAAAGGAGGAAGGAAAGACGCAGAGAGAAACAGGCCAATACAGAGACAGGCTAAAAAAGACAGAGACAGAGCCAGGAGAGAGATAGAGACAGAGAGAAAGGAAGAGGAAAAAAGTTGCAGAGAACAGAAAGTCATTAGAGGGCCAGAGACATAGGGAGAGACAGAGAGCACCTGTAGCACCAGTTTGGGTGATGGGGTGTGACACATGTAACACCTTGTGTTGGTGGTGGTGTTTGGGGGCAGGGCTCAACTCCTTCCAAGCCTCAGTCTGTTTGCCTGCCTCCTCAGCCCCAGTCCTGAGGGGCCAGATAATTGAGAGGGAGGGAGAAACAGATACAGCCTGTGACTCCAAATAAATTAATGAATAATTTGAGCTTGGGGCCAGGAAGGAGGGTGAATGCTAACTTCTCCCTAAAGAGCATATGAGCTTGTGATTATGGATATGTGCAGGCACCTGTACACAGTACATGTGACATTAACTCAGGCCTTCTCTCTGTTGGCTCCTGTGCCTGCTGGGTGTTCATGTAGCTTATGTGTCTATTTATTTGAATACTTTGGGTCAGGCTGTGTATCCATGCTGGCAGTGTATCTGGGGATTAGGAGGCGTGGGCTGTAGTCCCAACTTTCCCACTAACTCACCTGGTGATCTTGGATAAGTCACTTCCCCTCTCTGAGCCTCAGTTTCTTCATCTGTAAAATGGGGGGGGGAATTGTTGGACTAGGTGGTTTCTAAGAACCCCCTTGAGCCCTCAGATCTGTACAGCAGACATGCCCCGTGTCTTATATCCGTGTGCGTGGACACATTTATTTGTAGGCAATCACAAGCTGAGAACCGTACCCTGGCCATGCAGGAACCCCCAGGAGACTTTTAGGGAATTGGGCCTCCCCTTCCCCATTTCCCTCCTAGCTCTAGGCAAGAAAAGCTCCCCTTCCCTCCTCCTCTCCCCCAGCCTCCAGAATTAATGAAGCATTTGACAAGCGTTGGCAAAGGGCATCCATCTGTGGGGAAGGGGAGAAGGTGGGGGTCACATGCACACAAGCTGTTCCCCCTTAGAGAGAGGCTCAGGGCGAAACGCGCGGCTCCAGCTGAGGACCCTAAGGCCGTTAGCAGGCAAATTGAGGGGGTTAATGCAATCCAGCAGGTGTTCCAAATAGCTCCGGATCTGTAATGGGAGGCTTTGGATTCGAATCTCAGCTCCTCTATTTCCTGCCCACGCAAGCTGCTGCCAGGCTTCCCCGGTAAATGAGGGGCTTGGCCGTCAGAAGTCTAGGGTCCCTTCCAGCTCGGACTTTCTGAGGGGCGGAGCGGTCGCTCGCCCCCTCTCTAGCAGGACAGCTCCTCGAAATAAGGACTGGGGTGGAGTAGGGGTGTGGCGGAAAGGACCTTTTTCTGCCTCACGCTATCCGTCCAGGAATTGCCGGGGACTTAGTCCTCAAAGGCCACTTCCATCCCTCTTCCTTCAGCCCCCCACCTTCCATTTTCCTATTCCGGGGGAGCCCGACTCCAGACCCTCCCTCCCCGTCCCCGACCCCTCAAGTGTCCGTGGCAGAGGAAGCTTTTATAGGGGTTGGGCTTGCGCGTGGCTCTGGGGGGTGCCTCCCTTGCCCCCCGTTTGTGTACCTCTAGTTGTGGAGGGGGCGAGCCTGTGTGTGTGTGTGTGTGTGTGTGTGTGTGCATACATTATGTAGAGGGGTGTGGCATTGGATGCATGAGTGTGTGTATGAGTGTGTTATGTGGCCGTGAGTCTGTTGGGGGTATCTACATATCATGTCCCTTTAAGACAGGAACCCCCTCGCCCCCCGCCTCCCAGAGTCTGCGGCTGGCTAGTTTCCATGGCGACAGAGCGAAGAGAGCACTGCGGAGAGGAGAGCTAGGAGCACTTTCCCTCTTATTTAAATAATTCCGAAAGGAGGAGGTAGCTCAACAGGGGGCCTATGGGCTGTGCCGGAGAACCCCCGACCCTTAAAGGGCCCCTCCCTGGGGCCGGCGCGGTGGGAGCTCAAAGTGGGAGGGGCTCATCCCCGTGGGCTGACCTCGGCCCCCAGCGCAGGCAGAGCGGCTGGGAGGAGGGCCCCCTCCCCAACCTGTGCTGGCCCTTCCCCGTTCCTTCTAAAGGCATCTGGAGCTATTCCTCCCCCCCCCCCCCTCCTCGTTCCCTGCTCACTGGGCCCGGCCTTCTGCCCATTGTCCTATTTCCCCAAAGATGTCCTACTCTGCCTCAGACTGACCCTCATCTGACTTCAACCTTTGCCCTCCTACTCCCCTGGGTCTCTTATTAGAGGAAGAAGGGAGGGAGGGGTCCTGCATTGGGGACCTGCAAATGATGGGACGCAGCTCTCGGCCAGCCCCTTCTCGCCCCTATCTCCAGTCTCCTCCATCCCCTCACCGCTGGTGAGTGGTGCTGATGCTGTGGTCTCCATGACAACAGCAGCGCACCTGTAATGGACCATTCTCCTTAAAGTGGTCCTGGCTGGGGTGAGGAGAGAAAGGAAACTCAGAGGTTAACCCTTTAAGGCCCCCTTTTTCCTCTAGGAGGCAAAGACTCATCTAGAAACCAGGGGATTCCTCATCCTCCATAGGTGTTCACATCTCTCAACATCCCGTGGGGAGAGGAAATGAATGAAGGGATCCTAGAGCTGCTGTCACACCTGTCTAGGCCCCTGATGAAACCTTTTAACAGGTAGAAAGAGGGCTGGGGTGGGGGAGACCACACTTAATGCCACAAGGAAGTTGAGGAATGGGGGAAAAAGGAAGCCCAAATCCCCCATCCTGACTACTATTATTCTGGCTTACGTAAGTACATCAACTCTTGACAGCTAACTGGCTTTGTTCCCATTCTGGACTGTGGTGTCTGTTCGGGGGGGTGGGGGCGGGGTGAATCTTAAAGCAAACCAGGAGCTCCGGGCTGGTGTCTCTCAGGGAGGATTAAACAAAACCAAGAAGAATATCACCACCGCCACCCTTCCCACCCCAGGGAGGAATAACTGATTTGTTAGGCAGATGTCAAGCAAAAATATATAAGGCAGGCAAATTTCTAGGTGCTACTACCCCTGAGAAAGAAGGAAAGAGGTGAGTGGGGAGGGGAGAGTGTGTTTGATCTTCATCTCTATAATTTCCCCCTCCAGAATGGGGGCTATTCAGGGGGTGCTCCAACTGAAAGTGGAGGCTTGCTGAGCTTGGGACTTAGGTTGTCCCCTTAGACTTGGACTCCTCAGGTGCAAGGCTGTTTCCCCCTGACTGAGTATCCCCCTCCTAGTAAGAGGTCCCTGAGTGTAGGAACATGTCTCCCTTCAGACTAGGGGGCTCCTGGAAATCAAGATCCATGTCTCTCCCTCAAATTGGGGGCTCCCCTCAGACTGGGGCTCCCTTTCACAGCAGGGATCCCAAAGTGGAGAACCATGTCTCCCCCTCAAACTGGGGCTCCCCAAGGGTGGGGCTGTCTCCCCCTCAAACTGGGGGTTCCCCAAAGGATGGGGACCACATCTCCCCCACAGGCTGGGGGCTCCCCCAGGGTGGGGTCATGCCTTTTCCCAGTCTCTTTCCCTAACTTCCATAATTGTGATTTTCTTGAGGTTTTTTGATTTTCCTTGTGATGTAAGGGAGTTTCTTAGCTCCAGGTTCTTGTCTTATGCCTATATTTGAAATCAGCTCTCTCTGTCTCTCTCCGTTCCTGTCTCTGTCTCTTTCTCTCTCTCTCTCCCTTCCTTTTGCCATTTTTCTGCACCAAATCTCCCCTTTTCTTTTCAGGGCCCCAATTTGAGAGACAGTCCTTAATCTTCCACTCTCCCAAAGAAATCCTTTCCTCCCTCTCTTGTCCACCAGTAAGCCAAGTGTGTGCCCTCTTCTGTCCCCTGTTCTGATGCCCAGCTTGGCTATTCCTGTCCCTCTCCTCCATCTATCACTCTTTTGGTCCCATAACCATCACTTTGACCCCAAAATGTTTGTCCTGCCAAGGCACTCGTATCCTACCAGTGACCTTCAAGATAGGCCTCAGGCCTCAAGTTCTTGAGAAATCTCCCCCCTCCCCAAGATACCCAAGACAACAACCCAGCACAGCTGAAAGACGGGCAAGCACGGTTAGCTTCCCTTACTCCGTTCTTCTCTTTCCAATTAGCTCTGCCTTCCCATCTACAAAGACCAAATAGAGGGAGGACCCCCAGGGGTTAGGATAGGTGGGCAGACAGGGAGAAGAGGTGATTTTAGGAGGCAGGTAGAGCTGGGGGCGGGGAGAGAACAACCAAGATCCTACCAGGGGGTGGGACTGAGAAGGCTGAGAAAGGAGGAAGCGTGAGAATCCCCAAGAGAGGTATCGAGACAAACACCCAGTAGAGAGAGAGCTAGAGAGGTAGGTGGTTGCAGGGCTGAATAAAAGCAGAGATAGCAACAGGCAGAGATAATGACATCAGGATGTCGAGACTGGCCAAATTGGAGAGACAAAGAAAAGACAGAGCCAGGGAGGAAGGGGAATGGATAGAGAAAGGTAGAGAAAGACAAAGACAGACCATTGAAGAGAAGAGAGAAGCAAAGGCAGGCAGAGACACACTTAGAATGCCACAAGGTGTGTGTCTAATGAAAGACAAAGATTTACAGGTACTGATGGATGGGAAGAGAGGTAAGGGAGAGCCAAGGAGGCCCAGGGGAAAAGTGGAAAAGGCCCACACTATTGAAAGGGAGCGCTGAGAGGATAGACAGACCCCGCTCCTTCTTGGCCAAGGGTTACATTGGCACGGGATACCCACACACATATACAACACGGGCATCACACATCTGGGCATCCCTGGGGCTCCCAGCACTTAAAGGGTTAAACAGCTCAGGCTCTTTCCCCCTCCCCAGGTCACCCCAAGGAGAGAGGAAAGAGAGGGAGGAAGTATGGAGATGCCCCAACAATGGATCCTCTTGTCTACCCTGAGCTCAGATTCCTAAGGGGTGAGAACAGAGGGCTAGGGGGGGTCAAAGGCTACCCTGTCCCCATCCCCCATCTCTGGAAACTACAGGGAGCAAAGGAGAGTCATAGAGACACTGAGGGGAGGAGAGATGAAATGGGGCCTCCAGCAGAAACCCCCAGCTCCATCTCTGCTCATCAGCCTGGCCCTAAGCCACTGAACTCTCTCAGGAAGCTGCCCCTCCCCTCTGATCCCACACAAAGACATGTATGAACACATATATTACATGGCTGGCTTGCACTCAGGTACATTCACATAGATAGCCTGGGTGGGTGGGGTAGATCTGGCTTCTCAGAGTCCCACACAGATTCCAGAACTCTCCGGACCCCAGGCCATCCCTTCCCCCCATCCCCACCCCCACCCCCCAGGTCTAAAGCTCTTTAGTTACTCAGGTGAGACCACAGAGGAGCCCCAAGACCCAGGCTTCCACTCAAGGCCTCTAAGTGCCATGGGCACACCAGCACCAATTCGGTCTTCAGACTCATCAAGACCCACACAGACATACAAGGACACGATCCAAGGTACACACAGACCAGTCTGGGGAAGGACACAAGCACTCAAGTATACATAAACACACAGGCAGGGATAAAAAGGCAGCATTCCCTCCCCCACATCCACAAAAAAACATTTGCACAAATGATCATATCCTGCCAGATTCTACCATGAAAACTGCCATAGTGGCGAGATTGAGGTACCCCTCTACCCCTTCCCCTAGCGCCAAACCATCTGGGAGATCAGACAGTAGGACTAGGACAGAATGAGTTCCTGGGTCCTTGGCAGTGCCAGTTGGGTGGAGGACAGAGCATATGGCATCAGGCTGTGCCAAGGATCAAGATGCCCTGACAACTGGGCCCCTCGCCTTTCCCTTCCAGTCCCCCCAGCTGAGTTACCTAGGTGCCACCATCTCACCCCCAGTCCCTGTCCTAGATTCCCCCTCCCCAGGCAGCAGGGTGCCAATAGAACCTGCTGTCTGGGTGGGAGACAATTATTATCATTAGCTTGTTACCAGTACTATAGTTAATTGGGCGCCTGTTGTCTCTGCCAGACAGCCTCCCCCTACTTCCTGGGGTTTCTTTCTTTCCCTAGCAAGGATCCCAAAGCATCTTAGAAGCTGGGATCCTAGGGGGAAAATTGGCACTGAAATTGACAGACTTTGGGGACTTTGGAGAGGCAGACAGGTATATAGGTCAAAGATGGGGGGAGAAGGACATGGGGGGAGTGCATAAGCTTCACTTATTTCAGAACCAACCAAGGGAATAATTCCACGGGGAGTGGGAGGTCATCTACCACTCAGCTTCTTCCCCCCAGCCTCAGATCGTTGATGCCTGGGAGAGGCAAGGATGGTGTTGTCTAGAAAGATCCCCTCTCTTTCAGTCCTATACTGCCCTGGGTCTCCGGCCTCAGTATCTAAGACTCCACATCCCAAAGTGGGAGAGATGCTAAGGGGAGGATGTCATTGTTAGAGGAGGAGATAAGCCAGCAGATCTCCCTCTGTTCCTGATATCTCAGTCCATACTGCAGTACAACACCAGCAGCCACACTTGGGGGAGAGTTGGGACAGTAGGGGATGATATTGTCTCTTTCTGGGACTCAAAAAAAGAAGTAGAGGAAAAGGAGGGAGAGGGAGAGAAAGGAGGAGGAAGAGGAGGAGAAGGAAGAAGAAGCAGGAGCAGCAGCAGCAGCAGTAGCAGCAGCAGCAGAAGAAGAAGAAGAAGAAGAAGAAGAAGAAGAAGAAGAAGAAGAAGAAGAAGTAGGAATAGGGAGAATAGAGGAAAAGAACTAAAGAACATCTGAGAAGAGAAGAGAGATAAGAGGTAGAGGCTAACGAAGGTAGAAGAAGAAAGAGGAGGAAGGAGAGATATAAGGGAGACAGAAAGGGGAGGATTAGATGGGAGAAGGGAGGGTAAGAGAGATCAACAAATGGGGAAGGAGGAGGAACCTCTGGCACAGAGAAAGAAAGGAGGAAAAGAGGAGAGAAAGAGAGAGGGAAAGACAAAAAGAGGAGGGAATAAGAAGCAGAATAGGAAATGAGAAGGGGAAGGAGTAAGAAAGAAGAGAGAAAAAGAAGTGTCTGATAACCTGACAGTGGCAGATGGCAGATCAACTTGGCCCTTGCCTCCATCTCCCATGGTGCCTCTCTAGCACCTAGATCTAGCTTCCTAAATTCCTTCTTTGGAAGCTTTGGCCCCAGGAGTCCGGCAATAGGAGGGCTGTGGGGCCATGTTTATGCCAGTAGCCACTGAAAGTGGTGCTGATGGAGATAATATCCATGAGAGGCCTGTGGACAAAAATCTCCACTTCCCCTTCCCTCTGGTCCCAAATCCTAACTGTTACTTTCCCATGTCTGCTCCCCAAAGGATTAGATGAGGTACTCCGAGGTTGAGATCCAGACTCTAAGGCCTCTGAAATTCCTAATGCTTGTGGAGTCCCTGGGAGGATGGGTTCCTGGGAGAAAGATCATGTAACAGCCATTTGGAGAAGAGCTGGGAGCTGAATTCAAGTTAAAACCTAGCTGGGAGCCCTTATCATGTCCTGAAACTGTTCAACCCCAATGTCCCCCAGACAGGCAAATTGATTTGTGTACAAACACACACCCACAGCCACCTTAATCATGTGGCAGCCTCCTCTAAATCAGCCCACAGCAGATAATAGACCCTAAGCCCTGAACTGCTCCCCCCTGTATCGAGGACAGGCCTTCAACAGAACCAGACGTAACATCCCTTTCCTCCTGTCATTCCACTGGGATCTCAAGGCTTAAGGAGGTTCGAGGCTCTGGCTTTTCCATTCTCCCAGAATCAGAAACCACCAGCATCCTCAACCTGCCTTCTGGGCTTTATTGCTCAAATTTAAAAGATGCTTGGATGTGAAGACTGGTCCCCTGGGGGCCACCCACACACTTCGATCAGCCTGATCAACATGAGGTTCTCATCCTCCCCATCATCCACTGCATTGCTCCTAGCCTTTTTAAGAAAGTCTTCCCAGACTGCACCAGTCTCATCAGACCTGAACATTCATTCCCCATTTGACAGCTGAAGAAACTGAAACTCAGGGAATGGAAAAGGCTTGGTGGAGGTCAATGAGTGGACAGTATTGTGTCCACCCTGTCCCTGTCTGCCATGCTGCCTGCCTGAAATCTCACGAGGAAAGCCTCATGTGTTTGGGCAAAGGCACTGGTAAAATGTTATTGTTCTCTGCCAAGCGAGAGGATGGTTTCACTGCCTTCAGCCCTAGCCAGATCCCTGTGAAATAGTGGGTTCGGTCCTGAAAAAGGGACATCGACAAGCCAGAAATGGAGCTGAAGAGGGTCACTAGGGAGGGGAGGAGACCGGAGACCAAGCCACCATCCAAGGAAGGAGAGACAGGGGATGGGTAACCTGGAGAAGACGCAGGGGATGTGCTAGCTGTGCTGAGTGAAGGCTCTGGTCTTCCTCTCCCTGGTCCCAAAGAGCCTACCTGGGAATAATCTGGGCCATTTCCTTGAGGGACAATACAGATGAGCTTGGGAAATAGCTCTTAACTAAATCTTCCAGTGCCATAGAAATGCCCTCACCCCCTCAGAAATGCAGTGAGCTCCATCACTGGAGGGCTTTGGGCAGAGAGTGGAGGCCACTTGGGATGTGGCTTGCTGAAGTGCTTGCTCCTAAAGCAGGGGTGGGGTACATCTGGCCCTTGGGCTGAATAAGGCCTCTAAAATCATTTGGTCTGGCCCTGCCAAGGCAACTGCAGGCAATGATGGGCTGAAAGCTAGCTATAACACTTCCCACTGCTTGAGTTCCATAAGTAGATTATTTTCTATGGGCCTTGAATGATATTATAAATATCCAAATAGCCCTTGACAGAAAAAAAAGATTCCCCACCCCTGTCCTAAGGTATAGGCCAGACTAGGGGGATTCTGGAGGGCCTGCCCCATGACTTCTGTAATATGTACAGTGCCCATGGCCCTAGGGATCAAGCAGGAGAAACAAGTGTAACTGCTTCCTGGTAGTTTTATTAGAAACTACCAAGCTCTCAAGCTGTGCTATACTGGGGGTGTGGTGGAAGGGGGTGGGGCGAGAAGGAGTCTGGAATCCCCCAAGACTAGGGAACCAGACCTCACCCAAATAGAGCATTGGGGATTGAGGAGCTGGGTTGGGGGTAGGGGGCAAGTGTTGGCTAACAGGGAGGCTTCCTGGAGAAGAAAGCACCAGGGATGGCCTTGGAAGAGTGGGGGGGGTTCTTTGATTACCATTGTCCACCTCCACCGGGATGCACAAAGCAAGCTCCTTCCTCTGTGTTCTGGGGGCCCCTAAGGGGAAGGAAGCAGCTTGATACCTTCTCCCCATAGGAAGAGTGAAGATCCTTAATCACAGCAGGTGAAGGACAAAATTTGGCCAGACGCTGCTGTCACTTGCTGACATCCCCCCAGTCTCAGGTCACTTGACATCCCAGATGTTAATTAAACTTGTTGGGCAAGAGGTAGGGGTGGAGACACTAGGAGAGTTAGAGAGAAACTGGGAGAATTGGGGGACTGAGAGAGAAACAAGGGGAAGGGGGGAGATGGAGCCAGAAAGAGGGATGGAGAGAGGCAGGTAGATAGAGGTGGAGGGGGCAAAGATTGACACTGAAGGGGTTTATGGAGGGAGGGAAGAAGCTGCAGGGGAGGGGAGGGGAGGGAAACACTGAGATATGGAGAAACAGACACACCCAGTGGCTGGAGAAGCACCCAGCAGCAGTGGAGGAGGAGAAGGAAGACTAAAAGGAGGAGGAGAAGGGGAGGATAGGAGGGGGGGAGAGTTGGGGGAGGCTGGCACACTGATGGAAGACTGGGAACCTCTTCATCTGACAACCAGGTTACCTGACAGACTAAAATGATGATGATGATGATGGTGATGGTGATGATGATGATGATGATGATGATGATGATAATTCTTGGGAGATAGGAAGAGAACAGATTCGCCTTTCCCTTCAGGCACAAGATCCTTTCTGCCCCTTCCTCACTCCCTCACTCCCTCACTGTCCCTCTCTCCCAAGCCTTCCCGAAAGCCTCAGAATGACACCCATCTTTCCCCTTTCCATTCTTTTGGCCTGGATTGGGAGTGAGATGGGAGGGGCCCTAGGGCTGGAGGGTTAAGGGTTGGGTCCCCCTACCTTCCTACACAGTTTCCAATACAATTAGAAAGGCTTCGCACCTAAGTAGCCCCGAAGCAGAATCTTCCCTTGAATCAGTGGGGGTGGAGGGGGAGACCTCTGCTGGGGGTTAGAGGGATAGGGAAAGGGACCAATCGGTCAGAATCTTCCTCCCGGAATGGAGCAAGCCACACCCAGGGGCCACACCCTGCATCCATCCACACATACACACACACACAGGGGCAAGCGGCACTCATAGGCTTAAACACACATGCTTTACACACGCATGTATAGACAACACCCAAATGTACACATGTACGCATAAACACTCAGCAGCGCACTAAAGTGAGACACTGACACCTGCTCTCCCCCCCCACATACACACACACACACACACACACCAACCACGGACTCACACAGAACACACGCACAGACCCAAACATGAGGAAACACACACACACACAGGTTCCGGAATGAACTAAGGGCACCCCTGGCTTTCTCCTGCACAGCCCAGTTCCCTGACTCGCCCCTCCCCCGTTCCTGCTCCATAATTTCCCCTCCCATCCCCGCTCCATCCCCGAACCCCTCTCCTGTCATTGAAACATCCCCAATGTGCACCCCTCCCCACCGCCCCCCCACCCCCAGCAATGACTATTGCTCCATCCCCAGCTGTGGGTGTCCACCTGCCCCCACGGCCCAGCAAAGCTCCCTTTGCCCTGGGCATCTTCCAGCTGCTGCCAATCCTTCAGTCTACAGATCTTGTTCTCCCACCTCAGCCTGTGTCCCCTCCCCTTTTTCTGGGCCCAGCCTGCCCCCTCCAAGGGCTCCTCCATGCCAGGGCTCCCATCCATACCCAGCCTTGTGGGCTCTGCAGGCACCTAGCCCAGTTGCGCGTGGGGAGTTGGGGATGGCACAGTGCTTGCCTCTGGAGGAGAGAGAACCGGGGATGCCCCGAGCTGGGCAATGCCCAGGCACCACGCCTTACCTCCGGGTGCCCGCCCTGCTTTCGCCCAGCCTCAGCAGCTCCCAAGTACCGTCTGCAGCAAGCAGCGGCAGCGGCAGGAAGAGAGATTGGAAGGGAGGGAGGGAGTAAGATTACCTCACGCTCACATCCACAGTCTGCTCGCTCCTCATCTCTCCTCCTCCTCCCTCCCCAACCACCACCCCAGCTCCTGCTTAGTCCCTCCCCCCTCTCCGCTTCCCTCCGCCCCCTCCTCATAGCTCTGGAGCATCTCAGCCATCCTGGGCCACCTCTGGAGCACAGCTGGATCCTGCCTCCCCTCTTCCCTTCCTCTCCTCCCAGCTCTGGCACCTAAGGAGCTAGAAGCCCCCCACAATTACCCTGTACCGAGTGCTATGAAAATGGCTGTGTATTGTGGACAGAGGAGGAAAGGAGGGGAGGGTGTTGGCTAAGGGGCAGTGGGTGAGGCTGTGAGGAAGGGGCAATTGGCCTGGGCGTCCTGGGCTCCCATACTTAGCAGAGTCAAGCCACAGTAGCAAGGAGAACAACTGCTGTAGCCCTACACCCGAGGCTCTCCTCTTTCTTTCTTTCTTTCTTTCTTTCTTTCTTTCTTTCTTTCTTTCT
>JAJPUD010003405.1:19826-34540 GCA_023553655.1 Myrmecobius fasciatus
TTTTGACCTTATCTTGGTATATGGTGTTAGGTGTGGGTCAATGCCTAATTTCTTCCAGACTAGTTTCCAATTATCCCAGCAGTTTTTGTCAAATAGTGAGTTTTTATCCCAAAAACTGGGGTCTTTGGGTTTATCGAACACTAGATTACCATTGTCATTGAGTATTTTGTTCTGTGAATCTAACCTATTCCACTGATCCACTACTCTATTTCTTATCCAGTACCAAATGGTTTTGGTGACCACTGCTTTATAATATAGTCTTAGATCTGGTGCAGCTAGGCCACCCTCATTTGCATTTTTTTTTCATTAATTCCCTTGAAATTTTTGACCTTTTGTTTTTCCAGATGAATTTTGTCGTTATTTTTTCTAGTTCAGTTAAATAATCTCTTGGGAGTTTGATTGGTATAGCACTAAATAGATAGATTAGTTTAGGTAGTATTGCCATCTTTATTATATTCGCTCGACCTATCCAAGAGCACTTGATGTTTTTCCAATTGTTTAGATCTGACTTTATTTGTGTGGAGAGTGTTTTGTAGTTTTGCTCATATAGATCCTGACTTTCCCTTGGCAGATATGTTCCCAAATATTTTATATTATCGATAGTTATTTTGAATGGAATTTCCCCCATAAACTCTTAATTGCTGAATCTAATGTCTTGTTTTTCTTCATCCTTCTCAACCTCTCTATGGCATTTGATACTGTTAACCTCCCTCTCAGTTATTTTCTCTTGGAGTCTATGATCTATACTCTCTAAGTTCTTCCACCTGTAAGTCCACTTCTTCTCAATTTCTTTTGCTGGCTCTCCATTTACATCATGACTTCTAAAAAGGCTCAGTAGAAGTCCTGGGCCTTCTCTTTTCTCTCTCCATTTTCTTACTTGACGACCTTATTAGCTCCCAAAGGTTTAATAATTATCTTTATCTGGATCATTCCCAAAAGTATGTATCCAAAACTAGTTTCTCTCCTGAATTGCAGTCCTGCATTTGTTCCAGAGGCATCTCAAATACAACAAATCTCCCTAATCCATCATTATGAATTTCCTATCCTTCTAGTCACCCATGTTCACACTTTGATATTATCTGCAGCTCTTTAGGATTTTCACTCACCTCACATATCCAGCCAGTTGCCAAATTTTGCAGTTTCTATCTCAATTTAAGCACCACCAACTGAATGTAATCTTTCCTGACTCTTTCCCTTCTCTCTCCACCCCACCTTTTTCCACTCAAGGTGATCATTTATCTTCTTTATCTATATGACTTTAGTTCATCCTATATTAGGATTTAAAATCTTTGAGGGGCAGGGATTAAATAATTTTCTTCTTTGTTTACCTAGATACAAACATAGCATCTGGCACAAAATAAATGCTTGATGACTGACTGATGAAAATGCCTTGATTCAATTCAACAGATATTTATTAAGCACCTGCTTTATGCACTGCAAGGTGATGGATAATAAGGACAACACTTTAAAGTTTACTGCTGGGATAATTGGAAACTAATGTGGAAGAAATTAAGGCTGGACCCACACCTAACACTGCACACCAAGATAAGATCTAAATGGGTTCATGATCTAGATATAAAGAGTGATATTATAACCAAATTAGAGGAACATAGGATAGTTTACCTCTCAGACCTGTGGAGATGGAATAAATTTATGTCCAAAAAAGATCTGGAACTCTTAATTGAACACCAGATAGATAATTTTGATTATATTAAGTTAAAAAGTTTTTGTACAAACAAAATCAATGCAGACAAGAAGGGTAGCAGTAAACTGGGAAATCATCTTTACATTTAAGGGTTATGATAAAGGTCTCATCTCTAAGATATATAGAGAATTGTCTCACATTTATAAAAATTCAAGCCATTCTCCAATTGATAAATGGTCAAAGGATATGAACAGACAATTTTCAGATGATGAAATTAAAACTATTTATAATCATATGAAAAGGTGCTCCAAATCACTATTGATCAGAGAAATGCAAATTAAGACAACTCTGAGGTACCACTACACACCTGTCAGATTGGCTAAAATGACAGGAAAAGATAACGATGAATGTTGGAGGGGATGTGGGAAGACTGGGACACTGATGCATTGTTGGTGGAGCTGTGAACGGATCCAACCGTTCTGGAGAGCAATTTGGAGCTATGCTCAAAAAGTTATCAAACTGTGCATACCCTTTGACCTAGCAGTGTTTCTATTGGGCTTATATCCCAAAGAAATCATAAAAGAAGGAAAGGGCCCCACATGTGCAAGAATGTTTGTGGCCGCTCTTTTTGTGGTGGCTAGAAACTGGAAACTGAGTGGATGCCCATCAATAGGAGAGTGGCTGAATAAATTATGGTATATGAATATTATGGAATATTATTGTTCTATAAGAAACAACCAGCAGGATGATTTCAGAGAGGCCTGGAGAGACTTGCATAAACTGATGCTGAGTGAAGTGAGCAGAACCAGGAGATCATTATTCACAGCAACAACAGTACTATATGAGGATCAGTTCTAATGGACATGGCTTTCTTCAACAATGAAATGCTTCAAACCAATTCCAATTGTTCAGTGAAGAAGGCCATATACACCCAGAGAGAGGGATGTGAAATGTGGACCACAACATAACATTTTCATGTTCTCTATTGATGTTTGCTTGCATTGTATTTCCTTTATCGGATTATTCTTTCTTATAGATACGATTTCTCCTGAACAAAAAAATGATGTGTGGCAATAACTATAGATATATTCGATTTAAGTATTCTAACATAATTATCATGTAGTGGATATCCTGCTGTCTAGGGGAGGGGGGGAGTAGGGGGGAAAATTTGTAACAGAAAGCTTTGTAAGGGTTAATGTTTAGGAATTACCCATACATATGTTTTGCAAATAAAAAGTATTAATAAAAAAACCACTTTAAAGTTTACAAAGTACTTTTGTTTATATCCTGTTTTTTTTAAAAGAAAAAGCTGTAGGATAAATCTTATTATCCCCTTTTTATAAATGAAGAAACTAAGCCTCAGAGAAGTAGAATGATGTATCCAAAGGTCATAAAACTAATATCAGATCTAGGACTCAACTGCAGGTTTTTTTTTTTTTTTTTTTTTTTAGCTTTTTTTCCCCCTTTCTTAAAAAAAAAAGCGTCATGCACTATGATGTCTATAATAGACCACAGCTATGTGTATTTATATCTGCCCCTGTGATTTCACTGCTATTTTCTCCAAAGACTCAGATTAGCAACTCACCTGCAATTTTTTGTCTAAAGAAGTTGTCTCTGGCTGTATAGCTACTATAAATCAGAGATAAAACTTGAACCCAGATCTTGTTGACTCCAAATCCTCTCCCTGTTATATGTAATTATTTGTAATGGGTGTTTTTACAATGACATTTCAACCCACTGGAAGCCTACAGAGAGCTCATAGCAAAGGGAAATAAATTAATGAGAAATCTGGAAATAGAGGGAGTTGTATGAACGTACACAGATCCCAATATTCCTGTCTCCTCTTTTTCTGCCCTTGAAAGAGACTTTTAGTCAGCCTTTTCTTCCTTCCCTCCCCTTCCCACTTCTATGCAGCTGAGAACAGAGAAACAAAAATTAAGAGCTGCTGGTGGGACAGGTGGTTTGCTCACTATTGCCTTCTGTTGCCACTAAGCTGCTACCTCTCAAGCTGAGAGTGCCAGATACAGAGTTAGGACAGATCTTGGAAAGCTGCCATGGTAGCTGAGGCTCCTGGATGGAGACCATTGGTAGAAAACTAGTCAGAAATGTGACAAGTTAGAGCAGTGACCAAGGTGGAAAAAATGGCTTGGCAACTACTATGAAACTGTAGTTCTTGGTGACACATGGCCAGAAGACTAGACCCAGAATTACCCATTTCTTTATGGTTGGGCATTGTTGCTCCCAGTAACAAATCTACAGGCTGGAAGGATGTTTGTAAGAGGAGAGAATGAATTGGTGAGGTGCTCTATGGGTGTTTGGTAATTTGCTTTATTATTTTGCTGTTATTATTGAGGTTATTTTTAAAATTGGATCTTCCTAACTTGCCCAAACAAGAAGAGGAGCAGCTACTATTGGATTGATCCCAATGCTGATCCTCACAGAAGTTCTGACTTGCCCAGTTTCTGACCTGGGCCATTTTGTTCAGCCTTAGGCAACCTGATAGTGCCTGTTCCAAGAGATCTATCATATGTAGATCAGACAGTGCAGACACATCACTAGTTTTTAACCCTACTGCAGCCCAGAACTCCCAAGTTCAAGCAATCCATCAGCCTCTGCTTCAGATGTGTACCACCATGCTTGGCTGCTAGACTGTGTTTAAATAAACTATGTGAGCACAATGTTAATTGCTTAGGCATATAGGTTTAAACTAGTGGAAGGAAATCTCTAAGACAAGGGATGGAGATCCCAATATTCTCATTATTCTGAGTGATATTCCAATTTTCTCCTAGGCTGCACGTTGAAAAATAGCTTTTAAGAGTGCATAAATCTGTCCAGCCAAGAAGAGATCTCTCAAACTGGAAAAACCAACTCCCGGCCCACTTGATGGAAAGATTACATAATACAGTCGCTTCCCAGGTAATTACTTAGACCGCAGTCTGCCCTCGAGCTGGCCCATAGGAAGCAGAATACAAGCCAGGTGTGGACTATATAGCCCCCAAATCCATCCCCTGTAGCTAGTGCTACTGTCATGCTTTTTCTCAGAGTTGACAAAGCTCCCACTCCAAGGTTCCCCCTCCCCACCCCATCTTCTTGTCGAACCTGATCCCTCACTCACAGTTGTAGGAAGAAGGCGATCCTCTGGTCCGGCTGAACTCATCCCCATAATGGGAGGACCGGCGACCATAGCTTAGCTGCCCGCTGCCAATGCCAGAGCCCTCAAGGGCCATGCGCTCCTTGGTCTTGAGTGCGTGGGTCCGTTCTTGCTTCAGTCGCTCCTCATCCTTCAGCAGCCCCATCACCTGCTTGACCTTCTCCCGAACGTTGATGCCCTGATCTTTGCCATCTCGATCCACGTACTGGAAGTCCTTGAGGGTCTGAATGGTGTAGAGGTTCTCCCGACACTGGTGGGCCACTTTATCAGAGCCAGTCTTTAGCAAATAGTCCAACAGGGTCAGAGCCTTGTATACATGGCGCCAGTTCTTCCCACTATCATTGAGCCGTCTCCAAATCATGCCCATGACTTCGGCGAAGGCCACGGTGTTGAAAGTCAGGTCAGCGATCTCTGACATGAGGGAGCTTGGCGGCCCCCAAGGATCATTGCTGGTTGCTTCACGTACCTTAATTTCTGCTTCTGAATAATTGTGCACAATATTCTTCACTTGTCGTCTCAGAGCTGAGGTCGTCATGGCTGGGGGTACTGGGGATGGGCGTCCCCTCCCCCAGCCAGAAAGGAAGCACTTAGCGCAAGAGATTAATGTTCACAGGTTCTGGCCCCAGGAAATCCGTGGACAAAAAATGCTGGTCTCAGTAGGAAAAGGAACGTTGCTATGAAGAGTTCTTCATGGAGCTGAAAAAAGTGAGAAACTTGATGGTCAGAATTCTAAGGACAACGTCCGGACACCCCAGTGAGCTCTCATCTACAACTAATTTTTTGTTGGAGGGTAGGGAGGCAATTAGAATTACAAAGCTAGTAAATGAGGCCGGATTTGAACTGAGGACCTCCTGTTGGGGGGCGTTGATCTATCTGCACTACCCAGCTGCCCAGTAATTTCAACGAAGGGTTTCTGACTTCAATTACAATCTTCCTTCAGCTACATCAGAGCTAGCTAAATGTAATGGCTGGTTATTGATTTTTTTCCCCCTCTGCGCAAAGGGAGTACTTAACTTAGAAACAATCCTTATTCCAGAGCCTCTCACCCCAAATCCTCACTTTCAAGTCTCTTCCCCCTTCCCTTCCATTTTCCAAATCTCCCCCATCCTTCAAGATGCAGCTCAAATCTCATTCCAGGAAGCCTTTCCTGACTACTCCAGCTCACACTGACCTCTCCCTTCTCCTAATTCCTTCAGTCCTTATCTTGGGCACCTAGACAGGTCAGCATGTAATTATTCTCTGATTGTTTTATTATGTTAGTCTAGTCGTCCCCACTCTCCACCCCATCCCATAGTCCCATGAATCTGTCATCTCCTTGAAAGCCTGGACGTTGTCATCTGTTGTTATTCCTTTTAGGTCTTCCTACAGGGCTGGGCACAAAGTAAACTCTTAATAGTCATAGATCATTAGGGTCAGATGGGATCCAGTCTAACTCGATCATTTAAAAGATGAAGAAACTGAGGTCCAGAAAGGGGAAGTATTTTGGTCAAGGTCACCCAGCTAGTCATCAGGGACTGAAACTGAGGTCTCTTAACTTCCAGGTCATCACACCTTCCACACCTAGTGGAAGAAAATAAGCACAGAAATATAGAAGATAGAAGATAGGGCTGGAAGTGACTTTAGAGGTCATCTGATCTAACCTCTCATTTTACAAGTAAACATCCTGAAAAGCAAAGTGATATACTCAAGGTCATACAGGTAAATGGTAAATACATTTCACAACTAAACCCAGATATTGGTTGATGAATAATCTTTGATACACTTGATTTTCTAGTCTAAGGATTCTTAACTGGAAGTCCATGCATTTGGTGAGGGGGGAAAAAACACAACTTTATTTTCACGAATATTTGTAACTCTATTTTATTTTATGCATTTAGAAACACGGTTCTGAGAATGGGTCCCAAGATGTCCATGCCACAAGAGGTATTAAGTGCCCTTGCTCTGATCTAAAGATTAGTTATATCTGTGCCTTCCCAAAGTACCAGCCCCAGAGAGGGCAGCCTGGACTCAATGGAGAGAATATAGAGCCCTGGTCCCAGCAACATGGAAATGTTCTTTTCTGTCAGCTTTAAAACTGAGAGGAAACTATTCTCACAAATTTAGAATTGTAAAGGATTTTAGAGGTCATTTAGTTGAACAGTCCCACTCCTTGATTTAACCGATAAAGACAAAAAGGCCCTGGGGAAGAGAGAATGATTTGCCAAAGTAATGCAGAGTTGGGATTCAAAACCGGTCCCTTCCATAATACAATGTGGATAATCTCCTCCTAACCCCTCCTCCAACACACACACACACACACACACACACACGGACACACACAAACCCACACAGAGACACACCTGAGCTGGGAAATTCTCCATTGTGACTTCCAAGTAGGAATAGGGACCACCCCAATTCTGGGCCCTTGATGAGACCCTTCCACCAGATCTCCTTTAACTCCAGTGGGTAGAGCTCAGTCCCCCTTCTCAACCACCTCATTATGAAAATATTCCTGAATATACTCAGAGTTCCCCAGCAGCCTTCCTACTGGTCCAGAAGGCACGTAACTCAAGGGTCTGCCTTGGTTTTCCCCAGCACTGATCATGCTCTAGGCCTGCTCCCCCCACCTTTTCTACTCTTGCCTTTCCCTTCTTTGCAGCCTCCAGCACAGCTCCCTTAGATCCCCAGACCTGACCTTGAGGTTCCAGAAGAATCCCACTGAGTTCACATCCACCTCTTCCAGACCCCAACCAGCCTCTGGGGGGGGGGGGAGTCGATAGACACTGAATTGCTGGAGAGGAGCTGTGTCCTTGGGGAGGGAAGCGGGGGGGGGGGGTGGCTTCTGAGGGGAAGCTCAGCTGCTACAACTTGTCCTATTCCCTTCCTCCCCGCATTGTGGGTGACTCAGAAGCAGCCTGTCCTCACCTCCCAGCTGGGTGGATGGGATGGTGGAATATGGGAAAAAATTTTATACCAAAACCCGCCCCCAAAACGCACGCAACTGCTGAGGGCCGTCGATGAAAACCAGTTAATCCAGTTGGGCATCATAGCTCCACAAAGGAGCCCAGCCTGTGGCAGGGCCACCCTCACCCTCTTGCCCCAGGCACTGTGCCATCCATGGGGAGGGAACAAGCCCAGACTGGACTTTTCATTCTCCCAGCTTAACTCAGGAAATGCCAATATGATCTACCCAGCCTCAGGAGGAGAAGGCAAACCTGGGGGTCCAACTGGGTCTTGCCCAGGTTTCCCCCAAAGGAGGAACCCTCCCCAAAAGATGGAGGCAGTGTGTATATGGAAGAAATACTATTTCCATCTGTCTCTACTTGGGAAGGGAAGGAAACTTAGGTGGAAAGGTACCTAGGTCCTTTCCCCATATTCCTCAACTTCTCAAAAATTTAAAGGGGTCAGTATTATAGGGGAAGAGATGCCAGTGCAGCAGAGAGAAAAAAAATGAGACAGAGATGCAGGGAGGGAGGGAGAGAGGGAGAAGGCTGGGAGTGCTGCCAGTAGTGTTAAAAGCAAAGAGTTTTATCGAACACAATATGCCCAGGAATAAAGGGGAGTGAAATAGAAACCAGGCAGCCGATAAGGCGGCAGCAGCAGCACCAGCCAGTCTTGTATGGAATTACTGCAGTGACCTTGAGCCAGGGCTTGTCAGGTAGAGAGGACATAGCCCAGCACCCAGCTTCTTGGCACAGATGGAGTGCAGGAGGGCCTAAGAGTGGAGAAAGAGTATGGGGTACAGGGTAAGAGCGGGGAAGGCACAAGCCAAGAGCACAATGGGAGAGGGTCAGGGAAGTGTCCAGGGTAGAGAAGAGATGGAGAAGGGGAGCTCAGAGATGAGACATACTGCATTTCTTCCCCTGCTATTCAAGAACTAGAAGGAAAAACTGTTTTGGGGGGGAGAGACACATCATTCCTCACTCTCCCAAAACAGTAGGGGTTCTACTCCCCTAGTCATCTCCCCAAGGTCAGAAGGTAACCAGGCAGAGACTAAGAGTGGGGGTAGGAAGAGATAAGAATAAAAAAAAAAAAGGCAAAAAAATTTCACCCCATAGTCCCAGGTTGACCTTGAGCTTTCTGAAGTGTGTGGCTGAGGCCCATCCAGGCCACACACTCAGTATTAGGCCCTTTTGCCTCTTGGAATTCTAAAAGTTGTTTCTCAATTTGACCATGAATCAATTAATCAGTATTAAGCACTTGCTGAGTACCAGGCATAACTAATGCCAGATCAGTGAAAATGGTGTGATGGCGGGGTGAGAGGTCCCAACTCTCAGCAGCTTTCTACACTATAGGAGAAGGGACTTAACAAGAAACACATTATTAGGGGCTGGGAGAGCAGACTGGGAACTAAGCAGTTTGAAGAAGCTTCCGAGTCCTCCCCAGAGCACTGGGGCTTCTGATGATGGGATCTCTCATAGCCAGCTCCTGAGAGCCCTCCTCCTGCCTCAGTCACTCCATGTTGGGACTTTGGCCCGGAGCCCCGTGCCCCAGCCCTGCCAGATTAATAAGGACTAGCTACTGTTTGAGATGTTTACATCCTGCCTCCCCCTTAGCCCTTTGTGGGAGAGTAAACACTGGGGACTCAATTCTGAGCTGAGGGACATCTCTCCCAGACCCCTCCCGACCTCTAAAGGAGACAGCAGCACTTACCTTTGCAGCCTCCCTCTACAAGCAGAAGCAGCAGGGGTGGTGGCAGCGGCAGCCTTGGGAGGCTCAGCTCAGCCCAGGAGCCAGAGACCAGGCTCTGCAGTGACCTGCCAGTCCCAGCAGGCTGGGAACGGGACAGTCCCAGTGTCTTCAGATCCATCCAGTACTGCCCTCCAGCCACCCACCCAGCCCAGAAAGGGCAGACCCCACCATACCAGGAAGCCAACAGGGGTCCCAAGACATGCGAAATGGGGAGCAGCTCTGCCTCCTGTAGTCGGTGGGAAAGTTGCTCAGCTGGCTGGGTAGGTCTGCCTCAGCAGTAACAGGACACAGGGAGGAATCAGCAGGGCTCATTAACCCCTTCCTGCCCACAAAGCGTCACGACGCTCTCGGAGAGTCCCACAGAGCAGTGCACACTTAAACACTGCTTAAATGAGAGCTCACAGTGGGGAGGCATATTAACCTATTGCTTGCCACTGCACTAGGTGAAGTGGCTGAAGGAAATGCAAACACAGACCCTTTTGGTCGGCCATCTCTGTTGGTACAGAGGGAAAAAAATGGATCACAGACGTGGCAAAGTATCAAGACTACTCTCAGGCACTTTGATGCTAACTTTGGTCTGAGACAGAGGAGCTAAGGTTCTGTGTCCCCAAGAAAACTTACAGAGCATCCTTTGAATCTGATCTAATATATTTTAAAAGATACCTACCTGGCTTGGAAGACAAAGGGATTTGGGGAGCCCAGGGACCAATTAAATTCAGTGAACACTTATTAAGCACTCACTGTTTATAGCACTAGGATAGCCATCAGGAAATGAATCAGTCCCTACCCAAAAGGAGTTTATCCTCCACTAAATAATTTTCCATGGCACATCACCTCCTGTTTTAGTCTTTGATAATAGCTAGCTAAATATACAGTACTTTGAAGACTGGCAAACAGATTTACAAATATTAATATTTTAGCCACACAACCACCTTGGAAGATAGATGCTTACTTTATACATGGAAGGAAAGATGGAATGAAGAAAGGAAGGAAGAAAAGAGGGAGGAAGCAAGAAAGGATGGAGAGAAAAAAAAGGAAGGGAAGAAGGGAGAGAGGAAAGAAGAAAAGGGAGGCAGAGAAGGAAATATTAAGTGCTTACTGTGTGCCAGGCATTGTGTGAAGCAGTTTACAAATATCTTATTTGATTTTCATTGCAACCTTGGGAAGTGGGGGATATAATTATTTTACAGATAAGAAAATTAAGGTTAAAATGAATTCCCCAGTGGTCACATAGCTAGTATGTGCCTGAGGTAGGATTTGAACTTAGGTCCTTTCTACCCAGCTGCCTCTAATTTTGTTTACTATTGACAGTTGCAGGTTGTGATCCCAGGTTTTGCTCTCTGAGCTTGATAAAGGGGCTTTGGCTTAGTGGGATGGAGAGATCTGGGTTTAATTACCACCTCAGAATTACTATCACATATCCACGAAGTAGGTGACACAATGGAGAATGTGCCAGGCCTGGAGTCAGAAACATTTATCTTCCTGAATTCAAATCTGGCCTTACTAGCTGTTTAACTGTGGACAAGGACTCTACCCTGCCTGCCTCAGTCTCCTCATCTGTCAAATGAGCTGGAGAAGGAAATGGCCAACCACTCCAGTATCTCCACCAAGAAAACCCCAAACGGGGTCAGGGAGAGTCAGACACAACCTGAAGAAATCACTTATCCTTACAGAATGTGACTCTAGGCAGTCCTTTAAGTTGTAGAGAAGATGCTGACCAGCAGTGGTAGAAGGGATTTCCTGACCTGGAAGTTCCCTATGTTAAATAAAATCACAGATTTTCCCATTTGCAAAAGACAGACAGCAGTAGTGCTTCATGAAACTATCATCATCTGTCACATTCGACCTAAGGTTGTGGGAAGTCAAAAGACCAGAACGATGGCCATAGTTTCTCTTCCCTGCCTGTGCCCTGCCCCCTGTACTAAATAAAGCTCATTAATGTCTAAGTGCAAAACCTCCACTTAATACCCAAAGCTCCTTGGAGCCACTGCTGCTACTTTGGCTCACACTTCATGGAACAAGACTCTGAACTTATTATTATTAACATTAATAATTACAATGGGTGCCTGAGGATAACAGAGAGTCTTTTTCCCCCAAAGGACTCTAAGCAGCACCCACATTTTATTTCTTCCTTTTGAGGGACAGAATATGAATCAATCAATTAATTAATATATAATTAATGTGAATCCAAAATTTTATAGAAAGGAAAATTAAAATTCAGAGAGACTAGGTAAGTGGAGGAGAAGATTTGAATCTAGGACTCCATATTACATAGTATAATAATAGTTAACATTAATATAGATAGCTCTTGAAGATTTACAAAGCACTTTACATATGCCAATTCATTTGATAATGCACAACAAGCCTGAGAGGTAGATATTATTATTCTTCCCATGTTATAACTGAGGAAACTGAGGCACACAGAAGCTAGGAAGTATATGATGTGAATTTAAACAAAGAGACAGCTAGCAGGATGACAACCAAAGCCTGTATACGGTTTTAGGGTTTGGGGAGAATGGATTAGGATGATTGACCCCAAATGGTTTGCAGCTCCAATTATCCCAATTAGAATGGATTAATTATATGCTTTATATAATTTCCCATTACACACATGTATACACACACACACAATGGAGAAGAGCTTCAAAGTAGAGTCAGGTGAAGTAAATGTAACTTTTTGATCTGCCCTGTCACATTCCATTGCCCAGCATCCGGATGCTGGCTCTTGACCATGAAGCCAGCCTCGAAGTTATGTGGGCCCAGGAAGTCTGAAGGAAGGATACAAAGTGGAAGAGACCAAACAGGGGTGACTCCTTCTCAAGTCACTTCCATCAATGTCCCAACCAGTCCCCTACCAACTTGTTCTTCTACTTGTCACCCTGAAGTCATTTCCTCCTGTTACAACTTTATCCTCTTGCTGTAGGATGCCCCAGGCTGGAAGGAAAGGCCAACAGATGTCTGGGGAGCTCTGAGAGTGGTGGAAGATGTGGAAAGAACCAGCCAACGATGTGAATCTTTGAGATCTAGAAACATGCATCGATACGGTGGGAGTTATGAAAACCTACACATTTATTTTTATTTCCCTGATGGCTGCTCAGAGACAGGTCAGGCAGAAGAAGAGAGAGGTTCAAGAGGCTCTACAGTATCCCACTGAGTTGCCCCTGAGGTCTTGAGCTCATCAAAAAGCTGCATCATATTAGTCACTAAGGAGTCCAGCAGTCCATACACCTGAAAGATAGAGAGCAGAGCACAATTGTAAGACTCTGCTAGAAGCCAAAGCCAGCCTTTAAGCCACTGATGAAAGGGAAATAAATAGTGTGGAAAAGGGGAGGGATCTAGGAAGTAAAAAGACCATTTTCGGATGGTTTGATTTATTTGTTTTTAACAAAACACAACATGCTGGACTTGTTTCCACATTAAATCTTTTTTTTTTTGCTGAGGCAATTGGGGTTAAGTGACTTGCCCAGGGTCACACAGCTAGGAAGTGTCTGAGACCAGATTTGAACTCAGGTCTTCCTGACTTCAGGGCTGGTGCTCTATCCACTGCGCCACCTAGCTGCCCCTTTCCACATTAAATCAACAGCAACAAAAAACTAATGAATTCTATTTCCATCATTCCAAATCCTCTTCTGTTCTTTGTTAAGGAAGGTAAGTTTTAATGGGCTTGCAATATTCTCCATATTATTATTTTGTATTTTGCCATTTTCACTTATTTTAAAGTTTTATACTTGGTTTAGAATTTAAATTTTCTTTAATTTATTTCAACATAACGTTAACTTTAAATGTATAGTATACATATAAACAGTTACATATACTTATTTCCATGTATGGAGAGTACCCACTCATTTCAATTTCATTAATATTCTATACATATGAATATATTTCTTTTTGCATGCATGCCCATACCCATACACACACACACACACACACACACACAGCACAGAAGACAAGGTTAGACTTGGTCAGAGAGACCTGGGTTCCTTCTGATTGCTCAATTATTCCTTTATTGTTGGGCAAATTTATTTTTTATTTGTCTGTGCTACAAGCAGCATGATGATGAACATCTTTATACCAATTCCTATTTTTCCCCTTAAGTTATTTCCTTAGAGTATTTTTCTAAAAGTGGGACTGCATAATCAAAGACTATAAAAGGGGAAACAAGGGAAGGGAATATGTATTTGTTAAGCACTTATTATGTGCCAAGCACTGTGTTAAGCACTTTACAAATATTATCTCATTTAATCCTCAAGAGAACCTTGGAGTTAGGTTTTATGCCCCCATTTTACAGTTGAGAAAACTGAGGCAGAAGGGAAAGTCAGGATCTATATGAGCAAAACTACAAAACACTCTCCACACAAATAAAGTCAGATCTAAACAACTGGAAAAACATCAAATGCTCTTGGATAGGTCGAGCGAATATAATAAAGATGGCAATACTACCTAAACTAATCTATCTATTTAGTGTATACCAATCAAACTCCCAAGAGATTATTTAACTGAACTAGAAAAAATAACAACAAAATTCATCTGGAAAAACAAAAGGTCAAAAATTTCAAGGGAATTAATGAAAAAAAATGCAAATGAGGGTGGCCTAGCTGCACCAGACCTAAAACTATATTATAAAGCAGTGGTCACCAAAACCATTTGGTACTGGATAAGAAACAGAGTAGTGGATCAGTGGAATAGGTTAGGTTCACAAGACAAAATACTCAATGACAATAGTAATCTAGTGTTTGATAAACCCAAAGACCCCAGTTTTTGGGATAAAAACTCACTATTTGACAAAAACTGCTGGGATCATTGGAAACTAGTATGGAAGAAATTAGGCACTGACCCACACCTAACACCATATACCAAAATAAGGTCAAAATGGATTCATGATCTAGGCATAAAGAATGATATTATAAACAACTTAGAACAATGTAGGATGGTTTACCTCTCAGACCTGTGGAGGGGGAAGGAATTTGTGACCAAAGAAGCACTAGAGGTCATCATTAATCACAAAATAGATAAGTTCGACTATATCAAGTTAAAAAGTTTTTGTACAAACAAAATGAATGCAGGCAAGATTAGAAGGGTAGCACTAAACTGGGAAAATATTTTTACATCCAAAGGTTCTGATAAAGGCCTCATTTCTAAAATATATATAGAATTGACTCAAATATATAAGAATTCAAGCGATTATCCAATTGATAAATGGTCAAAAGATATGAACAGACAATTTTCAGATGAAGAAATTGAAACTAT
>JAJPUD010003405.1:43908-114830 GCA_023553655.1 Myrmecobius fasciatus
TGATGCTCATCTGGCTCTGTGGGAGAGAAGGAGGAATTGATGCTCATCTGTCTTTATGGGAGAGAAGTTGGACATTGATGTTCATCTGTCTCTGTGGGAGAGAAGGGGGACATTGATGCTTATCTGTCTCTGTGGGAGAGAAGAGGGACACTGAAGCTCATTTGCCTCTTTGGGAGAGAAGGGGGACATCTATGCTCATCTGTCTCTATGGGAGAGAAGGAGGAATTGATGCTCATCTGTCTTTATGGGAGAGAAGTTGGACATTGATGTTCATCTGTCTCTGTGGGAGAGAATGAAGACATTGATGCTCATCTGGCTCTATGGGAAAGGGGGACACTGATGCCGACCTCTCTTTATGGAAGAGAAGGAGGAATTGATGATCATATGTCTTTATGGGACAGAAGAGGGACATTGATGTTCATCTGTCTCTGTGGGAGAGAAGGAGAACATTGATGCTGATCTGCCTCTGTGAGAGAGAAGAGGGACACTGATGTTCATCTGTCTCTTGGGGAGAACGAAGACATTGATCCTCATCTGGCTCTATGGTAGAGAAGGATGAGAACTATGATACCCATCTGCCTCTATGGAGAAAAGAGAGAAAAGTCAGTTTGATCCCCCAATGGAGGACTCTACTCTCAAATGGAGCTGTGGAGACTAAAAACAAATTCCTGATGGTGACTGCCTCAGGAATTGTCACTGACAGAAGGAGAGATAAAATGGATTCCAAACTGTAGCTGGAAACCCTAAAGTTGGTGTTAATGACCACTTCCCACTTGTGAGGGTTCTTTAGTTTTCAGAGGATATCATGAAATCTTTTTCCTTGTTCAGGAAAGGTTGACTTGTATGTTTGCTCAGAGATACAGCAGCAGATAAGATAGGCAGAGGGTTGGGGGACAGTGGAAAGAACACTGGGTTTGGAGTCCAAGGACTTGGGCTGGAATCTCTGTCGATTACCATTTGTGGGGTATTAAGCAACTCACTCAGTCTCTTGACTCCTTAGGATTTTATGTAGAAAATAAGCAGATTAGATTTGGTAAACTCTGAGTCCCTTTCCAGATTTAAGGCTATGATTCCAAGGGTCAGAAGACTTGAGAGTCCCTTATGGTCTTCTGATTTTGTTCTTATTCAGGTCAGTCCTGTTGCCACTTTCAGATGGAGCAGTCAGACTAAACTAAAACAGGACCTTGCAATCTCCTTGTCATTTTGCCAAAGTCACCTTCAAGGTAGGAAGGCACAGCCCTTTTTCCTGAGCAAGACCACAGTGCAAGCCTCAGTTTGGGTTTAAAGGAACACGAAGGTATGCAGGATTTACCTCTCCTGATGGTAGGGTACTGTCAAGCCAACATGCTGGTTTCCCACAGAACAGCAAAGAAGGACCAAGGAAAGGCATAGGAACTACATCAGGATAGTCAGCTAAGGAATTTCTGAAAGACAAACCAATGACATTATATGTAAGGATGCTAAGGTTCTTCTGCAGTACCCAGAGAAAGGGCAGCCAGGGCATTCAGATCAGAATAAAGGTAGATGAAATTGGAGATGCTCAAGACAGCTTTCTCATCATCAACATGCATTTATCGATTGCTTGCTGTGTGTCAGGACCCAATGCTAAATGCAGATGATAACTAGATGGTGCAATGGACCAACCACTGAATTAGAGCCAGGAAGTCCTGAGTTCAAATCAAGCCTCAAGATACTTCCTGTTGAGATCATTATACACAGCAACAACAATACTATATGATGATCAATTCTGATGGACATGGCTCTCTTCAACAATGAAATGTTTCAAACCAGTTCCAATTGTTCACTGAAGAAAGCCATATACACCCAGAGAGAGGGATGTGAAATGTGGACCACAACATAACATTTTCATACTCTCGATTGATGTTTGCTTGCATTGTGTTTCCTTTAGTTGATTTTTCTTTCTTGTAGATACGATTTTTCTTGCACAACAATGATAAGTGTGGAAATATGTGTACATATATTTGATTTGTCAAGTATTTTAACATAATTAACATGTAGTGGATATCCTGCCATCTAGGGGAGGGGTGGGGAGTAGGGGGGAAAATTTGTAACAGAAAGCTTTGTAAGGGTTAATGTTGAAGAATTACCCATACATATGTTTTGCAAAATAAATAAATAAATAAAAATGTAAAAAAAAAATAAAAAAAGATACTTCCTATCTCTTAACCTTTGCCAGCCTCAGTTGCCTCATTTGGAATAATAATAGTACCTACAAGGAATTATTATGAAGTTAAAATGCAAGAATGCAATAACAATCACACAGAATTCAACAGCCTTAAAACTAAATGCAAGCTATCATGAGACAAGAGGTAAAAACATATTCTCTGCTCTCAAGAAGCTGTCATTCCAAAGGGAGAAACAAATAAATATGTTCACACAAGATCTATGTAGTGCAAATGGGAAGTAATTTCAGAGAGGAGGTGGCTAGCAGTAGTAGCCAGCAAAAGTTTCCTGCAGGAGGTAGGATTGTAGCTCAGCCCTGAAGAACCCCAGAGACATTATGAGGCAAAGGCCAAGAAGGAGAGAGCATGAGAGACAGCAAGTGAAAAGGCCACTGGGTCAAGAAATGGAGTGTTGGGCAAAAAAGATCAGTGTCACTAGAACTCAGAGTCCATGGAAGGAAGTGAAATGTAATTAGACTGGAAAGGCATGAAGGGGCCAGATTGTGAAGGGCTTTAAAAGCCAAACAGAAGAAGCTCCTAAAATCTCCAAGTCCTCAAACTATTGAATCATTGATTATATGCAAAATGGATTTAATAATTATTTATAATGACTAATGTAGGAATGTACAAGAAAATCATCTTGCTAACTGTATAACTATATATACATATATTCAATCTGTCAAATATTTTAACATAATTAACACATATTAGACTTCCTGCCATCTAGGGGAGGAGGGAAAAATTTGTAACAGAAAGCTTTGTAAGGGTCAATGTTGAAAAATTACCCATGCATATGTTTTGCAAATAAAAAGCTTTAATAAAAAAAAGAAAGAAAGAAAATCATCTTGCAGAATATAATAGGGTGAGAAAGATGGCTGAAAAAGATATCTGAAAAGGATTAGACTAAGGAGTGAGGGCTACTAGACCATTAGTAGAGTGGGCTGGCCCTGAACAGAAACACAAATGTTAGAAGGCACTGATACATTGGAATGCACACAAGGATTACATGAATGGTACCCACAGGAGACATTATTTTCCCTCCCCTGACATCAAATCCAACTCACGAAGGCTGTTGTTCAGATGTACTTTCCTTGACATCCTTAAGGCCTGGGAAGTGCTGTGCAGAGACAGATGAGAAAGGCTGTCCTTTACCAACAACTTCGAGACCATCAATGTCCTTAATTCAAAATGGAAAAAAGAGCAAAGGGGAATGAGTTCACCTTTTCTAAAATGACATAAGGATTTCATTGGAGGCTTCATATTAAGAAAAGCATAAAAAAAGAGTATTACTGGCTGGTTAAAGTCCAACTCCTTCAGAATGGACCGTAGCTCCTTTCGCCGATCAATCAAAAAGAGACTCTTATCCCATGTGAAACGGAACCAAGGCTCCCTGGTGGATGGCAATCCTGGAGAACAAACCATGGTCACTCAGTACATGCAGATCAGTCTGTTCCTTTTCACCCAACCTTCCCTTCCCCTTAGAACCTGAGAGAACTACATTCTGGGTGTTAGTTAAAGCCCTTTCTTTTCCTTACCTGATTCCATTTGAATGCTCTGGGGCTTCCCTATATGAACGATGGGCTGTCGGTAGCCACGAGGCCATTGGGTCACCAGACCTGTTAGTTCATCTCCAATAAATTCAGGCTGGCTCCAGAAATCACAGTCGACCTCAGTCCCCTAGAAAGTAAGGAGAGATAACTGGACTCCCTTCCTCCCTTCCCCCCTCCCCCCAATTCAAAATGGTACCTAGATGGGGAACTTAGAAAGTCAAGGATATGATTTGGTGCACACAGGCCCTCTCTCTGATGAAACAGTATCCCTTGTGATGTCACAAGAAAAATTTTTCATACTTTTCTCCTGGGGATAAGGAATTCTAACTTTTAAAGATACTCCAGAGAGATCTATTTATTTAGGACAGATACAGAATTATCAGGATCCAAAAGAAAATCCTTTGGGGACTACTTACATTCCAACCAAATTAGCCTATTGGTTGTTCCAATTGCCATTGCCAGTCTTTGTACAGGCTTAATTCAAGCTGATGGTACCCTTCCTCCTCATCTCCACCTCTTACATTTCCTAGATTTTTTCAAATCCATAATTTGAAATTATGCCTCCAACTCTGTCCTTTCAGGATACAGAAACTGACTTTTCTCATGATGCAAAATCCATCACCTGAGACCATCTCACCTTACACACTCCCCTTTGCCACTTTAAGTGCATATTACTTGATTGTCCCCAAATTCATTAATTTAAACCAATTCAAAGTGTTTTAAGCACCTACTGTGCACTTTTGAACTCTTAAATTTATTAAGAAAACTAAGAAAATTTTATTATTAAATGAGATTTCTGCAAAGTGCTTAGCAGGTCACTTCTCTGAATGTACTTTTCTTGACATCAAGCAGAGACATGAGAAAGGATGCTTAGAAAAGCACTTAGTAAGGGGCCTAGAACACAGCAGGCACTTAATAAATGCTAGATTCTTTTTTTTGGAAATCAGAAGTTTATTTTTTGGATGGAGAATGTCCTTAAAGTTATGACAATATATCCTGAGTTACTTAATTCCCCAAATGCCCATTCCACTTTAAAGTTGTGCTTAATAAAAAGAAAAAACTATTAAAAAGATACAACTTTGTGCACAGCTTTATGCTAAGCACTGGAGATTCAAAGATAAACTTAAAAAGTCCTAGTCTTCCTCAAAGAATGTAAACTATACTGGGGGAATACAAATGTATTATGTAAACAGATATGGACATACCTGACTACTTAAGGAAATAGTGTACTAACCACTGGGAACCTGCAAAAGTTTTCCATAGGAACTATTGGATTGGATCAGTTAGTGTCCTTGGCAGGGATGAAGCAATGACATCTAATAAGAGCCTTTAAGGAAACTGTGGAGGTAAGGAGAAAGGCTTCAGACACGAGGGACAACCTGTGCAAAGGCAGGGACAGCCAATAAGCCATTTGGGCAAAGTACATAAAAGGGAATAATATGAAGTGAGCCTGGAAAGGTAATATGGAGTCAGATTGTAAAGAATTATAAAAAAAAAATTGCTAAGGAGTTTTTTTCATTTAACCTAGGAGCAACAGTGATAGGACTAGTACCACTGAGAGGACTAGTACCAATTCAAGGTTCAATAATACCAGTGACTGCCCTCTAAATCATTCTCCACTCTCTCCTTTGCTGCTCTTGACAAATCCAATGCCTCTCCTCGTACCTTCAATTCTGTTTTGTCTACAAGCTTACCACCCCTTTTATTTCCCCTTCTCTCAAATCTCCAGTCTTTGCTTTTCTATGAGTTCCTTTTTTTGCTGATGACATATACACTCACATCTCTTTTGTCCTTAAAAAAATCTTTACTAATCTCTGCCAACCTTTCAGGTCACTGTTCCAAATCTCTCCATCTTTGAAAGCTAAACTCCTTTAAAAAAAAAAAAAAGCTTCTTGCTATTTTTGCCCTGTCTTCCTCACCTCCCATTCTGTTCTCAAACTCTTACCGTCTGGCATCTGAGTCCAAAACATGCTCTCTCTGTGATTAACAAGGATCTCTTAATTGTAAAAGTCAATGATCTTTTCTCTGTTCTTGTCTTTGGGACCTCCTTCTTTATAGTTCTGCCTGGAAACTCTCCTACCTCAGCTTTTATGACAGTGTTTTCTCATCTTATTTTTCTAGATACTCCTGTCCAGTCTCTTTTACTGGATCATCATCCTTTAGCCACAGGGCCCTCCTCTCTGTACAGGGATCCTCTCTTCTGGTGATTGAGATGACACACAAATCTATATGGATCAATAGTTCTCCTAAACTCTAGTCGAATATCCCCCAAATTACTTCTGGATATTTCTACCTGGATGTCCCAAAGGCATGTTCAAAATGGATAACTTCATTATTTCCCCTCTCCCTAAACCTGCCACTGTCTGAGGGTCAACATCAACTCTTCCCTTTCTCTCACTTGATAAATCTTGCCAATTCTATCTCCCTAACATATCTCCTAACCCTTCCTTTCTTACCCAAACAACCATTCATTACCTCACTACTGGACTATAGTAATTGCCTCTTAATGGGCTTCTCTTTTTCCAGTCTTTCCCTGGTCCTATCCACCCACCACAGAGGATCTTCCAAAATCATCTTCCTAAAATGCAAGTCTCTGTCATTCTCCTGATTAAGAAGCTTCAATGGTCCCTTATAACCTATAGATTAAATTACAAGTTCTTTGATTTGGGATATAAATTCCTTCTCAATCTGACTCCAAAATACTTCCTAGGCTTTTTTCACATTCTCCATCATACAACTTAATTTGAGCCAAACTGGCTTACTTGCTGTTTCCCCATCACCAATACATTTGTACAAGTTGTTTCCCAAGCATGGAATGAACTGTCTCTTCACCTTCATCTCCAAATCCTTACTGTCCTTCAAGCCTGAACTCAGCAACCAACACCTACAGGGAAGACTTTCTTGATCAACCTAATTAATGGATCTTTCTCTCGTTATCTCTCTGTGTGTGGTCTTTCTGTGTATGTGTGTGTGTGTGTGTGTGTGTGTGTCTGTCTGTCTCTGTCTGTCTCTCCATCCCCACCCAAACTATTTTGTGCTTACTTATTCTTAGAAACAATGTATTTCCACGCAAAATGTAAGCTTCTTGGAGGCAGGGACTATTTTCGGTTTGGTCTCTGCATCTCCAGTATCTAGTGCAATATCTTACACATGGTAAGGGCTTGTTGTTGAGTCATGTCTGACTTTTCATTACTCTCTTTGGGGGCTTCTTGGCATAGATACTGGGATGGTTTGCCATCTCCTCCAGCTCATTTGACAGATGAAAAAACTGAGGCAAATAGGGTTAGTCACTTATCCAGAATCACACAACTAGGAAGTATCTGAGCTCACATTTGAACTCAGGTTCTCCTGACTACAGCCTGGTGCTTTATCCACTGTAGCACCTAGCACTATGATAGGTGCTTAATAAATACTTATTACTGCTACTAATAAGAGGTGCTTTGGGTATTCCAAATCTTTGCAATGGAGCAAGGATTTACTCTATACTTCATGAAATTATCTAATGTCTAAACTAGATTCTAAATGAACTGTGAAAAATCTTCTCACCTTTCCATAATGTAAAGCAGAAATGGAACGTTCAATCAGATTCCGTTCTTCCTGTACTCGTCTGAAGCCCTCCCCTGTATTCATCAGCAGCTCATTCACTGGCTTCTTCAGATGTTCTATTGACAAAGACATGTCACCCCTTCTTCCATAGTTGCCCAATCTCATTAGTCTCCCTCACCTTATCTCTCCACAGCAGTCAGAACAAATGACTATAAATGTCTTTTGTAACCAAGTTAATGCATTTATCAAACTCATGAAAGAGACAGATCCAAGTGTGCTGGTAAATGTTTAAAAAATGGTCCTCTGAAAACACCTTTTAAGTTTAATTTATGTTATTACTATTTTCTCCCCAATTTTCTTAAGTCTAGATCATTTAACAATAGGTCAAATACTTACTTGTAGATTTCTAAGGAGTAAAATGCTCACAATGAAAATTAGCAAGCAGGAGGCTCAAGTTTTGAGCCAACTCCAGCACATTTCTGGACATATATCCCTGTGGTAGAAGTAACCGAGTCCCAGACTCAGGGAATTTGGATAGGTGGTAGAAGAGAAGATGACATCATCACCACAATTAGCCTTGCCAAAAATAATAATAGCTTATAATTATGTTCCACTTTATGGTTGACAAAGTGGTTTAGATTCATTATTTCACTTGGTCATTACCAACCATGGAAGGAGGTTGGTATAAATGTTATTATCCCCCTTTTGCAGTTAAGTAAGCTGAGGTTCAGGAGTTGAGCACCTTGCCCAAGGGTGGAGGCCAGGGACCTTTCCACCAATCAGCAGCTGCCTTCCAGACAGCTGGGCAGGAAGTCAACACAGTAGTTCACAGGTTCAGACTCAAGGCTCCTGGACTTTACTTACCACTTAGAAATTCTTGTTGTTTCTTCCTCAGGGTCATATTTCGTTTCCAGTTCTTCAGAGACTTATGCTGAGAAGGCGGTTGCCAGAGATATACCTTCTCTTTTTGGGGTTTTTTCTTTGGCTCCTCTGGTACTGAGAGGATGACATTGTCCATACCGGTAGTGTCTGAGATCATTTCAGCCAACTGGAGATCGGAAGAGATAGAAGGGTCCCCTTGCTTATACCCACCACTACCTCAGACATGGAACATCCTGGGAATTAGCAGGATTTTTCATAGAGTCCATCAAAAAGACCTGCCCCATCCATGGGAACACTTATTTTTAGGTTTCTTGGACAGATAATTACAAAAGGAAACAGTCAATTCTTCCTATATGACAGAATAGAGTTATTGCTGTCCTTATTTGTAGTGTCTGTCTGACATATAACTCTGCAAACAGGGGTGTTCTGGTAAATGTCTAGCAATAGATTCCCCAAAAGGGAAAAAATGTACACCAGACACACATTTAAGTCTAAATAGGCACCATTAACATTTTCGCCATCAATTACTTAAGTCTAGAAAACCAAAATAATAAATCAAATCCCAATTTGTAGCTCTGGAAATTTCACAATGTTCTCTCTCTCTCTCTCCCTCTCTCTCTCTGTCTCTCTCTGTCTCTCTCTCTCTGTGTGTCTCTCTTTTCTGGCAACTTTACAATGGGTTTTCTTTCAAGTCGGTTTGAACTGGCTCCAGCACTTCTCTGACAATAAGGCTTTGAAACACATATCACTTCAAGATGATTTCAGCTCAAAAATGCCTGAAGTGGGGTGGAAGACAAAAAGCCTCTAGTGATTTCCCAAATCCACACAGCTTTTTACCAACATACCCTTGTGTTTCCTCGAGCAATTGCTATTCTCTTGAGGTCATAGAGAGTTCCCAAAATCTTGTGGGGGAGAATCTGTTCTCTACCATCAGAGCTTTCCTCTGCTGGCCCTGGTAAGAGGAAAAAGGAGTGAAATTCCTGTAGCAGATGAAGATTATTAATCACCAAAAGCATCTCTATGTTGATCTTTATCACACAGAAGATTTCTGAAAAGAGTCCCTGCTCTCTGAGGAGAGTTCAGCTTGTTTTCAAGGATGGCCTATGCATTTGGAGCTGGGATAAATTCTGATCTTACCAGAGAAATCTAAAGGCTTTGTGGCTGCTTCAGGAGTAGCAGGATGAGCTACTAAGTGACGAGTCACCTTCTTAACCTTTTGGATTTTACGCTTTCGAATAAAAACTTGATGGGCAACAGTTTTCTCTTCCTGGGCAGGAGGATGGGGAACATGTTGCTAAAGAAACAAAAGAATGCCATTATATCAGAAGAAGAACATACACATATACATTAGACTGGCTACTCTTAACTCCTCCTCAATGAAATTACCAAGGGCTAGAAAATCAGTTGCTCCAATTCTGTTTGATCCTCCTAAAAAATGCCCAAGTTACAGAAGGTAATTATGTTCAGTGAAACCCCAGTGGAAGAAGGAAATAATAAAATTCAGTATTATCTGACAAATTCAAATGGAAAGAAGACTCTCTTTCATGGCACACGGGACCAGGAATGAGCAGACCAACCCAAGTCTGTGATGTAGAGCAAATTCTTGAATGCACTGGCGTTCTATGAAATGGAGATAATGATGATGGAAATGGTGGGGTCTCTAAAGCCCCTTGCTAGGAAGTAGAGAAAATCAACACATTTCTTCTTAGCATTTTGAGCCTCAGAAGACAATTCCTACATTGATGTAACATATGATCACGTGCAACTTTGTTTTATTTTCATTACATAGGAAGTGTTTTATAAGAATCTCAGGTGTCAACACATATAATTTTAGGAGTTCCTTTGGCTTTCTAAATGCTGAGTGCCTCTGTGATGTCTTTTCCTTAAGGTGGATGAATCAGAACAACAACAATGGATGCACAATGAGGAGTAGAACCAGGATGCTTGTGGATGTGGTTCAGTTTTAAAGAGAGCCATCCACCACACAGAGTGTAGGAAAAAGTGTCGACAAAAGACAATACTGCTGACTCAAGAGTAAAAGCTCATCAAGGGGGATCCCCACCTTCTTTAAGTCTTCCTCCTTAATGGCCAAAGCTAGGATATCATCTCCCTGCAGGACATTGCTGACAGGTTCAGGTTCCTCCTGGATGGGAGGAGTGGCAAGTTCAGTGACTTTCGCACGTTTCTTTTCTGGAAGGCAAGAGACAGTCTGAAAATACTTTTATACAGGTGTGCTAAAGGAGAGAACTACATTGGGCTCTGTGGACAAAAGGACAAACTCTTCATGTGTTAATAACAGCAGCCTACCTGGTATTCTCCTTCCACTCCACCACTCACTCACTCCTCATATATTATAATTTGGCTCTCTCAAGAATCCACAGTGACTTCCTAATCCTCAAGTCCAATGGCCTGACAGATTGTAGCTCAAATATTTGTCCAGAGACTGGCTGATCTGGTCAAAAGAGACATTAAAACTAAAAATGGGAGGAGATTAATTCTTAGAAATTCTTGAATCATTTTATTGTTATTGTTGTTCAGTTGTGTCTGATTCTTCAAGACCCCTTTCGGGGTTTTCTTGGCAAAGATACTGGAGTGGTTTGCCATCTCCTTCTCAAGTTCATTTTACAGATGAGGAAACTGAGGCAAAGAGGGTTTAGTGACTTGCTTGGGGTCACACAGCTAGTCAGCATCTGAGGTCAGAATTGAACTCACGAAAATGAGCCTTCCTGACTACAGACCTAGTGCTCTATCTACCATAACATCTAGCTGCTCCATATGTCATACAGGATGTTGCAAACTAAACTACCACTTTGTTTTTCCTCAGACAGAACTCTCCTGATACTCCCAGGATTAAACTCTTTGTCTCCTTCTTTATATCTTTTTCCTGACTCTTTTGATATAGGAATCCTCCACAACTCTTTTTTTTTTCTATAACTACTCCTGTAGCTTCAATTATTGACTGTATAAATGTGACTCCCAAACCCTATCTCTGGCCTTAAATTCTTTTCCAGGTTCCAACTACCAAATTGTATTTCTCTTTGCATTCTCTGCTGGAATTGCATAAAATGCTTAAAACTGAATTCATCACCTTTCCTCCAAAACCTGGTCATTTTCTCACCATCTATTTCTGTAAATTGAAATACAGTTTTTTTTTATTAAAAGCTTTTTATTTACAAAACATACAAGTGATTTTTCTACATTGATCTTTGCAAAAACTTTTTTTCCCCAAGCTTTTCCCCTCCTTCCCCCCACTCCCCACCCCTAGATGACAGGTAATCTAATACATGCTAAATAGGATAAATTATATGACAAATCCAATACATGTATACATATCTATACAGTTATCTTACTGTACAAGAAATATTAGATCTAGAAAGAGAAGAAGAAAAAACAACCTAAGAAGGAAAACAAAATGCATGGAGATATTCACAGAAAGAGTTAAAATGCTGTGTTGTGGTCCGTACTCAGTTCCCACAGGCCTCTCTCTGGATGTATATGACTATCTTCATCGCTGAACAATAGGAGCTGGTTTGAATCACATCATTGTTGAAGAGAACCATGTCCATCAGAATTGATCATCGTGTAGTCTTGTTGCTGTGTATAATGTTCTCCTGGTTCTGCTGATTTCACTCAGCATCAGTTCATGCAAGTCTCTCCAGGCCTCTCTAAAATCATCCTGCTGGTTGTTTCTTACAGAACAATAATATTCCATAACATTCATATACCATAATTTATTCAGCCATTCTCCAATTGATGGTCATCTTTTCAATTTCCAGTTTCTTGCCACTACAAAAAGGGCTGCCACAAACATTTTTGCACATGTGGGTCCCTTTCCTTCCTTTAAAATCTCTTTGGGATATAGGCCCAGTAGAAACATTGCTGGGTCAAACGGTATGCTCAGTTTGATAACTTTTTGAGCATAGTTCCAAATTGCTCTCCAGAATGGTTGGATCCGTTCACAGTTCCACCAACAATGTATCAGTGTCCCAGTTTTCCCACATCCCCTCCAACAGTTATCATTATCATTTCCTGTCATTTTAGCCAATCTGACAGGTGTGTAGTGGTATCTCAGAGTTGTCTTAATTTGCATTTCTCTGATCAATAATGATTTGGAGCACCTTTTCATGTGACCAGAAATAGTTTCAATTTCTTTGTCTGAAAATTGTCTGTTCATATCTTTTGACCATTTATGAATTGGAGAATGGCTTGAATTCTTATATATTTGAGTCAATTCTCTATATATTTTAGAAATGAGGCCTTTATCAGAACCTTTGGATGTAAAAATATTTTCCCAGTTTACTGCTACCCTTCTAATCTTGCCTGCATTCATTTTGTTTGTACAAAAACTTTTTAACTTGATATAGTCGAATTTATCTATTTTGTGATTAATGATGACCTCTAGTTCTTCTTTGGTCACAAATTCCTTCCCCCTCCACAGGTCTGAGAGGTAAACCATCCTACATTGTTCTAATTTGTTTATAATATCATTCTTTATGCCTAGATCATGAATCCATTTTGACCTTATCTTGGTATATGGTGTTAGGTGTGGGTCAATGCCTAGTTTCTTCCATACTAGTTTCCAATTATCCCAGCAGTTTTTGTCAAATAGTGAGTTTTTATCCCAAAAACTGAGGTCTTTGGGTTTATCAAACACTAGATTACTGTTGTCATTGAGTATTTTGTCCTGTGAACATAACCTATTCCACTGACCCACTACTCTATTTCTTATCCAGTACCAAATGGTTTTGGTGACCACTGCTTTATAATATAGTTTTAGATCTGGTACAGCTAGGCCACCCTCATTTGAATTTTTTTCATTAATTCCCTTGAAATTCTTGACCTTTTGTTTTTCCAGATGAATTTTGTTGTTATTTTTTCTAGGTCAGCAAAAGAATTTCTTGGGAGTTTGATTGGTATAGCACTAAATAAATAGATTAGTTTAGGGAGTATTGCCATCTTTATTATATTCGCTCGACCTATCCAAGAGCACTTGTTGTTTTTCCAATTGTTTAGATCTGACTTTATTTGTGTGGAGAGTGTTTTGTAGTTTTGCTCATATAGATCCTGACTTTCCCTTAGCAGATATATTCCCAAATATTTTATACTATCAATAGTTATTTTGAATGGAATTTCTCTTTGTATCTCTTGCTGTTGCATTTTGTTGGTGATGTATAAAAATGCTGATGATTTATGTGGATTTATTCTGTATCCTGCAACTTTGCTAAAGTTTTGGATTAATTCTAATAGTTTTTTAGTTGATTTTCTAGGGTTCTCTAAGTAGACCATCATATGCAAAGAGTGATAATTTGGTTTCCTCATGACCTACTCTAATTCCTTTAATCTCTTTTTCTTGTCTTATTGCCAAGGCTAGCATTTCTCATACAATATTGAATAGTAATGGTGATAGTGAGCAACCTTGTTTCACCACTGATCTTATTGGGAATGGTTCCAGTTTATCACCATTACATATGATGCTAGCTGATGGTTTTAAATAGATGCTACTGACTATTTTAAGGAAAAGTCCATTAATTCCTATACTCTCTAATGTTTTTAATAGGAGTGGATGTTGGATTTTATCAAATGCTTTTTCTGCATCTATTGAGATTATCACATGTTTTTTGTTAATTTGGTTATTAATATAGTCAATTATGTTAATAGTTTTCCTAATATTGAACCATCCCTGCATTCCTGGTATAAATCCTACTTGGTCATGGTGTATTATTCTGGGAATGATTTTCTGTAATCTCTTTGCTAATATTTTATTTAAGATTTTTGCATCAATATTCATTAGGGAGATTGGTCTATAATTTTCTTTCTCTGTTTTTGTTTTACCTGGTTTAGGTATCAGTACCATGTCTGTATCATAAAAGGAGTTTGGTAGGAGTCCTTCATTCCCTATTTTTTCGAATAGTTTATATAATATTGGAGTTAATTGTTCTTTAAATGTTTGATAGAATTCACATGTAAATCCACCTAGTCCTGGGGATTTTTTCTTAGGCAGCTGATTAATGACTTGTTCTATTTCTTTTTCTAAAATGGGACTATTTAAGTAATTTTTTCCTCTTCTGTTAATCTGGGCAATCTATATTTTTGTAGATATTCCTCCATTTCACTTAGGTTATCAAATTTATTGGCATAAAGTTGGGCAAAGTAACTCCTGATTATTGCTCTAATTTCCTCTTCATTGGTGGAAAGTTCTCCTTTTTCATTTTTGAGACTAACAATTTGATTTCCCTCTTTCCTTTTTCTAATTAAATTAACTAGAGGTTTATCTATTTTGTTGGTTTTTTCATAAACCAACTTTTAGTTTTATTTATTAATTCAATAGTTTTTTTACTTTCAATTTTACTTATCTCTCCTTTTATTTTTAGGATTTCAAGTTTGGTATTTGATTGGGGGTTTTTAATTTGTTCTTTCTCTAGCTTTTTTAGTTGCAAGCCCAATTCATTGATTTTCTCTTTCTCTATTTTATGCAAATAAGCATCTAGAGATATAAAATTTCCCCTTATTAATGCTCTGGCTGTATCCCACAAATTTTGGTATGTTGTCTCATTATTGTCATTCTCTTGGATGAAATTAGTAATTGTGTCTGTAATTTGCTGTTTCACCCATTCATTCTTCAGGATAAAATTATTTAGTTTCCAATTGGTTTTTGGTCTATTTTCTCCTGGCCTTATATTGCATGTGATTTTTATTCCGTCATGATCTGAAAAAATGCATTTATTATTTCTGCCTTCCTGCATTTGATTTTGAGGTTTTTGTGTCCTAACACATAGTCAATTTTTGTATAAGTTCCATGGACTGCTGAGAAAAAAGTAAACTCCTTTCTGTCTCCATTTAATTTCCTCCAAAGATCTACCATACCTAACTTTTCTAACATTTTGTTTACCTCCTTAACTTCTTTCTTATTTAGTTTGTGGTTTGATTTATCAAGTTCTGAGAGAGGGAGGTTGAGATCCCCCACTATTATAGTTTTGCTGTCTATTTCTTCTTGCATCTCTCTGAACTTTTCCTTTAGGAATTTCCATGCTATACCACTTGGTGTATATATGTTTAGTATTGATATTGCTTCATTATCTATGGTACCCTTTAGGAAGATATAATTTCCTTCTTTGTCTCTTTTAATGAAGTCTATCTTTGCTTTTACTTGGTCTGAGATCAGGTTTGCTACCCCTGCTTTTTTTTGTTCACCTGAAGCATAATAGATTCTGCTCCAACCTTTTACCTTCACCCTGTATGTATCTCTATGTTTTAGATGTGTTTCTTGTATACAACATATTGTTGGATTCTGGTTTTTAATCCAGTCTGCTATCTGCTTCTGCTTTAAGGGAGAGTTCATTCCATTCACATTCACAGTTAAAATAACTAATTCTGTATTTCCTGCCATCTTATTTACCCTAGCTTATGCTTTTCTCTTTCTTATCCCCTTTCCCTCCTCCCTACTATTTTGCTTTTGATAACCACTTCCCTCAAACAATCCTTCCCCTTTAGAGCCCCACCCACCCCTTTTTTCCCCCTTTCCCTCCTGTTTTCTTATAAGTACGTCTACTATTCCCTCTGAGCCAAATCAGATGAGATGGAGATTAACCAAATTCTCATTCCCCTCCCTTTTTTCCCCTCAATCATTATAGGTTTTCTTTGCCTCTACATGTGATGTAATTTCCCTTATTTTACCTCCTTTTCCTCTTCTTCCAGTGTTATCCCTTTTCTACCTCTAATTTCTTTTTCAGTTTATCATATCATAATAATCATAAAATCACAATAATCATATCATAATAATCATAAAATCACAGTAATCATATCATAATCATAATGTAATAATAGATTCATAAAATCAACCCTCATTCTATAAGTATCTATAACATAAATATAGTTCTCAAGAGTTTTTTTTTTCTTGTCACTTTTTTATGTTTCTCTTGTGTTCTGTGTTTGTAGATCAAATTTTTTGTTCAATTCTGGTCTTTTCAGTAGAAATAGGTGAAATTCTCCTATATCATTGAATGACCATCTTCTTCCCTGGAAGATAATGCTCATTCTAGCTGGGTAATTTATTCTTGGCTGTAATCCAAGTTCCTTTGCCCTTCGGAATATCTGATTCCAGGCCCTTTCGATCCTTCAAAGTAGAAGCTGCTAGGTCCTGTGTGATCCTAATTGTGGCTCCCCGATATTTAAATTGTTTCTTTCTGGCTTCTCGTAATATCTTTTCCTTGGTATGATAGTTCTGTTAGCCACGGTATTTCTGGGGGACTTAATTTTTGTGTTTCTTTCAGGAGGTGATCAGTGGATTGTTTCAATAAGTATTTTGCCTTCTGGGTCTAAAATATCAGGGCAGTTTTCTTTTATGATTTCCTGGAAGATAGTGTCTAGGTTCTTTTTTTCATCATGGCTTTCAGGAAGCCCTACAATCCTTAGATTGTCTCTCCTAGATCTATTTTCCAGGTCAGTTGTTTTTCCTAGGAGATATTTCATGTTTTTCTCTATTTTTTCATTTTTTGTTTTTGTTGACTGATTCTTGAAGTCTTGATGAGTCATTCATTTCCAATTGTTCGATTCTAATTTTTAATGTCTTATTTTCTTCAGTTACTGTTTTAGTTCCTTTTGCAATTGACCAATTACATTTTTTTGTTCATTGCATTCTTTTTCTATTTTTTCTATTTTATTTTGCAGTGATCTCATTTCGTTTCCCCGTGTTTCTTCTAACTCTCTTTTAAGATCCTTTATGTAATCTTCAAAGAAAGCCTTGTGACATGGAGTCCAGTTTGTATCTCTCTTTGGGGCTTTTTCTGGAGTTGCTTTAACCTTTAGGGGCCTCAGGATTTGAGGTCTGTTCTTCTCTCTCTCCATAAAAGTTGTCTATGGTGAGAGCTCTTTTTGTTTTTTTATTCATTTTTTTAAAGGTATGAGGTCTGTTTAAGGCAAAGGTGGGACAGCTGCTTTAATTTGCCCTGGGGCAGTTCTGCTGATTGAGTTATTTCAGGAACTGGGTAATTCTGCTGATTGAATTATGTCAGGTGCTGGGCAGTTCTGCTTTAGATCACCCTGGGGCAGTTCTGTTGATTGAATTATTTCAGGTGCTGATCGCCCTAGGGTGCTGTCTAATGGCAGCTAGGTCCGATGCTCATCAGGGGTTCAGTGGTTCACAATATACTCCCCACAAAAGGCAGACCCTCCAAACCACCTTTCCACAATCAGGACAGATTGGCCCAAGAGGCCCGCAGAAGACTCCCAGGTGTGTGAAAAGCACAACGCTCCCACTCCTGTTTCGACTCCTGTTCCGACTCCTGTTCCAGCTCCCTGCTCCAGCTCCCTGCCCTGGTCTCCCTGTGCTGCAGTCTGGGTTCAGCAGACCACCCCCCTGCCCAATTAAGACAGACCTGTTTTGAAGTTCTTCCAGAGTATCTTCTTCTAGAATCGTGTTGTCCTCCAGATATTGTGGATTTTTTTGCTTCAAAATCAGTCTAGAGGCTTCATATGTTGTTGGTTTGAGGGAAGGTTAGAGGAGGTTACAGAGATTCCTGTCTGATCTCCACCATTTTGGCTCCACCCCTGGAAGTCTGAAATACAGTTCTTCTGATAACTCCTGCTCATAACTTCAGTGTCATTTTTTGTTTATTCCTTCTCCTTTACCCCCTGAATCCTGTCCCTAAATCTTATGAATTCTGTCTCCATAATTTCTCTTGAAGCTGTTTGCCCCTTTCTAAAACAGATGGGCCAGAGAGGATAGAGCATTAGCCATAGGGCCAAAAAGACTTGTTTGAATCTTGCCTCAAACATTTGTTATTTGTGTGATCTTAGGTAACTCAGCCTCTTGGTTTCTCCATTTGTAAAATGAGAAAAATTTTAGCACCTATTTCACAGGGTTGTTGTTAGGGTAAAAGAAATAATGCATGTGAAACCCTTTCTATATAAATGTCATTACCAATCTCATTCCTATCTTCATCATCTTGCCTAGAATATAGCTTCTTAGATATTTTCCACTCGTGATCTCTTTTTGCCTGAGAAATTTTTATGTGACCCTAGGTATATACAACAGATTCAAATCAAATATTTACTGGTAATAAATCATAATTTCATAACCCCTACATTCAGTTAAATGATCCCATATGGGGTTGTGACTCAGAGTTTAAAAAGTTTTGGCATAAACTATTGCAATGGTTTCTCTGTCTTTAGTCTCTCATATCAACTCTACAAAACATTGCCTACTTTTCTTAATATACAACTCTAAATATATTTCTCTTCAGGTCAAGGACCTTCAGTTGCTCTTTTCTGCACTTGGTTAAGTCTATAACATATCCGGGTAAGCACTAGGAAGAAAGTTATTTGTCCAGAGACCTGCTGATGTGATCAAGAGAGCTAAAAATGGAGGGAGAAAGATGTGTGTCCAAAAAGAATGTTATCATAGAGAACAAAATATATGTATTTTTCCAATATTTTTATCAATAATTTGGATGAAGATAGAGATGACATGTTTATTCAACTAGCAGAAGACATGAAGTGAAATAAGATCGTTAATATTGTGGATGACAAAATTGGCTCCCAAAATGTATTGAAAAGTTGAATCTAATAGTATAGAATTTTAAAAAATGTAAGAGAATAAGTCAAATCAAATCAATAAGCATTTAGTAAGCATTTACTATGTGTCAGGCACTGTGCCAAGTGGTAAGAAAACCAATACAACCAGAAAGAATACAGTTCTTCTATGCCCGAAGGGCTATAAAACTGTGCATATCCTTTGACTAGCAGTGTCTCTACTGAATCTGTATTCCAAAGAGATTATAAAAGAGGAAAAAGGACCCACATGTGGAAATATATTTGTAGCAGCCCTTTTTGTAAAGGCAAGGAACTGGAAACTGAATGAATGCTCATCAGTTGGGGAATGGCTGAATAAACTATAGCATAGTATGCAATAAAATATTATTGTTCTATAAGAAATTCTGAGCAGCTTGATTTCAGAAAAACCTGGAAAGACTTACATGAATTGATGCTGAGTGAAGTGAGCAGAATCAAGAGAATATTGTACACTCTAACAAGATTATGAAATGATCAACTGAGATGGCCTTGACTCTTTTCAATAATGCAGTGATTCAAGGTAATTCCAATAGACTTGGTATAGAAAATGCCAATTACATCCAAAGAACTATGGAGACTGAATGTGGATCAAAGCATAGTATTTTCACTTTTTTTGTTATGTTTTGTTTGCTTTTTTATCTTTCTCATGGTTTCTTCCCTTTTGATTTGATCTTTTTTACACAACATGTGGAAATATGTTTCAAATATGTTTAACTATGCAAATGTGTTTAAAAGAATTGCACATATTTAACCTATAACAGATTGCCTGCTGTCTGGGAAAAGGGAAAGAAGACAGGGAGAGAGAAAAATTTGGAACATAAAGTTTTACAAAAATGAATGTTGAAAACTATATGTATTTGTAAAAATAAAATAATATTAAAATTTAAAATATAAAATTAAAAATTAAAAAAGAAGACAGTTCCTGCTTATACTCTAACAGAGGAAGAAAACATATAAAAAGAAATTGAAAGAATTTGGGGAGGAAACCTGCACTTGTACAGGGAAAAGTAAGCAGAATTAAGAAAACAATTCACACAATAAGGAAATCAACCTAGAAAGACAGAATTCTAACAGATTCATTGACCAATGGCAACTTCAAAAGACTGTAAGCTGAGTCTCACTTCTACAGGTATAGAATGCAGCATGAATTTATCAGGCAAGAACAATATGAAGATTCTACTTCTTTGGTACAAGGGAGGGTTCTTTTAAGGATGAGAAGTCATTAAGAAGTGAGAGTGGTATAAAAAAAAGAGCATAAATAGAATTATATCTGAAATCTCAATATTGATCTTTTTAGAGAAAGCTAGTTAGCTAGTTAGAGGGCAGTACAGTGGACAGAGTGTCAGGCCTAGAGTCCGAAAGACTCATCTTCCTGAGTTCAAACCAGACCTCAGATACTTCCTAGCTGACTGATTCTCAGCAAGTCACTTACCCCTGTCTGCCTAAATTTCCTCATCTGTCAAATGAGCTCAAGATGGAAATGGCAAACCATTATACTATCTTTGCCAAGAAAATCCCAAAAAGGGTCACAAAGAAATCAGATATAATTGAAAAATGAATAAATAACAACATTTAAATATACATGTGTACATATATATTATAGAGATATTATATATACATATATAATACATATAGATAGATAAGGTTTAAAGGCTTTTACATGACTAATACACCCATGCTGATTGTCCAGGTAGAAAGAAAAAGAGAAGAATACAGATCAGAAATGTGCTAAGGTAAAAAAAGCCCAGGGATAAAAACCTATTACTTCATTAATCTAAGGTTAAACCAATGGGCTGACTATGTGGTTCAAATGCCAAAAATATGTTTATCTAAAAGACTATTTTATGGAAAATTCACACTAAGAAGGTATTTACACAGAGATCAGAAGAAGTGATATAAGGACAGCATCAAGGTCTTTCTGAAGAACTTTGGAATCAGTTGTGAAATAGGGGAGACACTGGCACAGGATAACCCAGCATGGCATGTCTGCAGCAAAAGAGACACTGTGCTGTATGAGTGAAGCACAATTGCAGTAGCTCAAAAGAAATGTGAGTTGGATAAATTTAGAGCCATTTCCACTCCAAATGTTCATATGAAGTATTTGTGCCTGACCTGTGGTAGAGCCTTTTAAGCTCCTATTAGTCTGATTGATCCCAACACAGTGATGTACTTTTGGTTTTCTTGGACAATTACCAACCAACCAATTTAGGCTCCTAGAAAAAAGAAGATCTACCACTATAAGCCAGCACCTTCTCTACATCTTAAAGTTTTAAAGAGCTGCCTAGAGCACTGAGATCTTAGGTGACGTATCCAAGGTTACACTGCCAATATATGTCACAGGGGGCATTGGAACACTGATCTTTTTGGCTTCAAGGCTGGTTACTTTCTCACTAGTGATAAAAAACAGTTATGCAGATAATCCAAAAGCCATTTCTATTTATGGTTGAGTTTTCTACTAAATTGTCTTTGGATTTACTAATATAAACATTTTATATTCTCTGAACATGTTCAAACTGGGTGGTAGGGGAAGAAGACTGAAGCATGCTGAGTAGCAAGAAGAGATCAGCACAAGTTTAAAAACTGAGCAAGCAGATAATATAAAACTGAAACATTTTTCCTTTTCTTCCTTCAAAAATAATAAAATATTTGTGTCAGTGGATGGAGGGGAATGTGTCCAGGTTAAAGGATAAAATGCTGGCATTTGGACTAATATAGTAATGCCAATGAATATACAGATGGTTAGAAGGGGGGCTAATATGTCTCATTAAAGACAGTGAGGGACCGTACACCAGTCATTTCATCCTCTGTGCTTATTTCAGACACAGTTTGTTACTTTAGTGATAGATGAAAAAATGCTTGTAGAATTGAATTCATAAGGATAATAAGTGCATGGTCTAATTTTTTTAAAGCACTGATTTAGCAAAGTAGCATAATGTAGAGGAATGGTATCAAAAAAATAGAAATGGATCTCTGAAGAGACTTAGAAAACCAGTCTTTCAAGAAAAATTTATTAAGCACCTGTTTCGTGCAAGGCATTGTGCTAAGCTTGGAGGATAAAAAAGAGAGGCAAAAGATGCTCCCTCAAAGAGCTCATCATCTAATTAATATGTTATACTATGGGACAGTATAGTGGAGCCACAATCAGGACAACACAAGATTTAGCAGCTTTTACAATAAAGGACCAGAGAGCTTGGATATAATATTTCAAAGAGCAGTAGCTCTGAGTAGATAGCACATCAGGCTCGGAGTCAAAAAGACCTGAGTTCAAATGTGCCTACAACATTCACCAGCTGTGTGCACTAGGCAAGTTATTTGACCCCTATTACCTGAATTCTTCATTTATAAAATGGGGACACATTGAAGAAAGAAGTGATAAACTATCCCAGTATCTTTGACAAGAAAACCCCATGGATATAATGATCATGGGGTCACTTAGAATCAGATGTGACTGAACAACAATGACAATAAATGTACTTTAAATATATTTTATGAAACATTTCCTGATTACATTTTATTCTGGTTCAGACTGAACTGAGTGATTTTTTTGCTTATTTATTTAATATTTTCCCCCAATTACATTCAAAACAATATGTTTTTACATTTGCTTTTAAGAATTTTGATTTCAAGGTTCTCTCCCTTATCCTTATCTAACAATTAAGAAACCACATGTGAAGTTATGCAAAACATTTCCATGAAAGTCAAGTGTGAAAGAAAATATAGATTACTCACCCTAAGGAAAAGAAAAGCCCTCAATAAAAATTAAGTTAAAAAGAAAGAGAGAGAGAGGAAGAGAGAATTCTTCAATATATACTCAGACACAATCAGTTTCTTCTCTACAATTTTTCATCATAAGTTCTTCAGAGTAGTCATGGATAATTGTATTACTAAGAATAGCTAAGTCATTTGCAGTTGGCCATCCCAGAACATTGCCATTACTTTGTGTACAATACATTTCACTTTGTTCATGGAGGACTTTCCAGGTTTTTTTTTTCTAAGAGCATCCTGTTCATTATTTCTCAGAGAATGTGATATTCCATCACAAACACATACCACAGTTTATTGAGCCATTCCCCAATTGGTGGGAATCCCCTGAATTTCTATTTTTTTGTCCTGATATGAGAGCTGCTATGAATATTTTTTTTGTACATATAGGTCATTATACATTTTTGTTGTTGTTGTTTTCTCCAAATCTCTTTTGATATTCATGCCTAGTAGTTGTGTTGTTAGGTCAAAGGATATGCAAAAATTTATAGCCTTTTGGGCACAGATCATTTGGATCTGTGGATATCTTTGGATTATTTACCATTTATCAATTGGGGCATAGCTCATTTTTTAAAAAATTTGACTCAATTCCCTCTATGTTTGAGAAATGAGGTCTTATCAGAGAAACCTGCTTTGAAATTTTTTTTACAATTACTATTGCTAATTGTATTTCCCCCCCGTTTATTTTCGATCTCCTTTTACCCTGTCCCTCAAGTGTTTTGTTGCTGAACATTCCTTCCCCCAATATGACCTTGCTTTTATCATCCTCCCCCCTTTTTCCATATCCCATTCCCCTCCTATTTTCCTGCAGGGTAAGATAGATTTCTATAACCCTATTGTGTATGTATGTTATTTCCTATTTGAGCCAATTCTGATGAGAATAAGGTTCACTCACTTATCCTCTCCTCTCCCTCTTCCCCTTTACTGTAAAAGCTTTTTCTTGCCTCTTTTTATGGCAGATAATTTGCACGATTCCACTTCTCCCTTTCTCTTTCTCCCAATACATTTCTCTCTCATCCTTTAATTTCATCATTTAAAAAAAAAGATATTCCTCCATATTCAACTCACACTTGTGCCCTTTGTTTATACATACATATATATATATATATATATATATATCTCCATATGTATATACACACACAGACATATATATATATATGCACATATATATATATACACACACTAACATTCTCTCTTTCTAATTGCCATAATAATGAGAAAGTTCTAATGAGTTACAAGTATCATCCTTCCATATAGGAATGTAAACAGATAAACCTTATTAAGTTTCTTATGATATCACTTTTCTGATTACCTCCTTATACTTCTTCAGAGTCCTGTATTTGAAAATCAGATTTTCTATTCAGCTCTGGTCTTTTCATCATGAATACTTGAAAACCCTCTATTTCATTTAATGACCACCTTTTTCCTCTAAACGAATATACTCAGTTTTGCTGGGTAGGTGATTCTTGGTTACAATCCCAGCTCCACTGCTCTCTGAAATATTATATCCAAGCCCTCTGGTCCTTTATTGTAAAAGCTGCTAAATCTTGTGTTGTCCTGACTGTGGCTCCACTATACTTGAATTGCTTCTTTCTGGATACTTGCAATATTTTCTCCTTGATCTGAGAGCTGTGGAATTTGGTTATAATATTTTTGGGAGTTTTCATTTTGGGATCTCTTTCAAGAGGTGGATTTTTTTTCAGTTTCTATTTTATCCTCTGGTTCTAGAATATCAGAACAGTTTTCCTTGAAAATGTCTTGAAAGATGATGTCCAGGTTCTTTTTTTTGATCATGACTTTCATGTAGACCAATAATTTTTAAATTATCTCTCCTGGATCTACTTTCCAGGTCACTTGTTTTTCCAATGAGATATTTCACATTTTTTTCTATTTTTCTTCTGTTTTTTGGTTTCGCTTTTTTATATCTTGATTTCTCATAGAGTCATTAGCTTCCATTTGCTCAATTCTATTTTTTTTTTTTTTTTTGCTGAGGCAATTGGGGTTAAGTGACTTGCCCAGGGTCACACAGCTGTTACGTGTCTGAGACCAGATTTGAACTCAGGTCCTCCTGACTTCAGGGCTGGTGCTCTATCCACTGCGCCACCTAGCTGCCCCGTCAATTCTATTTTTTAAGGAATTATTTTCCTCAGTGACCTTTTGTACCTCCTTTCCCAAATAGCTAATTTTGTTTTTTAAGCCATTCTTCTCTTCATTAGTTTTTTGTATTTCTTTTTGTACCACTCTCAATTTTTTATTTTTTCCCTCTCTCTCTCTCTTATTTGATTTTCAAAGTCCCTTTTGAGCTCTTCCATAGCCTGAACCCAATTCTTATTTTTCTTGGAGGCTTTGGATGTAGAATCTTTGATTTTGTTATCATCTTCTGAATGTGTTTTGATCTTCCTTGTTACCATAATAATTTTCAATGGTCAGAAACCTTTTTTGTTGTCTGCTCATTTTTCTAGCCTATTACTTGGCTTTTAACTCTTTGTTAAACTAGGGCTCTGGTTCCAGAGTGGAGGGTGCACTGTCCCAAACTTTAGGGGTTTTGTGCAGCTGTTTTCAGAAAACCTACTAGGAATCTGACCTGTTAGGAGCTGTTAGGAGTGTTCCTACCGCACTGTACCTTTAAGATCTAGTATTCTAAAGCAACAGAGTCCTGCTTTACTGATGTTTGGCCTGGAGTTGGAGACTCCGGACTACCCTGTCAAGGCCTGCATTAGGACAGCACACTGGACTCCTACCCTGGTGCCATAGACCTTTTCTGCTGACCTTTTAAATTGTCTTTGGCTGGAAAATGTCTATCCCCATGTTTTTGTGTGTTCTGATGCTCTAAAATTTGTTTAGAGTCATGATTTAAAAGAATTTGTAATGGTTTAGGGGAGAAGTTGGTAAGTTTCTGCCTTTACTCTGTCATCTTGGCTCTGTCTCTCTGAACTGAGTAATTCTGCAGGCCATGGGTTTGGTACCTCCAGCGCCAACTCATTGATTTGAAGTCCTGGCTCCCCTAATGATTGGTTCCATGACCATTAGAAATCATTTTATTTCCATAACAAAATGGGGATAATAATCTCTTCCGTGACTATCTCAAAAGTTATTGAAAGAATCAAAGCTGACAATGTATATAAAAATGCTTTATGTCACAAAAAGATACAAATATTTTATTACTATAAGTAGAAACAATTGTTCAAAATTTTATTACTGGGGCAGCTAATTGGTGTAGTTGATAGAGCACCAGCCCTGAAAGTAGGAGGACCTGAGTTCAAATCTGGTCTGACACTTAAGACTTCCTGGCTGTATGACCCTGGGCAAATCACTTATCCCCAATAGCCTCAGCAGAAAAAAAAATTATTACTAAGTGTAGAAACTTGGCAGATACTATATGAGGTGTCAGGGGAAGTATAAAGATCAAGAAGAAGACATGCTTTCTGCCCTCAGAGGGCTTACAACCTATGATGGAAGACATGACATATGGACAAATAATTGCTAAAATCAGAAGAGTTCCAAGTTCTCTAAAAGATGTGACAAAGAAAGGTTCTCTTCCATCTTGGGGGATCTGGAAAGGCTTCATGGAAGTAGATCTTGAGTTCAGCCTTGGAAAAAAAGGAACAGAATTCAATGAAAAAAGAGGGTTGTAGTCCATTTTGTTGGAATGTACACTATATATAGCGAGGTTCCAATTAGTACAGGGAATAAAAGGAATTCTGTGTTACATGCATTTGAATTTGCACTATTTAAAATTATAAAAATGTAAAGTTTGTCAATTGGTTCCAGTTTAATAGAAATATGTGAATCCAATCTGAATCCTGTAGAACTTCTGGATTCATTATTTATACTGATCAAGATGTGTTTGGATCACCAGGAGAGGTCTGAGACATTGCTAATAGGGAAAAATTGTCCTGGATTGTGAAAGCCTTTGAACATCAGGCTAAGTCTTTTACATTTTATTTGGTAGATAGGAGGGAGAAACTTCATGGAGTAGATGAGTGATAGGATTGTCAACTTGTAAGAAACCTAAATCAAGCAGCAACATCAAGGCTGGATAAAAGGAGGCAAGAGATGAGTTGTAAAGAGATCACTTGTCAACTTCAATGGTCTTGGTGGCTGATAATAAGGACCTGGACTAGGGACAAGGGACAGAAAACATGAGCTCATGAGGGGAATCTGACACACACCAACAACTCTGGGAATATGCACACTAAAGAAAAAGAGTCCAAGTTGGAAACTCTTGAGGTTTGATGTAGGTTGTGGCTAGGTCATTGGTGGTGCCCTTGTCAGAAACTAGGTAGTCAGAAGGACTATTTTTCCCTTTGGGGAAAAGAATAAAAAAAAATTCTGGGAATGTGAATGTATTACTAACTCAACAAAAGTCACCAGACAGTGTGTGTGACAAATGCTTTTTTTTTGCTGTTCCTCCCACCTGATACTCCATTTCATCTTTGTACAAACTCTTCCCCATAAGTGGAATGATCTCCTTCCTTCTGCCCCTTAGACTCCTTCAAAGTTTCTTCCTCAGGTCACTGGAGTGTGTTTGATGATAACAATTTCAACAGAGCTCCCCTCTCAGGGCAGACAATTTTTTTAAAAAAATAAACATACAAGTAAGTTTGGAAGGAGTGACAGATCACATAAATTACTAATTAAAAATAAATTATATTAGTTATATGATCATTACAGTCATATCTCTAATGAGCTACTCTGTATGAACTTAATCATGTAATGTTGTACAGTCATTTTCCTTAATAAAATGTAAACTCTTTGAGAGCGCTTGCATTTTTGTACCTAGTAGGCAATGCACTTAATGTTTACTGATTAACTAATTCTCCTATGCTATAGACTAGTTCTAAGTATATTGCCTCAAATGTCAAATCAAATTGCCTCTGGATCCCTTAACCCTTTCTCTTCTTTCATTAAAATTCCTGAAACTGGAAAACATCCCGGAAATCTTCCCTAGGTGAGTTAATTAATTCTTGACCCTCATCCCATTAAAAAAAAACCAAAACAAAACAAAACCTTTTTCATTTTCTGAAAGGTTCCATCTAATATATGGAACACATAATGTTAATATGTTAATTTTATCTGAAACCTCCCTGGGACTGAGTTTCCTTATCCATAAAATGAGGGAATTGGACCACATGGCCTCTAAATTCCTTTCTGGTGCTATATTCAAGTGTTGTCAGTTTTCATTAAAGAGAGGGAATTTGTGTTAAACTAATTGATATAGAAAGGCAGTGTGCCATAGTGGACAGAAAATTATATTCATGAATTCATACTTGTAAGATGAAATCCAAATTTTTCATTTGGCATTCAATCCCTTTAAGAACCCTGTCTCCAGCCTATCTTTCCTGGCTTATTGCACATTCTGCCTCTCTATGTACTCTACATTCCATTCACACTGGCCTATTTTGCTGCTCCCCCAAAATTGACACCTCATGTTCCTCCTCCATGTCTTTGCAGTCTGTTCCTCACTTTGGGAAGGCCTTCCCTCTTTAATTCCATCTCTTGGAATCCCCAGCTTCCTTCAAAGCTCGGCTAATATGCCATCTTCCAGGACTCCATAATTGTTAGCTCTGTTTCTCTCCTCCCCAGATTATCATTTAGCAGCTACATGGCACAGTGAATGGAGAGAGCTGGATCCAGGACTTGGCTTTAAAGTTGGCCCTAGATTATTAGCTGGGTAACCATAGACAAATTGCTCAATCTTCTGCTTCAGTTTCCCCATCTGTAAAATGGGAATAATAAATGCATCTTCTTCACAGGGTTGTTGTGAGGAACAAATGAGATAATACTTGTAAAGAGCTTTGCAAATCTTGAAATGCCATAAAAATTCTAGCTATTATTATAACATGCACATTACATATTATTAAAATAGATATAATATACATGTGTGTACACATTTACACATATACAATTTATTGTTTTACATGCTGAATATCTCCAGAAGCAGTAGTGTATCGTGCACAGACAGCCAGTTTCAAAAATGAGTTTAATTCTTATCTCTGACATATAATATGTGACCCAAAGCAATTCAACCTTTTGATATTCTAAGCAATTAATTAAAACTATAAAATACCGAAAAGGTGCCCACCTGCATAAAGGGAGTTTTCTTACTTAGACCAATGCCTTGTCACTTGTCATTCCCTATCACTATCCCTTAATTACTTATATAAGTGTCTTCTTGTACTAGAGTATAAGCTCAATGAAGGCAGGAACCCATCTTATCTCAATTATGTATCTCTCATTCTATGGAGCAGTATTCTGCATAGGACTTTGATGCATATTCATTGAATTGATTTGGGTACTGTGTTCCCCTTTGCTTTGCATTATATGTATGCATGTATATATATACACATATATACTATATACATACAAAATATACACATGCATTACATACACACAAATACAATATTACATGTGTATGTACATATACACATACATAATATATGCTATTCACCCAACTCGGATGGTGCAGCAACTTGGAAAAGCCTTTGAAATTTATTCCACAGGCGGTTCTACTTGGGGTGGGGGTTGAAGAGCCTTACAAAAAAACAAAACAAAACAAAACAAAAAACAGTGGGGAGGCTAGATATTATCAGTGTCCACTGAAGCAACTGGCCCGGCGGCCGGCCCCAGAACTCCAGAGAAAGGCCCAGTTCTAGAACCCTGTAGCAGTCATACTGGCCACTGGGAAGGGAGATAGCTCTCCCACTGCCCAGAGGGGAGTACCCTCTGGCTCAAGCCACACCTTCCTGACCTCTGAGTTTGGCCCCTGGCCAATCCATCCCTCCAAGGGTCCCAAAGTCATCGCTGCCGTTCTTTAGGGTCAATTTCCTCCACTGCTAGGCCAGTGCGCAGTCACCCAACTGGGACAGCTCTTAGTCTGCTGCCGGGTCCCAGCGGGAGAGAGATGTTCCGGGCTCGAGGTGTCTGGGATTCTTTCCCCTCCCCCCCAACTGAATTCACCCCGTTATTCTTTAGGCCAAACAAATTTAGAAGTGGAAGCCATTACTTCCAGTTGGAGGTTACAGGTAAAGGAAAAAAGTGACACCTGAATAGGACTTTCACACACATGGAGTATTTCAACAGGGAAAATGAGGCAAGGAAGGGGGGAGGGGCAGAGCAGGTTTAGTGTATACAGAGGGTCAAGGCAGAAAAAAAGTGCCATGTTTGCCAAAATAATCATAGCATTTTTGTGATCGCAAAAACTTGGAAACAAAGTGGGACCTCAGTGATTGAAAAAGACTGAGTAGATTATAATAGTTGAATATAATGAAGTGAAAAATAACTTATGATTACAGTGTTTTGATTGGTTTTTCCTTCATTTTTTATTCAAGTCTTTATTAAAAAGGACAACTCCATGGGAAAGTGAAAGGGGAAGGATGTAGCTGGAGATGAAGATTCTATAAAAACAGAAGATATAAAAATTTTTAAAATAATAAATATGAGGAATTCAGAAAAATATGGAACGACTAGTATGAACTGATGGAGAATGAAGAAAGCCAAACCAAGAGACAAAAATACAAAGTGACCAAAAAAAAAAAAAAAACAAAGAAAAGTACCCCGAAGGGTAGCTACACTCAGATGAATTGCAGCAACTAATATTGTTTCCCAAGGAGTAAAGATAAAATACAGCTCCCTCCTCCCCAGTACAAATATTAAAGATGCCTAGTATGGCACATGCTAACAATGATTCCAGTACTTACTACAGTACCTAACACATAGTAGGTACTTTATTAAATATGTGCTAATTAACTGCCTAATTATTGCTTACTGACTGAATACATTGACAAACATGTCAATAACACGTTTATCAGTTTTTTAACAAATTAAGAAAGGAATCTTCTGGGGAAACAATTTTGAAAAAGAAATGCTTAAATAAAAGTCATTAATTTAAAAAAAAAAACTTTTTTTTCCATAGATACAGGATGGGGCAAAGGGGCATCCAGGAAAAGGTAGGTAGAGAAATAGAAGGCACATATAAAGAAAGGCAGTGAGTGGTCTAATTTGGATGGAGCATAGGATACAATGAGTGAAGAATCTTGGGGAAAAAATGGTTGGGTTAAGTCATGGAGAATTTTGAGTGTCAAGCTAAGGAAAGTGAATTTTCTTCTGTCAGTAGTGAGTAACCAATGAGTAACCCTTAAAGATTTTTAAACAATAAAGTGCCTAGTAGACTGGCAAGTTCACTGAACAAAAAAAAGGAAGACCTAGCCCAAATCCTCATTGGCCTAGCCAAGACACTAATTAGATGGATGACTCTGAGCAAATCACTTGTTTGTATCTCAAGTTTTCTGATGTGCAAAATGAGGCAGTTGAACCAAATGGTCCCTTCCAGCTCTGAATTTATAATCCTATGATCCTATGATTAAATTAATTATCAATTTAATGGATAAAATCCTAAAATTAAATTGATATTCAAAGGTTGAGGGATCAAATTAACAAGACAGTTGTACATAAGATACATGGGAAAGGAAGGGGAACAAGGGGGAAAAGAACTAGAAGACTGTTTTCCCAGGTGAGGGGTTAAAATGGATCTGAAAAGGCGTGAGGTAACAGGCTAGAAACAAGAGATTTAGGATCTAGTAGCTATTTTGAAGTTGGATTTATAAGATTTAGCCATTAATTGGGCATGGAAACTAAGGGAGAAATAGTTAAAGATGACTGAATTTTTTAAACTTAAGTGATCAATGATGCCATTAATAAAAATAGACAAATAAGAAAAAGGATATTTTGGAGGTGTGTGGGGGGGAGGAGGTTGGATGGGTTCAATATTGAACCCACTAAACTTGAGTTATCGTAGAATATATACACAAGTACTATAGGAGATTGGAAATATGGGACAGAAACTAAGGAAAAGGTTAGTGTTAGAGACAGATTTAGGGATCATTCACATAGAAGTAAAGATTTTGATGACATGAAAATAGATGAGGACTTCAAGGTCCATAATGTGGATAGAAAGAACAATACTAAAAATGAAACCATGATAAATTACTAGATTTAGGGACTGGGAAGAGCCAGAAAAAGAAACAGGAGTAGTTAGAGGAAAATTGTGATGATCCAGGATCAGGGAACCCTAGGGAGATAGGAATTTCAAGAAAAGTGTAGTGTCACAAGATATGAAGTAAAAAGAGATGAGAAAATACCTTGGATATAATGACTAGGATTTGAACAATGGAAGTGGAAGCTATAGATTGCTGAAGGAAGGTTTGAGGATTTTTTTATATATAAAAATATTTTACATTGAGGATATATTTTTATGTTTGGTTGTATGATACATAATGTCTATGTATACATACATATGCAGATATAGAATATACATAATACACATGTGAATAGTATATCTCCTATTTCATAATGTATAATATTATGTTATATATTGCAAAATAACTACAGAAATACTATCATGGATAAGGATGTGTGATAAGGGCAATGATGAAATGATGAGACCTGTTTGGCTGGCTCACAGAATGAATGAAGGGGACCAAATGAAATAAATCTGGAAAGGTAGGTTAGAACCATACTTTAGAATGATTTTAATGCCAAGCTAATGAGCTTGAATAATACATGGGTAACATTTTAACTATATATTTTATATTTTAGAGAAGGGGAGTATCATACAGATTTATTCATTATGAAGATTATCCTAACAGCTGTATAAAGGATGGATGATGGCAAAGACCAGATGCAAAAAGGTCAATTATGAGGTTATTACCATCAGTCAATAATCATTTATTAAGCCCTTTTTATGTGCCAGGCACTGTGCTAAGCACTGGTGATATTTAAAAAAGGAAAAAAAAAACATCCCTACATTTACATTAAAATAGGGAAGAGAACATGTAAGTATCTAGGGACATATAAGATCCATACAAAGCATGAAAAAGAAAATCTCATAAGTAGAGAGTACTGGCAATTAGAGGAAAGACCTGTTGTGGAAGGTGGGATTTGAGCTGACTCATGAAGGGAAACCAGGGTCAAATTGTGAAAAGTTTTAAATTTGAGAGAATTGCACATTTTATCTTTGAGGTAAGAGGTAACCACTGTGGTTTGTGGGGAAGGAGGTGACAAGGGCAAATCTATACTTTAGAAAAATCATTTTGACAGCTGAGTGAAAGACGGATTGTAGTGGGGAAGAGACTTGAAGCAAGGAGACCAATAAGGAGAATATTGCAGGTGAAAAATGATGAGGGTTTTTATAATAATAATGATAATAATAAATAGCATTTATATAGTGTTTACTATAAACCAGGCACAGAACTAAACAAGTTACAATTATTTCATTTGATTCTCAACAATTCTGGGAACAGGTGCAATTATTATTATTACACCCATTTTACAAATGGAGAAATTGAGGTGAAGTGACTTGATCATAGTCACACAACTAGTGTCTGAGGCCAGATTTGAATTTAGTGCTTCCTGATTCAAAGTCCTTGCACTCTATTATATCACTTAGCTGTCCCAACTGAGGTGGCAGCCCACTTTATGAGTGAAGAGAGGGGGACAGATGTGAATGTGAAAATCACAAGATTTGGCTGTAAATTATATGGCGTAAATTATATGAGAATACCAAGATTGCTAACTTAAGTGAATAGAAGGATGATAATATCCCATAAAATAACAGGGAAGTTTAGAAGACAGTGAGTTTTGTATAAGACATATTGAAGTGAGATGCCTAATGCCTATGGGACATTCAGATGTCCAAAAGGCAACAGGAGCTCGAGTGGAACTTAGGTTGGAAATAGAGATCTGAGGAGTCATCTACGTAGAGTTTATAACTGAACCTAGAGGAATTGATGAGATTTTCAAGTAAAACTATAGAGGGAAAAGAGAAAAGGGCCCAGGACAGAAACCCATGATTAATGGATAATTAAATGTGAATGTTGAGGTGATAAGAACTCTAATGAACTAGAGAAAAACTGATTTCTAGGTAGCTGTGTGTGAAGAGGTCCTGAAGAGAGACATGACTATAATCTCTCTTCCATATATTAGGACTCACTGGAATCTGATTCTTCTCACTAATACCATCCAAAATCAATCTTGAGGAGTCCAAATAACCTTTTCCTACTTATTCCAGCCCTTCACTGAATTCTTTTGTATCAGAGAAGACCACTTTCAAACAATCCATCATTTTGTCAAATGTAGTCATGCATCCCTCTCTTTTCCCTGAGAAGCCTGACCTCAAGAGGGAAGGAGTGTGCATATTTAGTCACTTTGAATACTTACAACCTTCCTATCTCAGATCCCCCAGTATTCCCTCCTATATCATATCTCCAAACTAGTTATGAACTTATCTCTCCAATAACACTTGCACCACCCAAAATAGTATCTCCTCATCTCAGCAAATAGTACCTATAACACCCCCCCCCAATTTCAGTCCTTACAACACCTTAGACCTCTAACTTGAAGTTCCCAAACTATCTCTAGGTTCCATAGTGCTTCCCAACATAACCTATGTGCATTTTCTTAAGATAACACAAACTACAACCCCAAATTCAGGCTCATATATATATATATATATATATATATGCATATGTATATGTATATATATAAATATATATATATGTATTGCTATCTTGAGCTCCAACTCCAAATATGTGCACTAACCCTACACTTTAATCAGTAATCTCAGACACACAGCATGGATATGCTCAGCTCAGAAAGACAAAGCAACTGAATCCTCAATCTCAGGGTCCTCCTGAAAGTATGAGCCCTTTCAACATGAGCCTTCCAGCATGCACAAATCCATGTCGGGCATCCAACAGCATCTGCACACTAAATCTCGGGTACCCAGCAGGGATCTACTTGGCTCAGAAATTTACAGCACCTGTCCCACTCTTAGCTGTAGTATCCAGCACGCATCTTCAGATATGTCTCAGGCACACCCAGCACCTGCAGCTCAAACTCAGTCCCTCCAATAAGAAGCCCTCCATAGCTGCACGTCAATCTCAGGCCCCCTCTCCCCCTCCAGAACATGCATCCCCAGGTCAAGTACCTAGAGCACCATATCTCCCAGAGGACCCCAGGTATTACCCAAAGGAGTTCTGCTCCGCGGTTCCTTCTTGTGAGACTTCATAGCTCTATTACCCCCGAGAACACCTCTTTTCCTAATCTAGAGCTTGACCCCAGACCACGCACCAACTTACTAGCTTCCAAGCTCTAGAGCGCAATGCGCGAATCTCCAGGTTAGACAGAGTTTAGAGCCCGCGCCCGCGTTCTTAAGTCTAGTCAGGCGCCGACGTCGCCCTGGCAACAGCAGCCTCCATGGCAACTGCCCTCCAGTAAGCAGAGAACGCCATCCTCACCCGATAGCCGTGATACTGATGATTTTAGGAGCTTCCTGGAGCTTCCAGTCCGGCCCACCACAGATCCCGCGCGGCCCGCCAGCGCGCCTACTCAGCCTGCCCACCAGCAGGATCTCGCCGCCCAGAAGCTCTAAGTAGGAGCCGCCTGCCCAGGCGCCCCGTAAGCAACTCAGCCTTCGAGGACGGTCAACAAATAGCTTTCAGAACCAGCTGCCCGGCTGGGTTGTCCATGGCCCCGGGGCAGTGAGCCAGGGTGCGTGATGACGTCTTCGGCGGGCACGCAACGCCCGGGCAGGGGGAGGTGGAAAAGGCAGAGTTCTAACCTCAGCATACCGGGACCCCACAACCACGTTCAAGGCGCTCTAAAGCCAATCCCACCTCCCTTCCCATTTTTCAGAGCTGGGGACTAAGGGGGGAAAGGCTATCCGCCCTCCATTTTGTCCTTTAATACACCCTCCCTACAAATGACTAATCCAAGTGGCAGAATTGGGATTCGAACGCAGGTCTTCTCCAAATTCAACTTCCGAACCGAGCTGCTGCTTTATCTGCTTAAGGAGCTGATATTTTTATATTCAGTCAATAAACATCAATAAATTCCCTCTATGTGCCAGGCAATCTGTAGAGTTATGAGGACATAACGAAAGATAGATTAACCCTAGCTATGAAGGAGTTGCGCCTACAATATGCAAACAAGCTACCTAAGGTACTTTGGAGACAAGGGCAACTGGGTAGACCTCTGGACCCAAAGTCAAGAATATCTGAGTTCAAATTCAGCATTACTAGTTTACCTGATCGTAGGCAAATCACTTAACCTCTATTTGCCTCAATTTTTTTCAGCTGTAAAAATAGGGAAAACAAAGGACTTACCTCCTAGAATTGTTGTGAGATATTTATTTAAAAAAAAAAAATAAGTGCTACTATATTGTTGGTGTTGTGAACTATTCCAACCATTCTGGAGAGCAGTTTGGAACTATGCTTAAAGGGCTATTAACTGTGCATACCCTTTGATCCAGCAGCGTCTATTGGAGCTGTATTCCAAAGAGAACATAAAAGAGGGGAAAGGACCCATATGTGCAGAAATATTTGTAGCAGCTCTTTTTGTGGTGGCAAGGAATTGGAAATTGAATGCCCATCAACTGGGGAATAGCTGAATAAATTATGGTCTATGAATGTAGTGGAATATTATTGTTCTATAAGAAGTGATGAGCAGGCTGATTTTAGAAAGGCCTGGAAAAATTTATGCAAACTGATGCTAAGTGAAGTGAATAGAACCAAGAGAACATTGTACACAGTAACAGCAAGATTGTGTGATTATCAACTATGATAGACTTAGCTCTTCCCAGGAATAGTGATATGAAACAATTTCAATAGACTTGGGATGAAAAATGTCATCTGAATTCATAGAGAGAATTATGGAGATTAAATGTGAATTAAAGCATACCGTTTTCATTTTTTTTCTTTCTTGTGGTTTTTCCCTTTTGTTCTGATTTGTCTTTCACAACATGACTAATATGGAAATGTGTTTTAAGTGGCTGTACATGTATAATATATCAGATTGTTAGCTATTTGGGGAAGGAGGGAGTAAAGGGAGGAAGGAAGAAAAACATTTGGAACTCAAAATCTTACAAAACTAAATGTTGAAATGTTTACATGTAAGTGGAAAAAATGCTATTAAATTTAAAATGCTCTTGATGAATATGGAAATATATTTAGAAAAATTACACATGTTTAACCTATATCAGATTGCTTGTTGTCTTGGGATGGAGGGTGGAAGGGAGGGAAGAAGAATTTGGAACACAGTGTTTTGCAAAGGTAAATGTTGAAAGCTATCTTTCCATGTATTTGGAAAAAGAAAATAGCATTAAAATGAAAAATAAAAATGTTGCTATATAAATGTTAGTTTAGACAGCAGAAGGAATTCACCAGAATAAGAGAGATCAGGAAATATTCAACAGAAATTTATCCCTTTAAGATCTACAAAACACAGTTCCAGGGGGTCTATAACAACCTCACAGAAGTTAAATGACTTGTATTTAATCATAGAATCCCAGACCTGAAAGAAACAAAAATAACAAAATATCCCTTATTTTATAATTGAAGCCCAGAGGAGTTATGAAAGTTGTCACTAGGTGGAAAGCCAGGAAGTGGCAGAATCTGAATTCCAAGCTAGTTTTTCTGATTCTAATATCCAGCAGTATTTCTGTTGTACCAAATGCAGGCCCACTTTTTGTGGTCAGTCAGTGGGAGAAGGGGGTTCCTGTATTCCACCTTGGCCAAGTTTAGTCTTCTAGTTGTCATCCAAATATCCTCCATCCTTATCCACCTTTTCTGTACCCTAAGGGAAATGAGACCCAGAACATTTGTCACTGCTGCCTTACCCAATGATACAGTTTTCTACGAAACAGTTTTCTTTTTTTAAAAAAATGTATTTATTTTTGGTAAATAGCATTTTTTCCAATTACATGTAAAGATAGTTTTCAACATTCATTTTTTTATAAGATTTTGAGTTTCAAATTTTTTCTCACACTTTCCTTCTCATCTCCTCTCCCCAAGATAACCAGCAATCTGATACAGGTTTCCCTAGTACTCTTCACCAATCCTCTCATTCAATTGGAAAGGACTCTGGGGGGAACTAGGTGGTGCAGTGAAAAAAGCACCAGCCCTGAAGTCAGGAGGATCTGAGTTCAAATCTGATCTCAGACACTTAACATTCCCTAGCTATGTGACTCTGGGCAAGTCACTTAACCTCAATTGCCTCAGCAAAAAGGGAATAAAAGAAAAAAAGAAAGGACTCTGGACTTGGGTCAAAAGATCTGGGTTCCAAGCTCAGGCTATCTGCTAGCTCTGCAAATCATTTGCTCTCTGGGTCTTCTCACTGTAATGACAGCATTCTCAAGTTCAAGTCTGATTTTAAGAGGAAAAGAGGCATTCATAAATCAATGAATAGTTAACAGAAGGAGGTTTACTTGGCCCTAACACAGCAAGGACTTACAACAAAGATATAGACACACTGAGTTTCACCTTTCATAGATATGGACTCCCTCACTTTCTTGTGAAAATACATCTTATCAATAGGTAGAGTACAATGATTCAGAGTACAACCTGTGGCATTCACCAAATTTTAAAGACCTGCAGCCGACATGGGTAAGACATTTTGTGACCTTAGGTAGATAGGAAACTGCAACAGGCATGGGAGGCTAGAAGATACTTTGTTGCCTTTCGGGGAAAACTAATCCTTTTACAGGAGGGAAGGAGAATGAATGTAATCATGTTGCAGTGGAAAGATATGAGGGGCAGACATAGGTCTAACCTGTGTTAGGGGGAAACACAGGCAGATATTATTCCCATAATATCCATTAACAGCAGCTTTCAAATAGGGTTGTCCATTATCATAAGCTCTTCTTCAGCTGCAGGAGGCTGTAATACTGGTAAACTCAGGTGCCAGATCATATCTGTACAAAGATTTGTTGCCTGAATGACAGCTGTTGAGCTGGACTAGAATCAGGGCTAATGGTGTTGTGAATAAAAATCAGGATTGATTCCTCCTCTCTCCTTTCTCCTCAGACTCTCCATTTGAATCTGAGAGGAAGTGGTGGTCATATGCTCCATGAAATGCTCACTGAGCTTTAGATTCAGGAAGACTTATTTTCTACCATGTATCTAACCATTAAGTTTCTAGTGGTCTGTGACATTTTCTTTGATATTATGGCATTGTTTGCAACTGTTCAGCATCATTGGGAGAATATATTTCTGTGCTAAGAAGCAACTTGAAATCACTGGACAATTTCCAAAATACATCCTAACTCACTTCCTCTATTCAGGAGGCATATAACATAAAGCTACAAAAATCGCCTGCATTTTGACATATGATTAACAAGAAGCAGATAAAATTGATAAGAGAAATGTTTTTATAATAATGACAAAATATAACAAATGAGTATTAACCTACCAAGATATATTTTTAAAAATCTACGAAACAGTTTTCTTTTTTAAAAAAAATGTATTTATTTTTGGTAAATAGCATTTTTTCCAATTACATGTAAAGATAGTTTTCAACATTCATTTTTTTATAAGATTTTGAGTTTCTAATTTTTTCTCACACTTTCCTTCTCATCTCCTCTCCCCAAGATAACCAGCAATCTGATACAGACTATACATGTGCAATTACACTCATTTTTTTCTTGGCTTCTTCTGGTTTTGCTGATTCTCTTTGTTTTTATTCTGAATTTACTGCACACCAAATAAAATAAACATTTCCATATAAATTGTGGGACAGAGAAAATTATAAATAAAAAAGAATCTCTCATGTTTAGCTTATTTTTCTTCCTCCTTAATAATATATATTTTCAAATTATATGGAAAGATAGTTTGCAATATTTTTATATTTATTTTTCATATAACATATATTTTCACATTTCATATAATAAATAATATTATTTTGAGTTCCAATATTTTCTCCCTTTCTCTCTTCCCTCCACCCCTTCTAAGATAACAGGCAATCTGATATAGGTTATAGATGTGCAATCATGATAAACTCCACATTTATCATATTGCAAAACAAGAAACAGAACTAAAGGGAAAAAAATTTAAAAAAAAACCAAAAGCAAATATAATATGCATTGATCTGCCTTCAGACTCCCCAGTTCTTTCTCTGGAGGTAGATAGCATTTTGCCTCACAAATCTTTTGGAATTGTTTTGGATCATTGTATTGCTGAGAAGAGCTAAGTATCATAGTTGATCACTACACTATGTTATTGTTACTGTGTCTGTATCCACTCATTTTACTCAGCATCAGTTCATGTAAAACTTTCCCAGTTTTTCTGAAATCTGCCTGCTCATCATTTGTTATAGCACAATAGTATTCTATCACATTCAAATATCACCATTTGTTCAACTATTCTTCAATTGATGGGCATTCCCTCAACTTCCAATTCCTTGTCACTACTAAAAGAGGTGCTATAAACATTTCTACATATGTTGGTCCTTTTCCCCTCTTTTATGATCTCTTTGGGATACAGACCCAGCAGTGGCACTGTTGGGTTGGGTAAAGTTCCAAATTGTTCTCCAGAATGATCCATCAGTTTACAACGCCACCAACAATATAGCAGCATTTAAAAAAAAAACAAAAAACAAATATTATCTCATTTGGTCCTCCCAACAATTCTAGGAGATAGGAAGCAGAGTTTATTTGAATATGAACTGGAGTTGGGTAAGCCAGAAGAGCAGGGAGTGAAGTAAAGCATGGTAGGTAGGGCTTTCTTGAAATAGTATTCTCAGAAGGGCAGCCACCAATAAGGACAGTGGGTCTCAGGGTGGAATTTCCTCCAAAATGGTGAAGCTGTAGCCTGATAAACTCTAGCTCCCTCTCTTAGAGGCAGGTAGTAGGAATGAACAGGTTCAATCCATCACCAACAAGAAATCATGTAGGAAAAGTAATACATTTTTGTAAAGGATATTACCAGAGAAGCATATAACTGGTCAAAAAAAAAAAAAAGGATTGATCATAATAAGAGCAAGTGGTAAATAGTAGATATCCCATTGGTGCTCTATCGATATGCATACAATATCAAGGAAGGCCCTTTGCTCATTGGAAGGATCCTTACAGCCAACTTATGGAAGTGGACTACAATCATATAAATTGGCAGGCATAGATAAGTTAGATGGTGCAACATTAGATTAGGTATCCCATCAATGATGTCATACAAGAAGCAAGATCTGTATTATAGTTGTTTCTAGTTCTAACTCTTCCTGATCCCATTTGAGGTTTTCTTCAAGGAGATATTTGTCTTTCATACTGGAGGCCCAGCACTCTATCTGTTGCGACACTTAACTGCCCAAAAGACTTACTACCAGGACTCAATTCATCTCTTACCTGGACTATTAGTCTCCCTGTACCCAATGTCCCTCCTCTCTGAGTCATTCTCCACACAGCTACCAAAGTGAAATTCCTAAAGCAGAGGTTTACTCCCTAGCTCAAGAAGCTCCAGTGACTCCTGATTGTCTCATAGATAAAATACCAGTGTCTCTTTGGCAATTGAAGTCCTTTTTTTTTTTCCTGAGGCAATTGAGGTTAAGTGACTTGCCCAGGCAATTAAAGTCCTTTAAAGCCTGGTTCCATCCTTCCTTCCCAAGCTTTATTATTCTTCACCAAAATGTTCTATTTGAAATTCTCCTTCTACATTCCATTCCAAATCCCTTCTCCTACTCCCCATATCTCTGAACAGGCGGTCGGGTCCCCATGCCTAAAATGCCCACTCCTTGTAGAAACCCTTGTTGTTGTTCAGTCCTGTCCAACTCTCCATGACCCTATTTGGGGTTTTCTTGGCAAAGACACAGGAGTAGTTTGCCATTTCTTTCTCCAGCTTATTTTACACAGGAGGAACTGATACAAACAAGTAAAGTGACTTGCCCAGGATTACACAGCTAAAAAGTATATGAGGCTAGATTTGAACTTAGGAAGTAAGTCTTCCTGATTCCAAACTTAGCTATAGAAACTCTAGCTTCCTTCAAAGCTTATATAACACATGTCACCATAATGCTTATCTTGGTAATCCCCCAGTCAAATAAGAGTGCCCTTCTCTACAAAAATTACTTTTGTCTGTAAATTTTTTTGATATACTAAACTGTATTCATGCTTTCTTATGACTTTGAGTCCAATTAGGACTTTCTGGAGTTCTGTGATTATCTAGCTCCAGCAACTTGCTCCTTTGCATGCTACTTCAGACAGTATAGCCCTGCCAGGTTGGCAGAAGGTTTAGAGTATTCAAGAATATAAACATATACTATTATTTCACAGCTCAGTTTACAGCAACATCTGCCAGACTACAACCCATGCATGACATCAATGACACTTTCCAGAGGCTGGACAGGTCCTCTAAATAAAGTATAGTTTCTCCCAATAGGCTCTTATCCATTATCATCACAACTCCTCAGTAGGTTTTAGAAAGCCTCCTTTAACTTACTACCCCTCTACTCCCATCACCATCTCTCACTATCAGAAGTTTGTCCATTCTCTATTTGATAAATGGTCAAAGGATATAAACAGACAAATTTCAGATAAAGAAATGAAAGCCATTTCTAATGATATGAAAAAATGCTCTAAATCACTATTGGAGAAATCCAAATTAAGTACCTCTGAGGTACCACCACATACCTCTCAGATTGGCTAAGATGACAGGAAAAAACAATGATAAATTTTGGAGGGGAGTGGGACACTAATACATTGTTGGAGTTGTTAATTTATTCAGCCATTCTGGAGAGTAATTTGGAATATGCCCAAAGGGCTATCAAACTCTGCATATCTTTTGATCCATCAGTATCTCTACTGGGCTTGCATCCCAAAGAGATCATAAAAAAGGGAAAAGTACCTACATGTACAAAAATGTTTATCACAGACCTTTTTGTAAGGGCAAGGAACTGGAAATTGAGTAGAAGCCCATCAATTGGGGAATGGCTGAATAAATTATGGTATATGAATGCTATGCATTATTGTTTTATAAGAAACAATCAAGAGGATTATTTCAGAAAGTCCTAGAGAAACTTACATGAACTGATGCTAAGTGAAGTGAGTAGGCCAAGAGAACATTGTACACTACAAGAAGATAATCAATTCTGATGGATATAACTTTTCAACAATGAGGTGATTCAGGACAATTCCAATAGACTTATGATGGAGAGAGCCATGTGCATCCAGAGAAGACTATGGGGACTGAATGTGGATGACGGGATAGTATTTTCAACTCTTTTGTTGTTTGCTTGCTTTTTTTCTTTCTCATTTCCCCCCCCTTTTTGATCTAATTTTTCTTGTGTAGCATGATAAATGTGGAAATATGTGTAGAAGAATTGCACATGTTTAATATATATTGGATTACTTGCTGTCTAGGAGAGGGAGAAGGGGAAGGGAGGAAGAAAAATTTGGAACACAAGGTTTTGCAAGGGTGAATGTTGAAAACTACCTTTGCATGCATTTTAAAAATAAGAAGCTATTATTTTTAAAATGTTTTAAAAAAAAGAAATTTGTTAATCATTAAAAATATTACAAAGACGTGGCATTTCTTCTTGTTTTAGTTTTTTCTTTCACTCTTCTTTGCCCTCATTCACCAAGGGATGCTTTCCATGCTGTTTCATATATTAATATACCGCCAAGATTGATCCTTCCCAACCTAAATGTCTATTAGTTCTTCAAGAGTAAATTGTTCCTCACTAATTCATTGTTGGTGGAATTGTGAAATGATCCAACTATTCTGGAGAGGAATTTAAAGCTATGCCCCAAAGGGTATAAAACTGTGCATATCCTTTGACTCAATGTTACTACTAGATCTGTATCTCAAAGAAATCATAAAAGAGAGATAAGGATCCACATGTGCACAAATGTTTATAGCAGTCCTTTTTGTAGTGGCAAGGAACTGGAAATTGAGTGGATGCCCATCAACTGGGGAATGGTTGAGTAAGTTATGGTGTATGTATTGGAAACAAAATCCTGAACCCCAAATAAGAGTGCAGTAAATGGAAAACCTCAGGATGAGCCAAACAGTTTAAACTTTTCCTGCAGGAACAGTGTGAAAATTCAAAATGAACTCACACACAGTTTTCAGGAGCAAGAGCATAATCTTTTATCTCAGATCCCATCCACAAAATCCCTCCCCTACCTCCCCATTGGCTGGAGAGATGAAGTTAACATTCTTTCCCAATCCTCCTACAACATACACCCCTTAATATGTTTTCCCTCCCACTACATAAATTGCATGACCATTAAAATGATCCTTAGCTCCTCCTGGGAAAGGAGAAGTTAACATTTATGAAGCAATTAAGCATGCACACTTTAGCTAAGCTATGATCTTTATCCTACTTTCAGCTTTTTTCACTACACAACTAATTCTTTCCAGTTTTACCTAGTTTTAACTGGTTTCAGGAGCTCCCCTGCTTCCCTTCTCTGGACTATTTCCAGTTCCAGACTTCCAGTTTTCCTCTATTATAGGAACATAACTGCTAATTGTTTCTCACACATGAAGGTAATGGAATATTATTGTTCTATTAGAAATGATGAGTAGGCTGATTTCAGAAAAGCCTGGAAAGACCTCTATAAACTGATGCTGAGTGAAGTGAGCAGAACCAAAAGTACACTGTACACAGTAACAACAAGATTTTGTAATGAATAAAATTTGGAATACAAAGTCTTACAAAAATTAATGTTGAAAACAATCTTAATGTGTATTTGGAAAAAATAAAATACTATTGAAAATTTTAAAAATAAAATAAAATGGGGGAATTCTCATACCCCAGATATTGAAAATCTCAAAAAAAAAAAGAGTACATTGTTCCTAATGACAAATGTATGGATTTGGATTTGTTGAGGAAAGATGTGAGAAATAAGGGCAAGATGTGGCAAAGAGAGTTTGAGAGTGCCAATATTTCTAGAAAAGGTCAGAAAAGGTTAAATGAGATTAAATAGCAAAACAATTCATAACCTACATAATCTTAAATATCTCAGTCTCTCAAACTTTTATTCCTTTTCTCTTTCCTTCCTTCCTTTCTCTTTCTTTCTTCCTCCTTCCCTTTCTCTCTCCCTTCCTTCTTTCTTGTCCCCCTTTCTTTTTAAACAATGGATTTCCTTATGTTGCCCAGGTTGGAGGTACTTGAACCACATGCAGACCTGATTTTACTCTTTGAGCATTCATCAGCTCCATTTCTAATCTGGGCCATTTCACCCTTCCTTCAGCAGCCTGGTGGCCTCTTGCTCACTGAGGGGGAAGGAGAGTGTCTCATCATATTAAACCAAGTTGGACTTAGTGTAGACATCTGATAAGTATAGCCTACTTCAGCTAAGAAGATTCAGAGCTCAAGAGATCCAACTGCCTCAGACTTCTTGCTAGCTAGGATTACAGTTTCGTAACAATAAAACTGGCTATTTTGTCTTCTATGCTCTGACACTCACCCTTAATTCTCTGGAAAAGATCTGTTTTATTTTTCCTATTTGTTCATTTTTAATCCAGCCCCTTGTTCAGTCCTTCATCCCACAACTAGACATACTCCCCAAGTAGATTAGGTATACTATACAGAGATAGGGAATAGGGAACAAGCCAGCACTCAGTGTAACATGGTATAAACAGAATAGGAGTAAAAGTCTTGGGACCTTGGTTTGAATACTGACTCAGTTACTATTATTACATGTGTCACCTTGGACAGATCAGACCTTTGGGATCTTCAATTTCTTCACCTGGCTAATCTCAAAAGGCTCTTTTTCCTGTTTGAAATCCTGCTTGAAATAGTGGTGGTGGATAGTAGTAATGGATAAAGAGGTAAATTATTTCAGGTTGGATTTCATGGAGTATCTATATATAAATCTGATTCTCTTTCTGTAGACAGATTGATAGTATAGTGGCTAGTGTGCTCTTCTTAGAGTTGGGAAGATCTGAGTTCAAATTCTGCCCCCGATACTTACTCTTCTATGCATCTTTTAAAATTTAAATGTATATATTTTTAATTAACAAGTATTGATTTTCTCCCTCTTCTACTTCTTCCCTTCCTTTAAAGAAAATAAAATTTTAAAAATGCTCATAACATGGGGGCAGCTAGATAGCACAGTGGATAAGAGTACCAGCCCTGAAGTCAGGAGGACCTGAATTCAAATGTGACCTTAGACACTTAACACTTCCTACCTGGGTGACCCTGGGCAAGTTACTTAACCCCAATTGCCTCAGCAAAAAAAAAAATAATAATAATAATAAATGCTCATAACAAATATGTATAGTCAACTCAAATGCTCATAACAAATATGTATAGTCAAACCAAATTTCCTCATTAACCAGGTCCAGAAGCATATATTTCATTATGCCCTTTGAGTCTATCACTCTCTGTTAAGAGGTGGTTAACAGGCTTCATCTTTGATCCTGTGGAATCATGATTTGTCATTGTATCGATCAGTTATAAAGTTTTCCAAAGTTGCTTTTTCTTAAAACACAGTTTTTATACAAAGTATTCTTTTGGTTCTGTTTATTTCATTCTGAATTAGTATAAATAGCTCTTCCAAGTTTTCTGTAAAACTGGTCATTGTGTTATTTCTTGTGATGCAGTAATATTCCATATCCATATGTCATAATTTTCATATGCCATAATTTATTTGGCCATTCCTTTATAGATAGGCATTCTCTTAATTTCTATACTACAAAATGAACTGCTGCAAATATTTTTGCACATATGGATCCTTTTCCTTCTTCTGTATAATTCCTTTGGGTGCATGATTTGTAGTTGTAATCTCTGGGTAAATGAGTATGCAACATTTTAATAATTTGGGGGGTACAGTTCTAAATTGCTCTCTAGAATGATTGAACCAGTTCACAGTACCTACCAACAATGTATTAGTGGACTTAACTCTATTCACTAATTTATTCTTTCTCTCTTTTGTTGATGAAAGCATTCATAGAAATCTTCTTCTAAAGACTGCTTTAAGTTCATTCCATAAAATGTGGTATGCTATGTCATTATTGTTGAGTTCTTTGATGAAACTTCCTATTGTTTTTATGGCCCACCAATTTGTTCTTTGTCCCACCAATTCTTTAGGATTAAGTTATTTAGTTTCCAACTGGTTTTTCACTTTTTACTCAAAGGCCATTTATTGAATATGATTTTATTGTATTTTGGTCAATAAACTATCTGTTTTTCTGATTTAGGGTGAAGTTTTTATGACCCAATAAATAATCAGTTGGTAAAATGCTGCCCATGGCTAAAAAGTAGTCATTTTGTGAAAGAAGAATCAGAACAAAAAGGAAAAATCATAAGAAAAAAAAAACAAATGAAAATAGTATGCTTCAATCTGCATTCAGACACCATAGTTCTTTCTCTGGATATGGATCATACTTTCTATCACAAGGCTTTTGGAATTGTCTTGGGCCATTGTATTGCTGAGAACAGCTAAGCTATTCACTGTTGATCATCATTACAAAGTTGCTGTTACTATGTACAATATTCTCCTGATTTTGCTCATTTCAATCAACATTAGTTCATATAAGTCTTTCTAAGTTTTCTGAAATCTGCATGCTCATCATTTCTTATAGCACAACAGTATTCTAATACATTCATATAACACAACTTGTTCAGTCATTCCTCAAGTGATGGGCATCCCCTCAATTTCTAATATTTTGCCACTACAAAAAGAGCTGTTACAAATATTTTTATGGGTTCTTTCCCATGTTTATGATTTCTTCTCTCCAGAGTGTTCTTTCTACTATCTACTCAGCTGGGATGAAGAACAAGGAAAGAGATAAATAGGGGAGATAACTGGATTGATGAAGGGAGTACTTCAGACTTGGTGTGTGGGAAGAAGCAATACAGCTCTAGGGACACAAAGAAAGTTTAAAAACCCTCCCTGACTCCAAGGAGTTTACATTCTAACAGGAGAGACAACATGCAAATAACTGAAAATACTAAATAGATGCAGTGTCATTGGAAAGTAATTTCAAAAAAAAAAATTGACTGGAAGGAGTTTGGGGGATAGTGGTGGGAAGACATCAAGAAAGACCTCCTGCAGAAATTGACCTGAAAAAAAAATAGGAAAAAACATTTTTAAAAGATCACATATAATGTTCTACACTCACAGCACCCCTTGGGGCACCCCCTTTTATTTAAGCAGAGGAGAACACCTAATCCAGAATTTAGGGGAAGTGGAAAAGTTATCTGGGAGTGAGGGAAGTAGACATAAGTAGGATTCTTACCTGACTTACTAGTTGTAGCTATCATTTGCTGCCTGCTCTAATGGGTCAGTCACCCATGTAATGGTTTGCACCTGTTTAACCTATTTGAAGGAAAATGAAAGGAGCCCTTCCTTCCCACCCCTGGAATCTTCTTGCACCCAGTTACTTCCCCTCTCCCCACTTTTTCTTCACCAGCCTGCTGAAGGACAGATTTTTTTCTAATAACCTAGAACTCTCTTCACAAATACCAGGGTTCCTGAAATCACAAGCTTCTTTACCTATATAATTTCATCCACTAGGATGTCATCAAAAATGGAGAAATTTTTTCTATGAACCACAAATACTAGCTTTCAGCGTTCCAATGCTCATACAGCTTCCAGTTTAAAAGCTTTGAAATTATTACAGGACTAAACTTCTAAAGTTTTCATCTCTCTAAATCTAGGCTCCTACAATGAGAAAATAGGGACTAGATAACTCAGACAGATATTGACAGCTTCAAACCTGGACTATTGCAACTAAACAATGTGTAGATGCAAGGGGGAACAGAGCTAAGAGCATGTGTTATAAGGGGAAAAAAATCACTAGAATTACCATCAGAAGACAGATTTACATCCCAGTTTGTACTGCTTATTATTCTTTGTGTGATCAAAGGCAGGAGAAGATGCCCTGCCTACCATCCAGTTTGAGGGGAATCATATGAGACCAGTAGATGAATGTACTTTGAAATTAGCAAAGATCTTACCAATATAAACAGTTTTAAGCTATGATTCTATAATTCTATCTATATATGAGTGTGTGTGTGTGTATGTGTGTGTGTGTATAAGGAACCTATTTCCTGTCCTGTATTTTCTCTATTCACAGACTTTAATAGTATCATGTAGTGGTCCTTATTTTCTTTTTTTTTATTATTATTTTTTATTTGCAAAACATATGCATGGGTAATTCTTCAACATTAACCCTTACAAAGCTTTCTGTTACAAATTTTTCCCCCCTACTCCCTACCCCTCCCCTAGATGGCAGAATATCCTCTATATGTTAATTATGTTAAAATACTTGACAAATCGAATATATAAATACATATTTCCACACTTATCATTGTTGTGCAAGAAAAATCGTATCTACAAGAAAGGAAAATCAGATAAAGGAAACACAATGCAAGCAAACATCAATCGAGAGCATGAAAATGTTATGTTGTGGTCCACATTTCACATCCCTCTCTCTGGGTGTATATGACTTTCTTCAGTGAACAATTGGAAGTGGTTTGAAACATTTCATTGTTGAAGAGAGCCATGAGGTCCTTATTTTCAAAAAAGTTGGAAGAACATTATACTTAGGAGTCAGAACTCCATTACTAATTATTTTGTCATTTGTAAAATGGAGTTAATACCATTGGCTTTACCTACACCATAGGAGTCTTGGCTAACTATAAAATAATTTAGCAGCTACATTGGTCCCAAATAAGAAATAGAACACATACACATACCCTAAATAAAAGGGGGTGCCCCAAGGAGTGCTGTGAGTGTAGAGCATTATATGTGATCTATTTAAAATGTTTTTATCTAATTTTTTTGAGCTCAATTTCTGTAAGTCTTTCTTGATGCCTTCCCACCACTCTTCCCCAACCTCCTCCAAGCCAGTGCTTTTTTTTTTTTGAAATTACTTTTCAATGACATTGCATTTATTTAGCATTTGCTGTTATTTGTATGTTGTATCACCTGTTAGAATATGAACTCCTCAGAGGAAGAGAAGGTTTTTACCTTTCTTTGTATCCCTAGAGCTATGTATCCCATGGAACACATCCCATGGAATGGCTCAATAAATGTTTGTTGATTTGTCTTCCTCTTTTTTCTTTTTCTTTTTTAAAAAAATACTTTGTTATTTATCAAACTGTGCATACTTTTTGACACCACTACTAGGCCTATCCTCCCCCAAAGGATCAAAAAAAAAGAAAGAAAGGAGCCATATGTATTTCTAGCAGCATCTCTTTTGTGGTAGCAAAGAACTGGAAATGGGGGTGCACATCAATTGCAGAAAAGTTAAACATCATGGTTTATTAGATAAATTAGCACTACTGTGCTCTAAGAAACAATGAAAGTAATAATTTCAGAGAAATCTAGGAAGATTTCTATGAACTAAGTGTAAAGTAAACAGAATCAGGTGACCAAATTATACAATAACAAAAACATGATAAAAGACAAACGACTTTGAAAGACTTGAGAATTCTGATCACTGCAATCAGTACCCACAGTTCCAGAGAAGAGATAATGATGTGTGCTACTCACTTCCTAACAGAGAGGTGACTAACTTCAGATGCAGAATGAAACATACATTTCTGGACATGGCCAATAGAAAGGATTGTTTTTTGCTTGACTACACATGCTTGTTATACAGGTTAGTTTGTTATTTTTCTCTTAAATTGGTAGAGTGAGATGAGGTATAAAAGGAAAGAATACAGATCTTTGTTCATTAAAAACTTTAATTTTAAAAGCTCTTTGTTACTTGGCATGATTCTCTGGAAGGAGGGATACAGAGAGAAATCTAGGTAATTCATCAAAGTAAAAAAAAATCATTAAAAAATGATTATACTGACAGAAATGTGAGGTAGGCATCATGTACATCCATTGTGTGGCAGTGAGAACCCCTGAGACAAGAGGATTGGGGAAACCTGAGAAGGAAAAATTGGTGACCCTGACACAAATTTAACTCTTCTCTTTCCAACCCTGACCCTCTGCTCCTTCCAGTGGAAGTGCTGGGTGTTGGAGAAATGACAATAGAGGGGGAAAGGCAGGGCTCACATATGACACAGAGTGTGGGATGATTGTCTCTTGAATCACTAGGGGCCAGACTTACTGAGCACTAACTCTGGTCCTCATCCTGGCCCAGTGCCCCTTGGCCCTCTGAAGGAAGGAAGCTGCTCTCCCTCAGGCCAAACAGGGAGGCTAGCCAGCAGCATGTCTCGGGTGGCACGAGTCTTGGCAGTTGGGAGGAACCTGAGTAGGGATGGCAAGAATAGTCTCAGAGCATATCTAATGTATCTAATGGCAGCATTTGCTCACTGCCTGACCTTCATTTATTTGTCAAGATCCAAAGATGGCTAGTCAGAGGAAAGATACAATGATGACACAGGCCTTGGGTCCACATTCTACCCATGGGACTCAGGGCTCTGAAATGAGTGCATGTGGGGAAACAAAGGTGGGTGTACCCAGCCTCAGTATTGCCTTATTCTGAAGTTGATTTAAATTTAAGACATCTGGCTTTGATACCCAACCTAAAAATCCAGTTTTCCCTCAGCTAGGAAATTTGTAATCCAGAAAGAACCTCCAAGGCAAATTGCTAGGGCCATGGAGACTATGTGATTAAAATAAAAATTGCCAAGTCACCTGTTTTGTAGATAAATAAAAAAGGAAAGATAAGGATTATGAATTACCATTCCAATTATGCCTCCCTGTTGGTAAAAAGCCTTTATAAAAAGTAGCATGGAACAATAGACAGGACTTTAGGCTTGAAGTCACTCAGAACTTAAGTCAAATTCTACTCCGACACCAGCCGTGTTACCCTGCACAAATGATTTAACTTCTATCAGACTCAGTTTTCTCATCTGTAAAACAGATAATATTCACACCTATTTCACAGTGTTGAAGGTGAAGATTAAATGAGATAAATATAAATAAAGCACCTCGTAAACTTATAAACGTCAGCATTCTACTGCCAGTCACATGTTCTGGGGATAAGTGAAAAAAGATAAGGTTTTTATAAATGTCATACCATTCCCTTTATCTGTCTCCCTATTGGGGAAAAAAAATCCTTATGAAAGGCAGTGTTACTTAGTGGAAAGTTTTGGTGTCAGAAATACTAGTGTTGGAATGCTAATTAGATATTTCAATCAGGCAACAAATGTGTATTAAGCAATTTCTATGTGCAGAACCTGTGCCTGGCAATGAGAATACAAAGACAAGAATGAAACAGTCCTTACCTTCACAAAGTTTACAGTCTATTGGAGGAGACATGTATAAATCCAAGAATAAAGGGAACAGTATCTTGGAGGAAAAAACAGTTTTCCGTAGAGTGGGTTAACTGTCTTGGTGAGTGGGGTGTGTGTGTGTGTGTGTGTGTGTGTGTGTGTGTGTGTGTTGTGTGTGTGTGTGTGTGTGTGTGTGTGTGTGTAACAGACAGACAGGCAGATAGAAGGAACTAACAGAACTTGTTTCCTAAGAGGCAGATATTTTTAGAAAACTTAATTTTTAGCTTTTTAGCTTTTAGACATAAGGTGGAGAATTCCTGGGTGACTTGGATCGCCATCCTGAGAGAATTGTGTTTCTAGAGTTGAGGTCACATTGGTGAAAACATTCCAGTTCACATCTCTTTACCCTGTTTTTGGAGAACAAAAAAGGTGATTGTGAATTTTTTTTTACTATGACACATTGTAAATCTTTTATTATTTGTTACCCAGTTAATAAGTCATATGAGCAAGAATATTGATGTTTTTAAATCCACGAGACTAGGAGGTTTGAGATTGAAAGGGAAGAAAAGCTTAGGGGAAAGAAGTATCTTTGGTTTATTTATAAACTGGAGATCTGAGCTAATTGGAAGAAATTCTACATTTCTATTCATTTCTGAGAAAATGTCAAAACATATCCCTTAATTACTTAGAACCCAGATAGAGAAATAAAAAAGGAAATGAGCTACCAACAGTTAGAAAGAGCTGAGGGTTGATGTGATTTTCAAGTAGTCAGACACACAACCCCCAGTCAACCTTCACACTATATGTATGGGGATGTGGGGGGTAGTGCTGGCTATTTGTTTCTAAAATCTATTATTTATCAAAATGAATACAGTTATTTAGGAGGAAAGCTCTAGTAGCTGTGTAGATCAAAAAAGACCATTCAGATATTCACACCTGTGAAATAGGTGTGAATATTATCTGTTTTACAGATGAGAAAACTGAGGCTGGTAGAAGTTAAATCATTTGTGCAGGGTAACACAGCTGGTGTCGGAGGTAGAATTTGACTTAAGTTCTGGGTGACTTCAAAAAGACCTGAATCTTTCGCCCCCCTCCCCCCCCTCCCAGTAGAGGGGAATTGGTCTCCTTCTTTTACTTAGATTGGAAGTGCATTGTTCATTCACTGGCTTGACCTCACTACTAATCATCCCAAGAGTTTTGACCCATTCCATTTCTGATCTAGGCCATTGCTGTCTGCTATTTCCATTCTACCCTTTGTTCCTTCCAGCTCCCTCTCTCAAGTGTGGACACCTGATCAATTTTAGCCCTACTCCAGCTCAAAACTTCAGAGTTCAAGAGTTCCACCAGCCTCAGGCTCCCTAGGAATTTCGGTGTATATCACCATACTTGGCACTTGAACTGAGTCTTGAAGGTAAGCAGGGGATTCAAAGAGGGACTTATTTACTAGTTAATCTCAATAAGTCTCAATTTCCTCAACTATAAAATGGAGATAATAATGGTACCTACATCTCAGGGCTGTTATGTGTACCAAATGTGAAAATTTAATGTATTTTCAGGCATGGCCAATGTGGGAATTTGTTTTAGGTATTTGTATTTGTTCCCACAATTTTGTTTTTCTTTTTTCCAATATGGGAATGGGAAGGTTAAAGGAAAAAAGTATCAGTCAGGCTGCTAAAAATAAGAAGAAAAAGAGGGTCACTGACATTTAAGATGCACAGTAGAGAATGGAAAGAAACACAGATAAGCTGGACAACTTTGACAGCTAAATATTGAATTTATTATACATTTTAAAAGAAAGGCAAGAAGGAAGTTTAGGCAGAGTCAAGGTGGTGGAGAGGTCAGGATGTTGCCTGAGGTTTCCCTCATAAACAATGTTAAATAAAGCCTCTAAATGGATTTTAGAGCGACAGAATCCACAAAAAGATGGAGTGTCAGCTTAAGATATCTTAGAAGATTTCAGGAAAACTCTGTCTAATTTGGATAAAAAAAGGAATGCAGCCCATCACAAATGGTGTCCAAAAAAACCAGCAAGAGGCTCTTAGCCACAGCATACATTAGTAACAGATGCCTGTTGGACCTGGCTCAACTGGTCACTGGCACAGCAGGTCAGCTGTGAGACCTCCAGCCTCACTGCAGAAGGCAAATTTCAACTCCAGATCCCTAGCACAACAGGTGCAACTAGGCTGGGCCACCTCAGCACAGTGAGCAAGCTGCAAGCCCCAGAGGCCTCAGCATTGGAAGCTGAGCACAAGAAATTTGGCACAACGTCCCCTGTATTCCAGGAACAGAGCTGAACTTTAAAAGCCATGAAATAGGATAAAAAATAAGCAAAACCCTGAAAGAGCCCTGACTGTAGAAAGCTAATATGGCTTCAGGGAAGATCAAAACAAAAACCCGGAAAAGGACAACAATATCAAAATGCCTACATGTGAAACCTTAAGGAGGAATATGAATTGAACACAAACCCAAAAAGTCTTCTTAGAAGAGCTCAAAAAGGATTTTTAAAATCAAATAATAGAGAAGAAATATTTGAGAAAGAAATAATAGTCACGCAGCAAAGAGTCAATTGCTTAGAAAAGGAAAGACAAAAATCAACTGAAGAAAACAATTTCTTAAAAAAAATACAATTGGCCAAATTGGGGGGGGGGGGAATCCACTGAAGAAAACAACTCCTTAAAAAACAGAATTTGCAGGCAGCTAGGTGGCGAAGTGGATAGAGAACCAGCCCTGAAGTCAGGAAGACCTGAGTTCAAATCTGGTCTCAGACACTTAACATGTCCTAGCTGTGTGACCTTGGGCAAGTCACTTAACCCCCCCAATTGCCTTAGCAAAAAAGAAAAAACAAAACAAAACAAAATGAAACAAAAAAAAAGAATTTGCCAAATGGAAAAGGAGGTACAAAAGTTAATTGAAATGCCCATCAATTGGAGAGTGGCTGAATAAATTATGGTATATGAATGTTATGGAATATTATTGCTCTGTAAGAAATGACCAGCAGGATGATTTTAGAGAGGCCTGGAGAGACTTGCATGAACTGATGCTGAGTGAAACGAGCAGAACCAGGAGACCATTATACATGGCAACAACAATACTATATGATGATCAATTCTGATGGACATGGCTCTCTTCAACAATGAATTGTTTCAAAACAGTTCCAATTGTTCAGTGAAGAAAGCCATATACACCCAGAGAGAGGGATATGAAATATGGACCACAACATAACATTTTCATGCTTTCTATTGATGTTTGCTTGCATTGTGTTTCCTTTCTCTGATTCTCTTTTTTTCTCTTGTAGATAGGATTTTTCTTGCACAACTTGTCAAGTATTTCAACATTATTAACATGTCATGGACTTCCTGCCATTTAGGGGAGGGGAGGGGACTGGGAGTAAAAGTTGTAATGGAAAGCTTTGTAAAGATCAATGCTGGGGAACTACCCATACATATGTTATACAAATAAAAAGCTTTAATAAAAAAAAGTTAATTGAAGAAAACAATTTCTTAAAAATTTGATTTGGACAAGTGGAAGTTAATGATTCTATGAGACACCAAGAATCAGTCAAAGAATTTCAAACTAATGAAAAAAATAGATGAAAATATAAAATATATCACTGGAAAAACAGCTTATTTGGAAAAGAGATCCAAGGTAGATAACTTAAGAATTACTGGGCTACCTGAAAGCCCTGAAATGATCAAAAAAAAAAAAAAAAAAAAAAAAAAAGCCTTCACAGCATCTTTTAAGAAAGTATTACGGAAGACTGCCCTGATAACTTAAAAGCAGCAGTTAAAATACTTATTAAAAGAATTTGCCAATAACCTCCCAAAAGAGATCCCAAATGAAAACTCCAAGGAATATTGTAGCCAAATTCCAGAATTATCAGGTCAAAGAGAAAATACTATGAACAGCTAGAAACAATTCAAATATCAAAAAGTCACAGTCAGGATTACACAAGAATCAGCAGCTTCCACTATGAAGCACTGGAGGGCTAGAAATATGATATTCTGGAAGGCAAATGAGCATAGATTTCAATCAGGAATCAACTATCCAATAAAATTGAGCATACTCTTTCAGGGGAAAAGAAGAACATTCAATGAAATAGGGGAGTTTTGAACTTTACTGACAAAAAGACCCAGGAATCAGAGCAGGAGTCAGAGCATTGTGGCTTCCACACACTTGGGAGTCTTCTGTGGGCTTCTTGGGCCAATCTGTCCTGATTGTAAGCAGGTGGTTTGGAAGACCTGGCTTTTGGAGGGGGAGTTAGATTGTGAACACTGAACCCCTGAAGAGCACCAGACTTAGCTACTATTACACACACCCTAAAGCAATCAATCAGTCAGCAGAACAGCTCAGCACCTGAAATAACTCAATCAGCAGAACTGTCCCAGGGCAAATTAAAGCAGCTGTCCCTCCTTTGCCTTGAACAGACCTCACACCATTAAAAAAAATGAATAAAAAAAACAAAAAACTCTCACCATAGACAGCTTTTATGGAGAGAGGGAAGAAAGACCTCAAATCCTGAGGTCCCTAAAGTAAAGCAACTCCAGAAAAACCCCAAAGAGAGACATAAACTGGACCCCATCTCACAAGGCTTTCTTTGAAGATTGCATAAAGGATCTTAAAAGAGAGAAGAAACATGGGGAAAGAAAATGAGATCATTGCAAAAAAAATGGAAAAAATGGAAAAAGAATGCAAAGAAAAAAATGTAATTGGTCAATTGCAAAAAGAGCTAAAAACAGTAACTGAAGAAAATAAGACATTAAAAATTAGAATTGAACATATGGAAGTGAATGACTCAACAAGGCTTCAAGAATCAGTCAAACAAAAACAAAAAAAAATGAAAAGATAGAAGAAAATATGAAATATCTCCTAGGAAAAACAACTTACCTGGAAAATAGATCTAGAAGAGACAATCTAAGGATTATAGGGCTTCCTGAAAGCCATGATGAAAAAAAGAACCTAGACACTATCTATGAGGAAATCATAAAAGAAAATTGCCCTGATATTTTAGAATCAGAAGGCAAAATAACTATTGAAACAATCCACCAATCACCTCCTGAAAGAAACCCCAAAATTAAATCCCTAAGGAATATTGTGGCTAAATTTCAGAACTTGATACCAAGGAAAGGATATTGCAAGCAGCCAGAAAGAAACAATTTAAATACTGAGAAGCCACAATTAGGATCACCCAGGACCTAGCAGCTTCCACCTTAAAGGATTGAAAGGCCTGGAATCTGATATTCCAGAAAGCAAAGGGACTGGGATTACAGCCAAAAATAAGATATCCAGCTAAAATGAGCATTATCTTTCAGGAAAGAAGATGGACATTCAATGATGTAGGTGAATTTCATCTATTTCTAATGAAAAGACCAGAACTGAACAAAAAATTTGATCTCTAAACACAGAACTCAAGAGAAACATAAAAAGGTAAAAAGAAAAAAAAACTCTTGAGAACTATATTTGTGTTATGAATATACTTAAGAGAATGAGGGTTGATTTTATTATGATAATATGATTATGATTATTATGATATGATAATATGAAAAAGAAATTAGAGATAGAAAAGGGATAACACTCGAAAAAGAGGAAAAAGGAGGCAAAATAAGGGAAATTACAGCACATGTAGAGGCAAAGAAAACCTATTATAATTGAGGGAAAGAAGAGAGGGGATGAGCATTGTGTTAATCTTAATCTCATCAGATTTGGCTCTGAAAGAATAATAGATGGATTTGGTATCTCAAAGAAATTTGTCCTACCATATAAGGAAATAGGAAGGAAAGGGGGAAAAGAAAGGGAAAGACTAATAGAAGGGAAAACAGAAGAATTAGGGGAAAGGTGTAAAAAAGGGGGTGGGGCTCTAAAGGGGAAGGGTTGTTTGAGGGAAGTGGTTATCAAAAGCAAAATACTAGGGAGGAAGGAAAGGGGATAGGAAAGAGAAAAGCATTACCTAGGGTAAATAAGATGGCAGGAAATATAGAATTAGTTATTTTAACTGTGAATATATATGGAATGAACTCTCCCATAAAATGGAAGTGGATAGCAGACTGGATTAAAAGCCAGAATCCAACAATATTCTGTTTACAAGAAACACATTTAAAGCATAATAATACATACAGAGTGAAGCTAAAGGGCTGGAGCAGAATCTATTATGCTTCAGGTGAAAATAAAAAAAAAAAAAAGCAGGGATAGCAATCCTGATCTCAGATCAAGTAAAAGCAAAGATAGATATAATTAAAAGAGACAAGGAAGGAAACTCTATCTTACTAAAGGGTACCATAGATAATGAAGCAGTATCAATACTAAACATATATGCACCAAGTGGTATAGCATGGAAATTCCTAGAGGAAAAGTTCAGAGAGATGCAAGAAGAAATAGATGGCAAAACTATAATAGTGGGGGATCTAACCTCCCTCTCTCAGAACTAAATAAATTGAACCACAAAATAAATAAGAAAGAAGTTAAGGAGGTAAACAAAGTGTTAGAAAAGTTAGGTATGACAGATCTTTGGAGGAAATTAAGTGGAGACAGAAAGGAGTTTACTTTTTTCTCAGCGGTTCATGGAACTCATACAAAAATTAACCACATGTTAGGACACAAAAACCTCAAATCAAATGCAAGAAGGGAGAAATAATAAATGCATTTTTTTCACATCATGATGCAATAAAAAATCACATGCAATATAAGGCCAGGAGAAAATAGATCAAAAAGCAATTCGAAACTAAATATTCTCATCCTAAAGAATGAATGGGTGAAACAGAAAATTACAGACACAATTACTAATTTCATCCAAGAGAATGACAATAATGAGACAATGTACCAAAATTTGTGGGATGCAGCCAAAGCAGTAATAAGAGGAAATTTTATATCTCTAGATGCTTATTTGCATAAAATAGAGAAAGGGAAAATCAATGAATTGGGCTTGCAACTAAAAAAGCTAGAAAAAGAACAAATTAAAAACCCCCAAACAAATATCAAACTTGAAATCCTAAAAATAAAAGGAGAGATTAATAAAATTGAAAGTAAAAAAAAATTCTGAATTAATAAATAAAACTAAAAGTTGGTTTTATGAAAAAAACCAACAAAATAGATAAACCTCTAGTTAATTTGATTAGAAAAAGGAAAGAGGAAAATCAAATTGTTAGTCTCAAAAATGAAAAAGGAGAACTTTCCACCAATGAAGAGGAAATTAGAGCAATAATTAGGAGTTACTTTGCCCAACTTTATGCCAATAAATTTGATAACCTAAGTGAAATGGAGGAATATCTACAAAAATATAGATTGCCCAAATTAACAGAAGAGGAAAAAATTACTTAAATAGTCCCATTTTAGAAAAAGAAATAGAGCAAGTCATTAATCAACTCCCTAAAAGAAATCCCCAGGATCAGATAGATTTACGTGTGAATTCTACCAAACATTTTTTTTTTTGCTTTTTGCTGAGGCAATTGGGGTTAAGTGACTTGCCCAGGGTCACACAGCTAGGAAGTGTCTGAGACCAGATTTGAACTCAGGTCCTCCTGACTTCAGGGCTGATGCTCTAACCACTGCGCCACCTAGCTGCCCCTCTACCAAACATTTAAGGAACAATTAACTCCAATATTATATAAACTATTTGAAAAAATAGGGAATGAAGGACTCCTACCAAATTCCTTTTATGACACAGACATGGTACTGATACCTAAACCAGGTAGAACAAAAACAGAGAAAGAAGATTATAGACCAATCTCCCTAATGAATATTGATGCAAAAATCTTAAATAAAATATTAGCAAAGAGATTATAGAAAATCATCCCCAGAATAATATACCATGACAAAGTAGGATTTATACCAGAAATGCAGGGATGGTTTAATATTAGGAAAACTATTAGCATAATTGACTATATCAATAACCAAATTAACAAAAAAACATGATTATCTCAATAAATGCAGAAAAAGCATTTGATAAAATCCAACATCCATTCCTATTAAAAACACTAGAGAATGTAAGAATAAATGGACTTTTCTTTAAAATAATCAGTAGCATCTATTTAAAACTATCAGCTAGCATCATATGTAATGGTGATAAACTGGAACCATTCCCAGTAAGATTAGGGGTGAAACAAGGTTGCCCACTATCACCATTACTATTCAATATTATATTTGAAATGCTAGCTTTGGCAATAAGACAAGAAAAAGAGATTAAAGGAATTAGAGTAGGTCATGAGGAAACCAAATTATCACTCTTTGCAGATGATATGATAGGATGCAAAAAAAAACTGCATATACTTAGAGAACCCTAGAGAATCAACTAAAAAACTATTAGAATTAATCCAAAACTTTAGCAAAGTTGCAGGATACAGAATAAATCCACATGAATCATCAGCATTTTTATACATCACTAAGAAAATCCAACAGCAAGAGATACAAAGAGAAATTCCATTTAAAATAACTGTCAATAGTATAAAATATTTGGGAATATAACTGCCAAGGGAAAGTCAGGATCTATATGAGCAAAACTACAAAACACTCTCCACACAAATAAAGTCAGATCTAAACAATTGGAAAAATATCAAGTGCTCTTGGATAGGTTGAGGGAATATAATAAAGATGACAATACTCCCTAAACTAATCTATTTATTTAGTACTATACTAATCAAACTCCCAAGAAATTCTTTTGCTGACCTAGAAAAAATAACAACAAAATTCATCTGGAAAAACAAAAGGTCAAGAATTTCAAGGGAATTAATGAAGAAAAAATAAAGTAAATGAGGCTGGTCTAGCTGTACTACATCTAAAACTATATTATAAAGCAGCGGTCATCAAAACCATTTGGTACTGGCTAAGAAACAGAGTAGTGGATCAGTGGAATAAGTTAGGTTCACAGGACAAAATAGTCAATGACTACAGTAATCTAGTGTTTGATAAACCCAAAGACCCCAGCTTTTGGGATAAAAACTCACTATTTGACAAAAACTGTTGGGAAAATTGGAAACTAGTATGGAAGAAACTAGGCATTGATTCACACATAAAACTATATACCAAGATAAGGTCAAAATGGATTCATGATCTAGACATAAAGAATGATATTATAAACAAATTAGAAGAACGTAGGATGGTTTACCTCTCAGATCTGTGGAGGAGGAAGGAATTTGTGACCAAGGAAGAACTAGAGATTATCATTAATCACAAAATAGATAATTTTGACTATATCAAGTTAAAAAGTTTTTGTACAAACAAAACGAATGCAGACAAGATTAGAAGGGAAGCCAATAAAATGGGAAAACATTTTTACATTCAAAGGTTCTGATAAAGGCCTCATTTCTAAAACATATAGAGAATTGACTCAAATTTATAAGAATTCAAGGCCTTCTCCAACTGATAAATGGTCAAAAGATATGAACAGACAATTTTCAGATGAAGAAATTGAAACTATTTTTAGTCATATGAAAAGGTGCTCCAAATCACTATTGATCAGAGAAATGCAAATTAAGACAGCTCTGAGATACCACTACACACCTGTCTGATTGGCTAAAATGACAGGAAAAGATAATGACGAATGTTGGAGGGGAAGTGGGAAAACTGGGACACTGATACATTGTTGGTGGAACTGTGAATGGATCTAACCATTCTGGAGAGCAATCTGGAACTATGCTCAAAGAGTTATCAAATTATGCATACGTTTGACCCAGCAGCGTTTCTACTGGGCCTATATCCCAAAGAGACCTTAAAGGAAGGAAAGGGACCCACATGTGCAAGAATGTTTGTGGCAGCCCTTTTTGCAGTGGCAAGAAACTGGAAACTGAATGGATGCCCATCAATTGGAGAATGGTTGAATAAATTATGGTATATGAATGTTATGGAATATTATTGTTCTATAAGAAACGACCAGCAGGATGATTTCAGAAAGGCCTGGAGAGACTTGCACGAACTTATGCTGAGCAAAGTGAGCAGAACCAAGAGATCATTAGACATGGCAACAACAATATTATATGATGATCAATTCTGATGGACATGGCTCTCTTCAACAATGAGGTGATTCAAAGCAGTTCCTATTGTTCAGTGATGAAGATAGTCATATACATCCAGAGAGAGGCCTGTGGGATCTGAGTGTGGACCACAACACAACATTTTAATGCTTTCTGTGAATATTTGCTTGCATTTTGTTTTCCTTCTTAGGTTGTTTGTTTGTTTTTTTTTTCTCTTTCTAGATCTGATTTTTCTTGTGCAGTAAGATAGCTGTATAGATATGTATACATATATTGGATATGTCATATAATTTAACATTTAACATGTATTAGACTACCTATCATATAGGGGTGGGGGTGGGGGGAAAGAGGGGAAAAATTTGAAACAAAAAATATTTTGCAAAGGTCAATGTAGAAAAATCTCTCATATGTTCTGTAAATAAAAAGTTTTAATTAATATTTTAAAAAAGAACAATTTAAAAGTCCCCAATTAAACACCAAATTAAGTATTATGAAAATTAAAGGAAAGATTAATAAAACTGAAAGAAAGAAAGAAAGAAAATTAAAAGCTTATTTTATTAAAAACACAATAAAATGATAAATTTTTGGTTAATTTTATTAAAAAAAGAAGAAAACCAAATTATCAATATCAAAAATTAAAATGGTGAAAGGGTGAATTCACCATTAGTGAAGAGGAAATTAAGACAATTGTTAGAAAGTATTTTGTCCAACTGTATGCAAAAAATCTGACAATCTAAGTGCAATTATTGAATATTTACAAAAATATAAATTGCATAGATTAACTGAAGAGGAAATAAAATATTCTCCCTTCCACCAAAAAAAAAAAAATTTCCAGGACCAGTCAGAGTTACTAGTGAATTCTAAGACACATTTAAAGAACAATTTATTCCAATACTATATAAGTTATTTGGAAAAATAGGCAAAGAAGGACTCCTACAAAATGCTTTTATGGCCCCAATATAGTGCTGATATCTAAATCAGGAAGAGCCAAAACAGAGAGGAAAAAAGTATAGATAAATTTCTCTAATGAATGATGATGCAAAATTTTTAAATAAAAATATTAGCAAAGAGATTATAGCAATTTATTACCAGGATTATGCACTATGACCAGATGGCATTTATGCCAGTTATGCAGAGATGTTAATATCAGGAAAGTTATCAGTATAATTGATCATATTGGCAACAAAACTAAGAGAAATCATATAATTATATCAATAGATAAGAATAGTTTTTTTTAACAAAGTACAACCCCATTCCTATTAAAAACACTAGAGCACATAGTAATTATTTTCCTTTTTTCTTTTTTTTCTTTTTAAAATTTTTTATTTTTCCTAGTTACATGTAGAAACAACTTTTTTTTTTGTTTGTACATTACATTCTTTTTAAAAAAACCCAAATATTTCCTTATGAATCATGTTGGGAGAGAAAAATCAGAACAAAAGGGAAAAACCATAAGAGAAAAAAAATTAGAAGAAAAAGGAGGGGGAAAGTGAACATAGTATGTGTTGATTTACATTCAGTCTCCATAGTTCTCTCTCTGGAGTTAGATGGTGTTTCCCATCCCAAGTTTATTGAGAGTGCCTTGGATCACTGAACCATTGAGAAGAAGTAAATCTGTCATAGTTGATCATCGTAGTTAACATTGTCAAGATAGGAAAAAAGCTGAGAAACAATTTTAACACCACTGTTTCTGATAAAGGCCTATTTCTCAAATATATAGAAAACCTAGTGAAATTTATAAGAATACAAGTCATTCCCCAAATGTTAAATGGTCAAAAGATATGAACAGGCAGTTTTCAGATAAAGAAATTAAAGCTAACTCTGAGGAACCACCTCACAACTATCAGAGTGATTAATATGACAGAAAAGGAAAATGATAAATATTGAGAAAGACTTAGGAAAGTTTGAACATTAATGCATTGTTGCTGGATTTGTGAATGGATCCAACCATTCTAGAAAGTAATTTGGAACTATGCCCAAAGGGCAATCAAACTGTGCATACTCTTTAATCTAGTCTGTGTCCCAGAGAAATCATTAAAAAGGGAAAATAATAGAAATTGAAGGGATGCCCATCAGTTGGAAGATGCTTGAACAATTGTGGTATACGAATGTAATGGAATACTACTGTTCTACAAGAAATGATGAGCAGACAGATTGCAGAAAAACCTGGAAAGACTTATATGAACTGATAGCTGAGTGAACTGAGCAGAATAAAGAGAACATTGTGTACATCATCAGCAACACTGTACAATGATCAACTATGATAAACTTAGCTATTGGCTATTCTCAGCAATACAATGATCCAACCAGCCCTGAAGTCAGGAGGACCTGAGTTCAAATTTTATCTCATACACTTACCACTTCCTAGCTGTGTGACCCTGGGCAAGTCACTTAACCCCAATTACCTCAGCAAAACAACAACAACAAAAAAAAACCAGCAAAAAAACAAAACAAACAAACAAACAAAAAAAAATGATCCAAGATAATTCCAAAAGACCTGTGATAGAAAATGCTACCTACCTCCAGAGAAGGAACCATGGAATATAAATGCGGATTGAAGCACAATATTTTCACCTTCTTTTGTTTTTTCTTTCTCATGATTTTTCCCTTTTGTTCTGATTTTTCTTTCACAACATAATTAATGTGAAAATATATTTATCATGACTGCACATGTATGGCCTATATCAGATTACCTGCCATTTTAAGAAGGGGAAGAGAGGAACAGAGAAAATTTTGGAACTCAAAATCTTATAAAAATGAATGTTGATGAGTGGATACCCATTGATTGGGTGGCTATAGCTGAATAAGTTATGATATGTGAATATTATGGAATATTATTGCTCTATAAGAAATTATCAGCAGGATGATTTCAGAAAGGCCTGAGACTTACATGAACTGACGCTAAGTGAAGTGAGTAGAACCAAGAGAACAATGCACACAGTAGCAATAAGATTATATGATGATAACTCTGATGGACATGGCTCTTTTCAACAATGAAGTGATTCAGGCCAATTTCAATAGACTTGAGATGGAGAGAACTATCTGCACCCATACAGAGGGCTATGGGAACTGAATGTGGATCACAGCATAATAATTTCACTTTTTTGGTTGGTTTGCTTGCTTTTTTTTTTCTTTGTCATTTTCTTTCCTTTTTGATCTGATTTTTCTTGTACAGCATGATAAATGTGGAAATATGAATAGAAGAATTGCATATGCTTAACATATATTGGATTGCTTGCTATACAGGGGAGGGAATGGGGGAAAGGAGGAAGAAAAATATGGAACACAAGATTTTGCAAGGGTTGATATTGAAAACTAACTTTGCATATATTTTGAAATAAAAAAGCTATTATTTAAAAATAAATAAATAAATGTTGAAAACTACTTTTACATGTAATTGGAATAAAATATATAACACTATTAAGTGGGGAGGAGGGAAGAAAGGCGAGATATACATAATATAGAGATTTCTTTTCATTTATAATCCTGTTTATGTCCTACAATGTATGTGGAACTATCCATTTTATTTGGTGTGCAGTAAATCCAGAATAAAAACAAAGTAAAGAGAATCAGCAAAAACTGAAGCCAAGAAAAATAAGTGTATGTGAAAATCTTTGCCAACCTAAAGCTCTACACAAAATGTAAGCTATATATTCACTCTCCTTTCCAACTCCACTGAGAGGGGTTGGCAGTAGTATCTGTTTGCCTCCAACATCTTAATCCAGAGAACAAGGCCTGACCTCCTTCTCACCACCCACTGCTAAAGGGCTCCTCTGTTTCACACCGTCTTGAATTGCTGATATTCCTGGAGGCAGGGAGTTTATCGAGTACCTTCTAAGGAAAATCTCTAGATATCCAACACATCTAAACATTGTACTCAAGATTTGGTGTGCAGAGGGTTGGGGATTGATCCTCTATAGGTAGAGTAATTTGATAGCCCTAATGTTACCATGGTTCAGCTACAGCTTCACAAATCCCTGCTCGTTGGTGGATGGGCAATCATAGCCTCTGGTGTGATGTGACAACCAGAACATTACAGAATAAACAACCAGTTTATTGCAGAAAGAAAGGAAAGGAAGAGAAGAGAATAAGCATTTATTAAGGGCTTACCATATGCTAGGCACTGTACTAAGCCATTAGAAATATTTGATCCTCAAAACATTACTGGTAAAAAGGTGCTATTATTATTCCCATTCTGCAAATGAAGAAACTGAGACAGACAGAGATTAGGTGACTTGCTGAGATTCACATAGCCAGAAGTGCTTCAGGCTAAATTTGAATTCAGGTTTTCCTGACTCCAGATCTAGCACTCTATCCACTGTACCTAGTTATCCCTTCAGAAGGACAAAGGACTACTTGTGGCTTGGGTACCACTTGCCCATCGACAGTGTCAAATGTCTGAGGCTGGATTTGAAAATGTCTTCCTAATTCCAGGGCTGTTGCTCTATACAGTACACAACCTAGCTGCCCCTGAATTACAGAGTTTTGCAAGCATGTACCTCAGAGGTCACCTAGTCCAAGGTATACTTGAAGCATGAATCCTCTCTTTGGGAGGCAGTTCCTGACTCAGTGACCTTGGGCATGGGAGGAGGTCTGTTTTTCCAGGCATTCTGGAGCTGGAGGAGGAGTCTCAGCAGCATAGTATCCAGCACAGCTAGCCCTTCCCAGGAACACCGAAGCCCTCTGGAACAAGAGGAGATGAGATAGCAATCCTCCCTCCCCCATTCCTTAACCAACAGCTTCCCCAGCCCTGTGGACTAGCCATGCTGATTCTCCCAGACGGCAACCCCGATACATCCTCCCTTCTGCATCTCCTCCCTCCTGTCCCACCAGTTTACCTGTGGTCCAGCAGCAAAAGGCCTTGCGACTGAAGCTCCCTCACTTCTTCAGCTTCTCCAAACACATCCCACAGTGACAAGTGGGGCTCAAACTGTAGCCAGTGCTGGAGAGGGCAGAATTACAGTTGTATCCCATCCCACTCTGCAGTTCCTCATCCTTGGGAACTTTGTAGTCCCCTGTTTCCAAAGGCTGGAGTGTGGGCATTTGATCAGGCTACATAAGGGAGAAGACCTAGAATAGATCCTCTGGGAATAGTTACAATGTATCTCACTCTATTGTGTATGCTACATGGGGATGTCTCACTCAAGCATGGGGCAACTCAAGGCACAGAGGATGAGCAAACATTAGCTCTGCTTTCAACCATTCATCAGCCAAGAATCTGCAAATGATTAGGGAGTAACCCTCCCAGCCTCACTTCCTCCTTCCTCCTGCTTTCCACATCTGATCCAGTTTCCCTCTCCACCCTATCTCCCATTGTTACCCAGTTTTATTTTCTTCTTTGGCTCTGTAAGCTCCTCAATACCTAACCTATGGCCCAATACACAGTACAGTGGTAAGAGTCCTGGTTCTACAGTCTAGGGATTAAGGGGAGTCTATCGCATGTTGCCTGTGATGCTTACTGTTTCTCCTCCAGTTCTAGCATTCTGTTCATAGCCAACATCAACATTTGAACAGATGACCCTTCTAAAAACTCAGACAAATTAAGCCAATCTCTTCTATCTAATCCAATCTGCCAGAAACCACTTAATAACTATAAGATAAAATGCAGGATTATAACACTGGGAATATCAAGACAAAAAATAAAGGTCCTATACTTAGAAAGCTGATATTCTACTATGATTTAGGAGTGGGTTGGGAGGGGGACAGATAGGGACAGGGCAGCTAAGTAGCACAGTGAATAGAGTGCTGGGCCTATAGTTGAGAAGAGTCCTTTTTCCTGAGTTCAAATTGATGACTTACTAGCTATGTGAACCTGGGCAAGTTACTTAATTCTATTTGCCTGTTTCCTCCTCTGTCAAATGATCTGGACAAGAAAATGAAAAACGACTTCAGTATCTTTGCTAAGAAAATTCTAAATGTTTTCACAACTGAATAACAACTGAACAATAAAAATGGATAGGGACCAGATCTGTGATTTCATTGGCATAGAGATTCCTATGTGGGGAAATTCCCTCTTTCTATGCAGGTAGGCATCTTCCCACAAATTATAGTCTTGGAGAATTCCAGAAAGCACTGTCAGGTCAAGTGATTTGCTCATCACACAACCAGATGTAACTAAGATGACTTCAGCCCTTATCCTCCTGTCTTCAAGGCTGGCTTTCCATTTATTTGGCTTTTTTTCCCCTCAATAGTATTTTCTTTATCCAAATACATGCAAAGATAGTTTTCAACATTCATGTTTGTAAGATTTTGTGTTCCACACTAATGAATTGTTAGTGGAGTTGTGAAATGATCTTTGATGCAGCAGTCTTACTACTGGGTCTATATCCTAAAAAGATAATAAAAAGGAAGAAAAGACCAATATGTGCAAAAAAGTGTTTGTGGCAAATCTTTTTGCAGTGGCAAGGAACTGGAAATTGAGCGGATGTCTATCATTTTGAGAATGGTTGAATAAGTCATGGTATATGAAAGTAATGGAATATTGTTCTATAAGAAATGAGGAGCAGGCTGATTTCAGAAAAGCTTGGAAAGACCTGAGTGAACTGAGCAGAACCAGGAAAACATTGTACACAGTAACAAGATTATGCAATGGTTAACTGTGATGGATTTGGTTCTTCTCAACAATGCGATTCAAAGCAATTCCAATATTGGGATTTGGGATGGAAAATGTCATCAGCACCCAGAGAGAGCTATGGAGAGTGAATGCGCATTGAAGCATAATATTTTCATCTTTTTGTTTGCTTATAAGTTTTCTTCCCCCACTTTTGATCTGATTTTTCCTATACAACATGACAAATATGGAAATGTTTTAAAAGAATTGCATATATTTAAGCTGTATCAGATTGCTTGCTGGGAGGAGGTAAGAGAGGGAAAAAAAATTTAGAATACAAAGTCTTACAAAAATCTTATCTTTACATGTCTTTGGAAAAATAAAATACTACTGAAAATTTAAAAAGAAAAACATTTTGTGCTCCAAATTTGTTTTTCCTCCCTCTCTTACCTCCCTTCTCCTTAAGATAATAAACAATCTGTTACAGATTACATATATGTAATCCTTTTAAACATATTTCCATATTTGTCATGTTGTGCAAGAAAAGTCAGACCAAAAGGGGAAAAATCATGAGAAAGAAAAAACAAACAAAAAAAGGGGGAGAAAATACTATTCTTTGATTCACAGTTTCCATAGTTCTCTTTCTGGATGTGGATGGCATTTTCCATTCCAAATCTATTGGAATTATTCAAAGCTGGCTTTCTAACCCTAAGTTACATGCCTTAGGAGTGGTTCTGGTGGGGGAGATATAATATATAAATAGATAAATGTGTACACAATAATCTGGAAAGGAAGATCAAAAAAAGCTTTCCAGAAGAGATAGCATATGAGCTAAAGGGAGCTAGGGATTCTAAAAGTCGTGGGCAAGAGAGAGTGCAATATAGGCATGTACAAATACAATACAACCCAACTCAATACAATACAGTGCAATAAAGTCTATGCAAAGGCATGGAAGGAGAATCTAAAGTACCAAGTTTGGGGAACAGCAAATAGGCTAGTTTAAATAGAATACAAAGTACAGGAAGAGGCACACAGTACGATAAGCCTGGGCAGATAAGCTGGGTACAGAATGTGAAGGGCTTTAAATGCCAAGGAAGGAGTTTTCATTTTATCCTAGAGTTAACAGGTTGTCCCTGAAAAGTCCTTGAGCAGGAGAATAAACAAGAATGAGGCATGATTCAGAAAGATTATTTTGGCAGCTAGGAGGAGGATATATTAGAAAAAGGAGAGATTGGAATTCTGGCATCCAATTAGAGGCTGTTATATAGCCTTGGTGAAAGGTAATGATGGGGGTGAAGAATTCACAAGACTTGGCAACTGAGTTGCCAAATTAGGGAAGGGAAAGAGTCAAGTTATCCATCTACCAGGACAGCCACATCTCAGACCTCACATTCATTTGATACTTATCCACTCCCCATACCTAGAAACCTAAAATTTCCTGCCCTGATTACCAATTCCCCTCTTTACTTCTTCCCCACACTTACTAATACTGAGCCTTCTGGTGTGACTTCCAGTTCTTTGACCTCTCCCTATTTCTTCAATCCTTTTTTGTTGTAGCTTTCCTTCTTTATGGATCTCAGAGTCACCCTTGATCTTCCACAATTACCATCCTCCTAATCTCCAAGTTTAGATAACTCTCACTAGCTTATCTCCCTACTTTCTCCCACACAGAGTTAGAGGTAGTTATACAAATGTGCTTCATATATTATGAATTCATGATAACATTTTTTTTTTTTTTGCTGGCTGTTCAAACAGAATGCAGCAGATGACCTCACATTTAAACATTTCCTATTCCTGGACTTCCTGTTTCTGTTCATGATATTTAGATATGCCAAGGTCATCCACTGCATTCTGAGTCATTGCTACTTGTCTTGACTTTTGTCTTGAGCCTGGACTTCAGTGACTGTGGATGAGAGGATGGGGCTGATATCTACACCCAGAGAGAGGACTGTGGGAACTGAGTGTGGACCACAACATAGCAATCTTACTCTTTTTGTTGTTGTTTGCTTGCATTTTGTTTTCTTTTCCTTTTTGATCTGATTTTTCTTGTGCAGCAAGATAATTGTATAAATGTGTATACATATATTGGATTTAACATATTTTAATGTGTTTAACAAATATTGAATTACTTGCTATCTAGTGGAGGGGGTGGGGAAAAGGAGGGAAAAACCTGGAACACAAGGTTTTGCAAGAGTCAATGTTGAAAAATTATCCATTCGTATATTTTTAAAATAAAGGGTTTTTTTTATTAAAGCTTTTTATTTGCAAAACATATGTATGGGCAATTTTTCAACATTGACCCTTGCAAAGCTTTCTGTTACAAATTTTTCCCCCCTAGGACCCACCCCTCCCCTAGATGGCAGGAAGTCTACTACATGTTAATTATGTTAAAATACTTGACAAATCGAATATGTGTATACATATTTTTACAGTTAATCTTGCTGTGCAAGAAAAGTCGGATCTACAAGGAAAAAAAAAGATCTGAGAAGGGAAACATAATGCAAGCAAACATCAATAGAGAGCATGAAAATGTTATGTTGTGGCAGCCCTTTTTGTAGTGGCAAGAAACTGGAAACTGAAAGGATGCCCATCAATTGGAGAATGGCTGAATAAATTATAGTATATGAATGTTATGGAATGTTATTGTTCTATAAGAAACGACCAGCAGGATGATTTCAGAGAGGCATGGAGAGACTTGCATGAACTGATGCTGAGGGAAATCAGCAGAACCAGGAGAACATTATACACAGCAACAAGACTATACGATGATCAATTCTGATGGACATGGTTCTCTTCAACTATGATGTGATTCAAACCAGTTCCTATTGTTCAGTGATGAAGATAGTCATATACATACAGAGAGAGGCCTGAGGGAACAGAGTGTGAACCACAACACAACATTTTAACCCTTTCTGTAAATATTTCCGTTTGTTTTCCTTCTTAGGTTGTTTTTTTTTTTTCTCTCTCTTTCTAG